>OY856411.1:1263580793-1263585793 GCA_963693085.1 Alisma plantago-aquatica
ATGGATCTATGGTCATGGCACTACATGGTGAGATTTCTCTTGATTAATTAGGTACATTATAGTATCTTTTAGCATGAACCAAGTTTCAAACATGAATTATAACAGATGCTATAAAGAAAGGGTAGTACTTTTAAGATCTTTGGAACATTTTGAAAGTATATCACTCGAGATCTCAGTCCCTTATCACATCATTGGGAATTCTCATCCCTTCACATCATCATCATCATGATTACTGGATCTGGGTATTCAAACCCTTAGATCATCACTAAGCATTGTTACCTCTATAACAGGTAACTATTACCTCTAGGTCCTCAGACCAAGGTATTCATCATATTTGTTGTACAAGTATTTCACATAGCTTACAAGGCTCATTAAACATCTTGTCACCTCTCACTAGACAACAAATATTCTCATGGCTCACAAGGCCCATTAAATATCTTGTCACCTCTCACTAGGCAAAAACTATTTACATGACTCACAAGGCCCATTAAACATCTTGTCACCTCTCACTAGGCAACAAATATCTTTTAGGTCATCAGACCACATAAAAATTATACTTGTTATACAAGTATTTAACATGTCTCACAAGGCTTATGCAATAAGAGAAATACAACCTTCCCATTATTAGGGTTAGGGTTTCCCTTTTTTAGCTGAATAGGGTTTCAATTTCATATTATCAATCCAAACCCTAATTTATTGCTCCACACATCTAGGAGCATACATTGATATCATAAGTATTCAATTATACTTATTTATTCTCCTCATTTATCATTAAATAATTATCAACACAAAGTATGTGTTTCTCTCTCATCCTCACTAGGATATTGATTACATCATACTTTATTAACTTGGCTTAACACTTTCTCAAGGTATGTTAGCCTACACTTATCAAAGTGCATTAACTCATTACATCTTAATGTAACAATTGACATGACACACTTCATGTGTTACTCATCTAAGTATATTGGATTTAAGGTGCATCAAGGTGTATCAACCTTGAGGTGTTGGATGTCATATTTATCATACCTTGATGTATCACTTCCCTCATCACTTTTAACTTACTTCAGTTCATCAACTTATCTTATATTAGGGTATTTCCCATCCTAATACTTTACACACTAACTCATTACATTTATCCTGTAGTGTATTGGCCATAAGTCACCCACTTGAATTACCTAACTATCATCAAGTAATATGGACTCATCTCGGGTTAAGGCATTGTTGATACAGGGTTGACCATTATCAACTACTTTAGGTGTTTCACCTATCAAGGTATTAGCTACATCATTACTTGGTGTTACACTCATCACTCCTAAGAGTGTTTTACCCTAACATTTACAAGGTGTATCAGGTTGAATCATGTATATCAAGTTGAACACTTGTATTGGGTTAGGTGTATATTGGGCTAGACATCATCATATCCGTCATACCCTTACCCATAAAGGTATCAACCTTACCAATCATATGGTATATCACCTTCACCATACATGGGTGTAACAACCTCACCTCACTTGAAGATATTGGCCACACCATACTTTAGTGTATTGGCCATTACATGTTCTAGGGTATTAACCACCTTACCACTTTTGTTATCTAGTGTATTGGGTTACCCACCATATTGTTTTTGAGATATGTGCTCAACACCATATCATCCAAGCGGTGTATTCTTAACCCAATATCGGTTTAGAGGTGTATGCTTGCTACCCATATCACTTTAGAGGTGTATGTGTGCTTACCATATCGAGCAAGAGGTGTGTGTATGCTTCACACCATATTGGTCAAAGAGGTGTGAGTGTGCTTCACACCATATCGGGCAAAGAGGTGTGTGTGTGCTATACACCATATCAGAAAAAGAGGTGTGTGTGCTTCACACCATATCGGGCAAAGAGGTGTATGCTTGACCTCATATCGTCCATGAGGTATATACTACATTACCATATCATGCAAGGAAGTATAAACTCATATCCATATCAATTTATTGGTGTGGTGCATCACCATATCAGGTTGGAGGTGCTTGCTTGTGTGCTTGAACCCGATATCACTTTATAATTGAAAGTATATCATCAATATAGCAAGAAAGATGGTGAGTAATAACATGTTTGGGTTCAAGTTATATAACCTGCCTCAAGAACAACTTCAAAGCTCCAAGCTCCAAAGCTTCACGTTACTAAGGTTGAAGATGACTTATCAAAAGTCCAAGCCTTGTTCACAACTCCTTCATATACAAGGAATCACCATAGTTAAGAACTTGATGAAGAAGAAAAGAAAGGAAGATCATAACCCTATATCCATGCTCCAATCCAAGGTTGAAGATGATCACAGCTTTACCTTAGGGTTCAGACTTGAGATCCTTCTTGATCCTTAGAACCATGCACGATACCTCACTACTTATGCATGATATGCCCTCTCTTGTGGCCGATATCCCTTTCACTTGTGGCCAATATCACTCCCCTATGGCCGATATCAATTTGCTATGGCCGATATCATTTGCTGTGGTCGATATCACTTGCTATGGCTGATACCAAGGCCCTATGCACGATATCACTTCACCTATGCACGATACCAAGTCTCTATGCACAATATATAAGAGCAAGGAGGTGGTAGGATTCGAAAAATTTCACTAAGAGGTGAAAGGAAGGGTATATATACTTGAGGTTCATGAAAAAGTGTGTATATGAGGTAACACCCTTTTCAAAGGAAAGTTGTAAACTGATATCTATTGATTTATTGAAGTGCTTAGCTCGTCATGGCCTTTAACAAGAGTCCACAAACTGATATGATACTCCTTCTATGGATCCTTGGCCGATAGGCACTCTCATATGAACTCTACAACTCGATACAACTCAAGTTAAGGTTTCACATTCAACCCCTTTCTCGGTCTTTTCATCACCAAGAATATTACCACTCAAAAATGATTCAAACATAGTGTATCCTTCTTTATATATCCTCTAAATGATACATAGAGGAAGTAGGAACACTCTTGAGGTGGTAATTTGCATATAAACCCTAAAGTTTGGGTAAATTACAATTTGTACCAAAATTGGTGCACTAGGCACTAGCATTATTCAAACAAGTTCAAACTTGGCATTTAGGCTTTCCACAAGCCACCACTTAGCATAATTCTCTTTCTTATAATGATAAAAAACTTAAGGCACATTCAACATGTGACATTTTGCAATATAAACTCCCATCTTGGGAAAATTGCACTTTGGTACAAAACAAAGGAACATTACTCAAACAACATTTAATCAGGACCAAACTTGAAACATAAGTGTGTCACATGATAATAAAACTCCTTAGAGGATTATATTAAAGTTCTAAGCAACTTACTTAGCCAAAACAAATAGGGTTACCTCATAACCCATGTCAGGGTCATTACAATACCGGCCGATACATCTTATTTATGTATATCATCCATTAAAATACCACATATGGAGTATGTATATATATATATATATATATATACATACATACATACATATACATCTATATATACATACACACACACACACACAGACATATATATATATATATATATATATATATATGTATATATATACACATACACACACACATGTAAATGAAGTTGGGTACATGTAAGCTACATGTACTTAGGTACACAATTCTTTTAGCCATATATATATATATATGTATATCTCTATATATATGTATATATATAAATATACATATATGTATATATATAGATAAATAAATAAGTAAATATATATATATATATAAATATATATAAATATATAAATATATAAATAAATATATATATATATATATATATATATATATTTATATATATATGTATATATATGTGAGTGTATGTATTTCTATATATTTATATCAATATATTTGGTTTGATATTCAGGAGTATAATAAGTCAATTTGTAATCTATAACACCGGCTTTGAATCCAACACCTGTTTTAGTCTCTGTTTGTGGTGACATAAGTCCCTCCCTACAACTCTTGAATTAAAAATTCTCACAATGACAAGGTCTACTCTACATGAAATACACATGAATGAAACCATTGTAAAAAAGAATCTTTCAAAAAAATTTCTCTTGATTTGTAATTCAATACACAAATCAAGATTAAAAAATTACAACCTTCTAAATAAGAACTAGCCAATCCGTGGGTATACCATGAAATTAGAAAATTTGTACCCGTGAACCAACCTCCTAAAGTGAAATAAGCGCAAGGAAAGAGCAATAGGTCGGACCAACCCACAAAAATAAAATGGTCCCTCCATAAACAGTCATTCATAATATCAAATAAATCATTTTCATCTTTGGTAAATCTACTAAGGGCTATAGTCATAGTTATCCTCCTATTCAACTAGTTCAACCATTTCCGAGCACCTCATAAAATTTTCTCAATTCTTGAGCAAATGCACCAAAAATTCGAGTTCCTTTTGGATTTCCTTCTTGATCAATGACAACCGCTGCATTGTCATCATATCGTATTATCATACCGTTGTCACAGTTGAGTTCTTTATGTGTACATACAATTATAGCTCTAATTACTTCTGATTGTTCTAGAGGCATATTGGGCACTGCTTCCTTGATTACTACAATGATAACGTCACCAATATGAGCATATTAACAATTACTAGCCCCTAAGATTCAAATACACATTAATTCCCAAGCCCCACTGTTATCCGCTACATTCAAAAGGGTCTGAGTTTGAATCATATTTTATCTGTTCTTTCAATGCAAAGAGTGAAGGAAAAATGAAATATAATGTGTCCAGAAATCCAACAAACCTTTCAAAAGTAGCTGCTTCAGCTTTAACCACGTGAATTTCTGATATTCCTTTTTATTTCTCATCAAACTAATGTCATCTTCTTCTGGAAATCCTAGCTATTCTTAGCATGATATTGGGGAATCTCATTGCTATTACTCAAACAAGCATAAAATGTATGCTTTCTTATTCGTCCATCGGTCAAATCGGATATGTAAAGACATCACAATCCCTTGTGGAAAAAATGATTTGCT
>OY856411.1:1264245793-1264705793 GCA_963693085.1 Alisma plantago-aquatica
ACTTGTATTAGACTGTGATAATGTATCACAATGAACTCCACCTAAAACATAGTGATGTATTAGAAAGAAGGAATCACACCATGTTATTCATGGTGCGATCATCAAGAAATCTAGATGGTCTTTCCATTTTCTTTTTAGAACATGCTTTACACTAAAATGATATACCATCTGTAATGGTTCAATAGACACCATTTGAGATATGGAGTGGGAAGTTTACCGATGCATCTTTTATGAAGATTTGGATTAAAATATTACATAAAGAAAATAGTTTCTTGAAAAGCTTTGTTCACAAATCACATAAATGTTATTTCTTTGAATAATACTTTTATATTCCAATCTGACAACAAAATTGTTTGTTGCCGGGACGACTGTATTGCAAGAGGGGTATTTAATTCCAAAGGAATCAGTGGGAGATATATAGAACTAAAAAAGTTTGAGACCAACAAGAAAAACATTAAACCAAAGAGGTACAATAGGAACAAGGAGAATCACAAATTGCTGTGGAATATCAAGTTCCTTATGTAACAAAGAACCTCATTGATCTAGTAGAACACACCTTGAGTCTAAGAGATAATGATATCTTATAACTCAAGAAGGCAACATGTTAGTCATAGATGATGAGCCAACAACTTACCTAGAAGCTATTAAGGGATCAGAATCAAAGACATGGCTTGAGGCCATGAGATCCAAGATGGACACCATGTACACCAACAAGGTATTACCTTGGTGGATCCACCTGAAGGGGTAAAACCCATAGGGTGCAATGGGTCTTCAAGAAGAAGACCAACATGAGGGGTAATTTACAAACCTATAAGGGCAGATTGGTTGCAAAGATTTCAAACAAGTTCAAGATGTTGAACATAAATCTTTTCACTAGTTTCCATGCTTGAATCCATCAGGATCATGCTTCCCATTGCATCTTAATATGAATATGAGATTTGGAAAAATAGATTTTAAAATCACATTCCTTAATAGGAATATTGTAGAGGATGTGTATGTGATACATCCTGAAGGTTTTATAAAACTAATTATTGCAAATAAAGTATGTAAGCTACAAAGGTCAATCTTTAGATTGAAGCAAGCATCTAAGAGCTGGAATCATTGATTTTAAAATATAGTCAACGAGTTTAATGTTAGTCAAAATGAATATGGAATCTGTGATTTCAAGAATTTAGTGGGAGCATATTTACATTCCACATATTGATGGGGAATGATGTCCTTATCCTACAAATATTAAAACCTAACTGGGGAGCACTTTATCTACGAAGGGCGTAGGTGAAGCATCCTATATATTAGGAATTAAGATCTATACAGATAGATCCAGAAAGATTCTTGACCTAAGAAAGAGTACATACATTTGTAAGATGTTTAGCATGCAATACGCAATGAGAGAAACTTTGCCCGTGTCATGGAATTAGTCTCCCAGGATCTTAGTATCCCAACTCTTATGAAGAATAGGAATACATGAGTAAGATACCTATTGCATTAGCAATATTATATGCGCATCTTGTTGTCTCGTGTATATTGGACATGATGAGTGGATATTTATTAGATACCAGTGAAAGTCAATGGACTACCGTAAAGAACATCCTTCAGTACTTGAGAATCACTAGAAGGATCAGTTCCTTGGTTATTGTAATAAGGAAGAATTTGGGTGTAAAGGGTTACATCGATGCAAGCTTTCAAAGAGAAAAAGAAAATTAACCATTGCAATATAAATTTGTGTTTGAACTCAAAATAGAACAATAAGCTAGAGAAATTCCGAGCAAGAAACATTTGTTAACTCTATAATAGAAGTCGAGTACCTTGTTGTTTTAAACGATATAAAGGATACTATATGGATCAAGAAGTTCATGTAGATGAACTTGTGGGAGGTTCCAACCATTGATGACACAATAGAAATACTATGATAACAAAGAATCTAGTGGATAAGAAAGGAATCTCAGATAGACCATCATGATTAGACTTGTGAATATAATTCCTCCTTTGGGTGAAGGTCCTAAGGGCATCAAGAGTTCTCTAGTTATCATCAAGTATAGTAGGAAAAAATTAGATCATATCCCTTAAATCATTATCCACTTTAAATCCAAGCCACTTATCTATTTTAGAATATCTACGTTTGGTATACATTCTAGGGTTCTAATAGGTATGCAATTAGATTTAGGTGACCATATACCTCACACTTTTTGTGTCAACTTTTTTTGTCACCTCCCAATGCATGTTGTCCAGTCATACATATGAAGGTGTCATGTCTTATCATAATTATCTCACCTAAAAGTACACATGTCCCAAATCATATGCACTAGAAAGAGGGAGATAAGCGTAATAAGCATATAATTATGTGTATATCATCTCCTTTACAAAGCCCCATAGGTTTGTGTCTCATACCAAAAACTTGTGGGAAAAATAGAGGGCATGATATACAAAAATATAAAGTTAACATAAAAAGTCCAAAGTATCTAGACACTAACCTTAATACATATCTCAAATTATACTGCCTAACCAAACCTCTAACATGGATTCTACTATCTTTCAATCACTCCTTTTATAACCAGGGTTTATAACTATATTTATAAAATTGTTTAGTCTCACTTGGTTTCTAATGGGGAAATTTAAACAAATAATATGAGAATTTGCCTAGTGGCCATCAACATTATTACTCGGATACCATATTATAACACCCTAATTTTCATATCACATTAGTGGAAGCTAATTTTTTTTTTCAATTGTGGAGTGTTACTGACATGAAAAGCAATAAAATAATAATAGAAAAGAACCATTACATACTATGTATGAAATAAATTCTCATAAAATTTGAGGAGAAAAACATAATTACATCAAACTGTATAAAAAGCCTATATACATGATGCTAAAACATGTACTCTTTCTTAATATATCAAATCATGTAGTTGGAACCCAACCAAGAAAATCTCTTAAAGTTGTAGATGAACCCTCTATCTTGAATTCTCTTCCGAAAGATTAGTACCTACAAACATCTCGTCCCAACCGTACACAAAGGAAAATCAAGGTTAGAGTAAGTGGCAATGAATTTCTTATAATATAAACATGAATATACTATAACGAAAAGTTGAACTAATATCTAAAAGATGTAAACATACTGAATCGACATGTTTTTTATTTATGACTTTTATCTGATATGTGGCCACCATAATGTGATAAGTCCTCATCTGTGACACTGAATTGTTCTATATGGTGCAACACAATCTATTAACACAATGTGCCCTCTGTTGGCACTGAAGTTTCCTCTATGGTGAAATGCAACCTCTGCAGGAACAACATTCCCTCTGTGACACCCTAGTGTCTAAGACATATGCCCTTTGAATCTTCTCGAGACTCTCTGGTGAGATCTTATCCTATAATATATGTAGTTAACATTCTAATGTCATTTTCGATCTTTCTATTTAATTTCTTATTTTGAATCTTAATCTCTTATCTATGAATCTATTTTTAATTTATATATATAAATCTTATCTATTATCACTGACTCTCTAACATTGATGTTTAATTTTAAATTGAATGTAACTCTAAAGTGGAAACTAGATATTCTAAATTGTCAAGATAAATCTTAATCTGAAACTCTAATTTAATAAAATGTCTTAATTAGGTTTTGATATCTGATGCATGACATTTGAGACTAAGATCTGTGAAAAAAAATGAATTGAGTATATAGTAATGAGTGTCTAAAAGTAATATAAATCTCAAATATCTAAAGTTTGAAAATTGGGCAAATGACTCAATCAGAACGATATATGATTGTTCAAAATATGACTAGATATTAAATACTAAAGTCTGAAAGTAACTTAATCTCTAAGTTACTTTATAGGAAGGTGTAGGATGAATCATAATAATAATGAATTTCAATGGCCATGGCCCACTTACTTTGATTGAGGACATCCTTAGCGTAGTCTAGATTCCTTAGTTCACAACATATTTTTATGGACATTAACCAAATTCTATAAGTCCATGTGTACATTACCTCTTTCCATTTCTCCTAAAGTAAATTAGAATTCTTATTTAGACTAAACACATATTATATTTAAACTCACAATAAAATCTTGGCATTGAACATATATCCAAACTCACATATATAATCACTACAAACTTCATACTCAAATAAACCAAAATAATCACATAATGTACTAATATGTGAACATATTTATCCATGATCAAGAATGACTTTCAAATATATTTATGTGTCTCTAGTTACTATTATTCAATTGAAATCAAATATAAATAATCTAAAACTCTATTTAATGGAAGTTAAGCATATATATTAGGTAACATTTCATCAATATCCATAGAACATATCATATAATATATTTCTTGGTCTAAAAATGAAATACTAATATATGGAAACAACAAATCTCATAAAAACTTCAAAAATAGTAATAACACTACACACTAGGGTTTGGATAAAAATATGATATTGTTTCAAAGTCAAACAATGGGTGAAAACCCCAAATTACCTTATTAGGGTTTATGTTAAAAACTATGGTAAAACTTCATATCAGAACGATCAAACTTTGGAATCCTATTAAACATATCAAAATACACATAAAGTAAAATATTCATGAATTTCTAGACTATGTTGCTATTTTTTATGCCCAAAACATTGAAATCTTATATCTTTTAGAAATGAAACTATAATAAAGATCAGACACCAAAATCACCTTTGAAATATATTTTTACAAGATAGTAGACATCTTTATTTTTAAATTATGATAGCTAACTTAGGATATATGATTTTTTGAATAGGATACATATTTGATGGATGTTGTTCATCCAAAGTTAATATGATGATGTAGATCTCAGAAGCCTCCCTTGCAAGCAGTGATCGCGGATCTACACCTACGTCTGGCTATTTGGAATCTATAGAGCTGGCAACTTCTTCCTCGCCCCATCTTCTCCAAGTTACACGCATGCGACTCCTGGTTCATAGGCAATCATTGGTCACATCTCTGACAACCAAGATCATGGCGCCTCAATAACCAACTCGCTAGGAAAAGCCAATGTTGGCTACACCCATGCCTCTTAAGACCTAAAACATCAGACTAGGACATGTAGCTCCATTTGCCACATACATAAGAACCTCTAAGACATCCTAGTCCTTTGCAAGATGGCCCAAACATAGGTTTCTAGGATGTGCAACTAAGGCAACATGGAATTGCTACACAGACAACCCATCGACTCCCTCTCCTCTTTGCATCGTATGTGCATGCATTGTGATGTATCACACTATAGATTGTGCCTGGGTAGGTAGTCAAAAAGTTGTTGAGTCAAACCTTAATCACAGCTCTACTAACACAAGTAGAAGCCTCCTCGCTCAGGTTCCAACTTGTTCTACGTATACCTCCATGCTTGGACCACCACTAACTCGTTTGTGTTATGCTTGCTTCACCTTACTTTCCCAAGACTTCACGAACTACAGAGCACTCATTCTTTTGTTCTAGACATCACCATTGTCATAGGGGTCTAAACCTATTGTAACAACATTACTTTTCAAAAACCTCCAATTTAGGAAGGATAAAAAGATGAGTCATTACCTAAAATTTTCCAAGGATCCAGATTTTAATCAAATAACAAGTAATACAAAACAATTTTATAAATTCACAATTATTGTTTGCAAAATGCTTACATGAACTATCACCATGAGAATTAAAATATATGATAAGAAGTAAAACTATCTAATCATCCTTACTTAGCTTAATGTCTTCATGTAATTTGATATGTCCATCATATCTTAATATCATCATAGTTAAGTATGTACCTAAAAACACCGTGAAATAAAAAGCAGGGATCAGCATATCGAAATATATTGTGTACGTAGGGTGCATGTAAAAGTGTGAAAGTAAACTAACAACATATATTCCATCAAATAATTGCAAATAATAACTATAATTTTATTCATGTATCTCAGCTTTATGTGATATTTATAGTGACATTATAATTACATAGAATTAAATAAACATCAAACAATTTAGTTATTCAATCATCAATGAACACTCAACAAAGATCAACAAACTAATGTGGGTAGTCATAGGTGTAACCACGTACCTCAATGGTGATACATGCTGATTATCATGTAGAATACAGTTCAATTAAGTTCAAGTAGTCCAATCAACAAAGATGAATCTAGGAAATCCTATTATATCTACATGTATGTAAATCCTTGAGTGGCACCATCACATTAGTTACATTAAACCCTACTTAGGCATATTCTAAGTTTTAAGGTTTCCTTGGCATCGAGTTATCACTAGAGTCATGCTTGGATACCTGAATCCCCATGTTCATTGATTTAATGACTTACAAGCCTAACTCACATTAAGTGTTGTCATGATTATCAAATCTTCTATGTGGTTATATTATGAACACTAAATTCAATTATGTTCCTTAACAATATTGCAAGATAAGATCCTTAACCCTAATTATTCACATGTATGGTTAACCACTTTAGAAACACCAATTATCATCACCATTATCATGGTCATCTTTATTTCTCATCTTATTCAATGATATTTGATAATAGCATAAAAGAAGAGTTTTTAAGGTACTCAACATGTTAATACACCAGATCTAGGGTTTTATATGCATTAATCATCTCTCAATCATGTATATAATTACTTTTGGAATTGGAAGCATAAGAAGATTCTAAAACTATTTTGTTTAACTTCCTCTCATTTTTCTCATCATATTTCATAAATATCTATTTTCATCGGACCATCCTAGCCACTTCTATAATTAATATAAGATAATACTATTTGGACCAATAAAAAATGGACATATCAATAGTTACCTTTGTTTTCTTTTTCATCTCTCTTCCTTTGCTCATAATTTCCAATCTGGATCTAATTACCCACTCACCGAATTCTATCCCCCCGATCTCCTTTACAGACAATTGAGAAGCGACCTCTATTTCCACAAAGGAGACATGGCATTGACACACCTCCTGCTTCGGTGAGCTTGATGCCCATGCACAACTCACGACACATAAGGCCCAGTTTTGTGCTATGTCCAGACACACCTCAAGCCTCAAGAGATGTTGAGATCCAGGGCACTTTGGCAAACTACTATATGTGGCTCCATATAAGCAGGACAGAGAGGTAACAGAGAGGACTACACACTGACAATGATCATAGGTGTCACGGAGATTGGTTGAGCAATGTGGCTTTGCGGCACACTATATGTTTCATGAAAGGATTTTATGGTTATATAAAGACAGTGGGATTGTGGGGGGGCATCTGTTGGATTCTAATGGTGCTTCTATTGGGAATTGGGAAAATCCCAATTTCGCACAGGAATGGGTGAAATCTACAGGAGGCAGACCTGATTTAACCTCCTGTAGCCATGGAAGTGGTCTCCAGTGTGTACATGGTTCAGAAAGAGAAAAATTAAAGGGATAGGTTATGGACTTACTATAGCCTAGTTTGCCTTTTGATCAGGGGTAGGTGGTGACTTGTTGATCATCAAATCTCATTAGTACAGATAACACCTTTAGTGTCGGTTAAGTAAGACTTTTGTCGTCTGTTTTGAAGCGACACCCAAGTAGGTGACACTAAAAGTAGCCTCCTTCAGCATCGGTTACATAACCGATGACACAAAGCCATTCCCGATTACAACCCAAAAGTGCCAATAATCAGACCATAGGCGTTGGTTTCTATCAAACATCTGACACAATTAAGCATTTGTTGTCGATTGTTGGTTTTTAACCGACGTCGATATTTTTTTTCTCTTATCAGCTCCCAGGTCTGTTGTCCGGCTGGTCAGCAGGATGCAGAACCTGCAGTTTAGTTCTGAACTATAGGTTTACAACATCCTTTGATTTCAGCCAACAACATGCCACAAACCTGCAAATATTAACAAGATGTAAATTATATGGATCATGTGATTCACACACATGTATAAGAACATTTAATTTCAAATATGATTCATCACACACATGTAGAAACCTATAGTCCATTTCATTCCTCCATTTCATATTCACTAACATTTAGCAACATGCAGTTCCATTCATTTTCATCTCTTTTCATATTCACACACGGAAACATTCATTCATTCCATCTTCACAAACACATGTATATAGATAAGACAATTAAAAAAAATCATGCAGACATTATATATAAGACTTTCAAAGTTGAACATGTTATCAAAATACTAACTATGACAACAAAGTTTAGAAAATAACATGACAGTAACTAAACAAGGGCCTTGTTGTACCCCTAAACATATGCATAAGACGAGAAAGTAAATTTCTTGCTTGGACCTACTTTGTTGATGTTGTTGTGTCGTGGAGCTTGTTGTTGTTACACGAATCTAAACTGATGGTGATAGGGAAATGAATGGTACCAACAATAGGAATAGAAGGGAAATCGGGTGTGCTCTCCTCATCAAATGAGTCCAAATATGTGCTATCACCTGTCGAGTACTCAAATCAGACCAGATGATCGGGTGTCTCATTGTTCATGTTGGTTATCCAAACCTTGATGGTATTATGGCCAACCGAATGAAGAAAATTACTATCACTATGGCCCAATAGCATCTTCCTAACCCATTCATACCAACTGGATGTGGATATAATATTTTAGTCAACATCATACTTAACCTCGATAATAGATGTTGAAGTTCCAAAATTTAGGGTCACTTCACCAGCCATTTAGCGTCTTCCATTTAGATAACACCAATGTTTAGGTATAGTGAGTTTTGCTAATGAATGATCGTCTAGAATGATGTCCAACAATTCTTCAATAGGTAATAGTAACATTGTGGTAGAGGCCCAAGCCATTATGCCTACAACAATGTAAAATGTTGAGAAAAAGTAATATAAATGTAAGTACTATCAACAGACAACAACATGGGTTATTTCATATTCATGAAGGAGAAATAATTGATGATGATGATGATGATGATGATGATGATGATGATGATGATGATGAGGATGATGAGAAAGGGAACTCATCATCCTCATCATCCTCATCCTCATCATCCTCATCATCATCCTCATAATCATCCTCATCATCATCCTCATCATTATCCTCATCATCATCATCATCATCATCATCATCATCATCATCATCATCCTCGTCATCATCATCATCACATGAGTATGATGATAATGATGAATGATTTATGATGAGGATGATGATGATCATGATGATGATGATGATGATGAGGGATGATGACGAGGATGAGGGTGAGAATGATGATGATTGATGATGATAATGGATGATGATGATCATCTAGAATGATATACAACTATTCTTCAATAGGGAACTCATCATCATCATCATCCTCATCATCCTCATCATCATCCTCATCATCATCCTCATCATCCTCATCATCCTCATCATCATTATTCTCATCATCATATCATTATGATCATCTATAATTATGTCCAACTTTCTTCAATAGGGAACTCATCACCATCATCAATCAACATCATCCTCATGTGATGATGATTCCTCATCAACATCTTCATAATTATCCTCATCATCATCATCCTCATCCTCATCATCATCATCATCATCATCACATGAGGATGACGACAATGATGATGATGATGATGATGATGATGATGATGAAGGATGATGATGAGGATGAATGTAACGACCTTGACCTGGGTTATGAGGTAACCCTATTTGTTTTGGCTAATAAAGTTTATTAGAACTTTCATATAATCCTCTAAGGTGCTTCGTTATCATGTGACACACTTATGTTTCAAGTTTGGTCCCAATTGAATGTTGTTTGAGCAATTTTCCTTTATTTTGGACCAAAGTGCAATTTACCCAAATTGAGGGGCTATAATGCAAAATGCCACATGTTGAACATGCATCATGTGTCTTGTGGAAATCCTAAATTCCAAGTTTGAACTTGTTTGAACAATGCTGGAGCATTGTGTGCCAATTTTGGTACAAATTGTAATTTACCCAAAATGCGGGGTTTTTATAAAAATTACCAACTCTAGAGTGTTCCTACATCCTCTATGTATCATTTATAGGAGAGATAATTAATTAGACACCATGTTTGGATCAATTATGAATGATGATACTCTTGGTGATGAAATGACCAAGAAAAAGGGTTGAATTTGGAAGCTTAACTTGAGTTGTATCAAGTTGAAAAGCTTATATATGAGTGCCTATCGGCCATGGAGCCCAAGGAGGTGTCCCATATCGTTTTTTGAACTCATGGAAATGTCCATATCGTGCAAATCACCTCAAGGAGGTGAGGTATGACGGCCAACAAGTTTCCTTAGAAAACGTGTATCGGCTTGACATAAAATAGTGATTAAACCAAGATGACTTCTCCAAATGGATAAGCAATGGATGAATTTGCATCTTTAGATGATACTCAACCTTTTTGCATGTCAAGATAAATATTGATGCTTTCATGGACACGTGTCACCCATGCATGGACACGTGGCACCTACTAGCTCAAAATGTTGACACCTCATTTTTGCCTTTCTTCATGACCAACAAGTATATATACCCCTAGTTTCACACCTTGGTGCAATTTTGCGACCCTTACCACCCTCATACCCTAAGGTATCGTGCATAGAGCTCACATACCGTGAAGGGAAGTTGTGGTATCGTGCATGGGCCTTAAAATATCGCCCATGGCAAGACCATATCGCCCAAGTAGGTGATATCAGCCATATAGGGTGATATCGGCCATAGAGTGAAGTGTTTTGACTCCAAGTGAGTGCCATATCATCCAAGTGAGTATCATATCATGCAAGAGGGGTGGAATATCGTGCAAGAGCACAAGGGTATCATGCATAGGCCTTGGGTATTGGCCATAGCAAGTATATCGGCCATACCATGTTGATATTGCCCATAACAAGTTGATATCGGCCAATTGGAGTGATTTTGGCCACAAGTGAGGGGTTATCGACCATAAGCAAAGTTGTGTCGGCCAAGAGGAAGTTCATATCGTCCAAGACTGGTATGGTATCGGCCAAGGAGCTAAGGAACTCAAAACTTAACCCTAAGGTAAGCTATAGTTGTCTTCAAGCTTGAATTGAAGCATGGAATTAGGGTTATGATCTACCTTTCTTTTCTTCTTCACCAATTGCTAATCCATGGTGATTCCTTGTATATGAAGGAGTTGTGAACGAGCCTTGGACCTTTGATAAAGTCATCTTCAATCTTAGGAACATGGAGCTTTGGACCTTGAAGCTTTGAAGTGGTTCTTAAGGCGGGTTATATAACTTGAACTCAACCATGTTATTATTCTTCACCTAAATTGCTCTAATTAATGAAATACTTTTAATTCCGAAAATTCCTGAAATAGTTGATGAAATTATGAGTTCAATTAGTTGCTTAGACCTGTTGCCATGAATTATATCAGTTAGAACAAAGGTCTAGAGCTTGAATATGATGGTATCACTTTATAAAAGTGATATCGGGTGCAAGCACATATGCAAGCACCTCTAACCCGATATGATGATGCACCTATTTCACTAAAATGATATGAATAGGTTTGTAAACCTTATTGAACGATATGGGGGTGTAGTGTACACCTCTTGCACGATAGGGAGTCAAGTATAGACTCCATACATGATACAAGATTGAATGAATACTTATAAGTTGACATGAAACCCTAATTTGGGTAACCCGATATAAGAGAAGTGTAACAAGTGTTATTACATGACATGAATGCACAACATAGATGCTTGACATGGATGCACGATAGGGTTTCACGATAGGGTTGAGCGATAGGGTTGCACGATACATAACCCTAGACAATATGATAGCCCGATATGGTGATAAGTTGATACCCCTTAAGTATCATGGGCAACACATGTATATGCCATGTGCCTAACATAATCAACCCTAACCCGACATGGGTATTGCAACCTAATGTTTGATGATGTACTCAAATATGGGTTGGTTCCCTACACTCCAATTGACTTGTATATTGGGTTGAGTCCGATATGGCAAACCCCAACCCGTCATGGCTAACCCTAGATGGTGACTAGCCCGATAGGGTGATTGAATGTACTTCTAGCCCGACATGGTGATGGGTTGATACATCATAAGTATCATGGGCAACACATACATATATCTTGTGCCCGATATGAGGTGAAGAAGGTACCTCATGCCCAATATGGAGACAAGTGCAAATCCTAGCCCGATATGGTAAGTGTCTATACACCTACAACCTGATATGCTGAACATATGCACATGATTTAACCCTTTACACCTTGTAAAGGTAAGGGAAAGACACTCTTAGGAGTGATGAGTGTGTCACCAAGTAATGGTGTGGATAATACCTTGATAGGTGAAACACCTATAGTGGTTGATAATGGTTAATCCTATATCAATAATGCCTTAACCCGAGATGAGTTCATATCATTAATGATGGTTAAATAATTCAATTGTGTGACTTATGACCAATACATTACAATATAAATGTGATAGGTTTGTGCTTAAAGTATTAGGGTGGGAAATAACTTAATACAAGATAAGTGATGAACTTAAGTAAGATAAAATTGATGAGGGAAGTGATACATCAAGGCATGATAGATATCACATCCAACACTCCAAGATTGATACACCTTAATGCACCTCAAATCCAATATACTTGCATGAGTAATACATGAAGTGTGTTATGTCAATTATTACATTGAAATGTAATGAGTTTGATGCACTTTGATAAGTGTGGGCTAACATACCTTGAGAAAGGATTAAGCCAAGTTAATAAAGTATGATGTAGTCATACCCCGGTAAGGATGAGAGACGAACTCATACCTTGTGTTGATGATTCATTTAATGATAAATGATGAGAATGAATAAGTATGATTGAATACTTATGATATCAATGTTTGCTCCTAGATGTGTGGAGTAATGAATTAGGGTTTGATCATTGATAATATGATCTTGAAAACATAAATGGTTGATAATGGAAAACCTTAACCCCAATGAAGGGTAATGACATGTAAGAGAAACCCTAATCGATAAGAAAGGGAAACCCTAACCCTAATGATGGGAAGGTTGTATTTCTTTTATTACAATAGCCTTGTGAGCTATGTTAAATACTTATATAACAAGTATAATGCTGAATGGCCTTATGAGCCATGTGAATAAGTTGTTGCCTAGTGAGAGGTGACAAGATGATTAATAGCCTTGTGAGCCATGTGAATAAGTTGTTTCCTAGTGAGAGGTGACAAGATGTGTGATGGCCTTGTGAGCCATGTGAATAATTGCACAACAAGTGAAATAAATACCTTTGTCTGAGGACCTAGAGGTAATGGTTACTTGTTATAGAGGTAACAATGTTATGTGATGATCTAAGGGTTTGAATACCTAGATCCAGTTATCATGAAAATGATGATGTGAAGGGATGAGAATTCCCAGTAATGTGATAAGGGACTGAGATCCCAAGTATCATGTGTTTTAAAGATTTGAAAGTACTTGATAGATGTATTATACCTTTCTTTGTAGCATTTGTCATAATAATTCTTGTTTGAAAACTTGATTGATGCTAAAAGAATATGGGAATGTACTTAATTAATAAAGTGGAATCTCATCACGTAGTGCCCTGACCATAGATCCATTCGGCGCCAGGTCCCTCCCTGAATGGTGAAACGGGTTGCTCCGCGGCATAACCCGGAGACCACATATTTTTGAATATGTGGGGGTGATGGGCGAAAATATCTGTATGCCCTAATGTTGGATTGACGTGAGATAAACACGAGATCTCTCAATCCTTCATTATATGTGTCAGGATGGATGTACCACGAATCTCCCGAAGATGAAGGACGGGATGGATGTTAGATAAACACGAGATCTTTCTCTCCCAAAGAGAGTGCAGTTGACGTTGTAGCTCTACATAGCGAAGTTGCCAGTATACCCTGGAAAGCTATTTAGCAGTGACACGAGATGTCCTGCCTGTGGTCTCAGACTAGTCGAGATGGGTGAGGTCTTGGCAGCCGGCTCTGCCATTGACCTTGTATGGTGCCGATTTTGACTTCGCAGTGGTCCGTTGGAGTATGAGCGGTATACCTCATCTCCTCAGGGCTTAAGTGTGATTGTAAAGTGTAATCAGTCTCCTAGCATGTTTTCTTAAATACGGAAATCATTTGGATGATGTTACATTTCTTTTATACATCCTTAGTGGATAGATGTTATTTATGTTTCTTTACATTCCTTGCAAAAGCAGATAGATGATTGATAACTCTACCATGGGTAGATGCAATGTTCTCCTTAAGGAAGGAGATTACAACATTTTGTTCATATAATGAATTATCCTGCTTATTAATATAAAAAGAACCTCTTCTCAGTTTATAGTTGCTTAATATGTGATAATAATATGGTCGGCAGAGAGTTATATCTCTCGCTGGGGCAATTTTCAATTATCTCACCCCCGTGGGACCCAAATTTTTAGGTGGACGTGCACGAGGAGGTGAAGACCTTTTTGCATAGGAGGATCAATAGCTGAGGCAGCAGGGACAGCTCAGGTTGAGCGTACTGCCTGTCATGTTTTGTAGATATGAGTCCTATGTGTCGTCTTTGTACTCTCAGGTCCTTGGAGTTGGTTCGTACTGGTTTTATGATCAAAAAGAGATTTTGGCTTATGTGCCTCGAGATTTTATGTTGCTCATGCATAGTTTGGTAAAGCAACTGTTATATGTTATTCTCGAGATGAGATGTACCAGATATGTACAATGTGAATAATGATGTATATAAGATTTTGGACCTTTCAGTAAGAGTTTTCCTTGGAATGGATCTCTTTGAAAAATGGTTTTAATTTTTAGTGATTTTTGTTAATCCTCTATTTATGTTTATTCTGCTTAATTAGTAACAATTTGTTTATCGGTCGTTACAGTTTTGGTATCAGAGCTTAAGGTTCGCTGAGTCTACATAGACATAGGACTAAGGTGTTGAGTCTGTGTTAGTGTCCTCCAGTATACCCTATAGTGACTTCTGCATGTGTAGAAGAAAGGGTGAAGTTTAAAAATGACTGGAGAACACGAGGAACATGTTGCTGAGAGCAATGTTGTTGCACCAAGAGAGGGTGCAAGGGATTAGGCAAGAGAAGAATGAGTTCCTGAGAATTCCCATCATGACCCGATCAGGATAGAGAATCCTATGTTTATGCTCTTGTTGGGCAAGTTAGGATAACAATGATGCATATAATAGACTGGATACTAGCATTACAACCTAGGTTACCAGTCCTAAATACAGAAACATTGGGCTTTGAAAAGGTTCCTGAATGACATAGTCATGTTGGAATAGTGGAAAATGTGGGAAGGATTAGCATATGGCAAGAAAATAGACTCTGCCATAAGTATAGAGAGATAGTATATCTACGATGGTAATGCCCAAGATGGGGCAATAAGTTGAGAAATATGGAAAGGTCTCTACAATTCTAGAGACATGTGCCTAGTTGTTCTAAAAAGACAACATTTTTGTTGCCACCAGTACAATAAATGCCTAGTGTACCAGGGCAGTAGCCACTAAGTAAAGGCAAGGGTCTTAACTTTTCACCTGTAAGAACCAATGGCTTAGTCTCTACATCGGTAATAAGACTGATAAGACCATGGTACGAGGACAAGACATGCTATAGTTATGGACATGCTGAGCACACTAAACTCTTTTCTTTGAAAAGAAGGGAGGAAATGACTCAACTACCGAGGTAGACTCGGCAGGGCTTATGAAAGTTACAACCCAATGATGTAAAAAGGCAAAAGCAACAACATGAAATAGCTAGACTCTATGTGTTGAATCAACCTAAAGCGGTAGATGACCGCGTGGGATAACAGTTATATAGAGCTTTTCACTTTGATATGCTTTATCTTGATGATTATATGATAATCATAAAAAGGATTGCTGTTACGGATTTCCCTATTGATTGTCCTATGGGGACATAGTTCAGAAATGATGAGAACTAGAATTTATATTTTGTTTAGTATTCTTTTAAATGCTCTATAATTACTCTTATCTGTGTGAAAAAGGATGAGGTATAGAAGAGATGCCTAGAGAAAATCCAGGAATGTTAAATCATGTGTTGGTTATTATACGAAAAGTAAGAAATAGGATAGTAAAAAAAGTGCATACTACTTAATCTCAGTACTTGTATACCCTGGCCAGGTATATAATTATTGGAGATAAGGTGAGTATGGAACTCTTAGATTGTTATCTTTCTGATTACTCTGATCAAGTAATCATTCTGAGATAATCTAGTGAGTATAATGAAATTGGAAATATGGTATGGACATGTATATCACATCCTAAGTGCAATAAAGTGGAATACAAGATGATCTCAGATCAATCTGTATGTATAAGGAAATCAAAAGTATAATCCTCATGATAAGAGAATGAGAACAAGGGAGATGAACCCTATCAGATAAAGTATGTGTGAAAAGTAAAGATCTTTTCCCATGATGTGGAAATGGGAAATGTGATAAAATCACAAAATGCTCATGAACATGTTAGATAATAACAAAGAAAGGAATATGTTCCTTTGTGTTCTTTTCGTTCAGGGACATGACACTTGATGTGCATAAGTTAAAAAAGTTCAATTGATGGATACTTAGAAAAGTATCAGTTTGTCTTGGACTTTGGTTCCAAGATAAAGATATGTGTAACAAGTAATGTCCCAAAATGAAAGAAAAATGAGGATCTGATGAGTTTTTGACACATGTGATAGATATCAAAGTAAGGAATCTTGGTATCTAAGAAGTGTCAGGTGGTATGAGAAAGTGAAAACATAAACTCCTAATTAGATGATTTATGTTGGTTACCCGGTATGGCCAACTGTGAAATCAGTCTAGTTACATAAAATAGTATGGACATCACATGTTAGGGGTTTATGCTCCACATAAACATGACATCAACAAAGATGTATGAGTTGAAGGAACAATAGTAGAATTGTTTTGGAAAAGTTGATCAAGCTAAAGATAACTTCCTAGAATATCCCTATTCAGATTGTTGAGGCAGTTTATACATAACATCTAAAGATACCTCTAAGATAAGTTCTTAACTAATAAGTAACCTCCCCTTATGACAAGAGAATGTACAACTAATGAGATCGTTGGTTAAAGTAGTAAGATAGATTAATGTTGTGTCAGCAGATTAGATGGCACAACAGATATATGATAAGACTTGTAGTCACAAGTGGGTGACAGAACATAACTCTAGTCTTTCCTTTAAAAGTGAAATGCTAATGAGGAGTATGGGAGACTTCCCAGAATCAAGAATCATATCACATAAAGTTGTAAGTTTAGAAAGGTGACGAATCAGTGAGGTTTGACACCTGAGTTAAATAAGGTATGAATAATATCTGTCTCCCTGTACCTAGGATTTCGGGGACGAAATCCTTGTTAGGGGTTTATAACTTGTAACGACCCTGACCTGGGTTATGAGGTAACCCTATTTGATTTGGCTAATAAATTTTATTATAACTTTCATATAATCCTATAAGGTGATTCGTTATCATGTGACACACTAATGTTTCAAGTTTGGTCCTGATTGAATGTTGTTTGAGCAATTTTCCTTTATTTTGGACCAAAGTGCAATTTACCCAAATTGAGGGGCTATAATGCAAAATGCCACATGTTGAACATGCCTCATGTGTTTCAGAATCATTATAGAGAGAATTATGCAAGGTGGTGGCTTGTGGAAAGCCTAAATTCCAAGTTTGAACTTGTTTGAACAATGCTGGAGCATTGTGTGCCAATTTTGGTACAAATTGTAATTTACCCAAAATGTGGGGTTTTTATGAAACTTACCACCTCTAGAGTGTTCCTACTTCCTCTATGTATCATTTATAGGAGAGAGAATGAATGAGACACCATGTTTGGATCAATTATGAATGATGATACTCTTGGTGATGAAATGACCAAGAAAAAGGGTTGAATTTGGAAGCTTAACTTGAGTTGTATCAAGTTGAAAAGCTTATATATGAGTGTCTATCGGCCATGGAGCCCAAGGAGGTGTCCCATATCGTTTTGTGAACTCATGGAAATGTCCATATCGTGCAAATCACCTCAAGGAGGTGAGGCATGACGGCCAACAAGTTTCCTTAGAAAACGTGTATCGGCTTGACATAAAATAGTGATTAAACCAAGATGACTTCTCCAAATGGATAAGCAATGGACGAATTTGCATCTTTAGATGATCCTCAACCTTTTTGCATGTCAATATAAATTTTGATGCATGCATGGACACGTGTCACCCATGCATGGACACGTGGCACCTACTAGCTCAAAATGTTGACACCTCATTTTTGCCTTTCTTCATGATCATCAAGTATATATACCCCTAGTTTCACCCCTTGGTGCAATTTTTCGACCCTTACCACCCTCCTACCCTAAGGTATCGTGCATATAGCTCCCATATCGTGAAGCGAAGCTGTGTTATCGTGCATGGGCCTTGGGATATCGCCCATGGCAAGACCATATCGCCCAAGTAGGTGATATCGGCCATATAGGGTGATATCGGCCATAGAGTGAAGTGTTTTGACTCCAAGTGAGTGCCATATCGTCCAGGTGAGTATCATATCGTGCAAGAGGGGTGGCATATCGTGCAAGAGCACAAGGGTATCGTGCATAGGCCTTTTTTATTGGCCATAGCAAGTATATCAGCCATACCATGTTGATATTGCCCATAACAAGTTGATATCGGCCAATTGGAGTGATTCTGGCCACAAGTGAGGGGGTATCAACCATAAGCAAATTTGTGTCGGCCAAGAGGAAGTTTATATCGTCCAAGAGTGGTATGGTGTCGGCCAAGGAGCTAAGGAACTCAAAACTTAACCCTAAGGTAAGCTATAGTTGTCTTCAAGCTTGAATTGAAGCATGGAATTAGGGTTATGATCTACCTTTCTTTTCTTCTTCACCAATTGCTTATCCATGGTGATTCCTTGTATATGAAGGAGTTGGGAACGAGCCTTGGACCTTTGATAAAGTCATCTTCAACATTAGGAACATGGAGCTTTGGACCTTGCAGCTTTGAAGTGGTTCTTAAGGCGGGTTATATAACTTGAACTCAACCATGTTATTATTCTTCACCTAAATTGCTCTAATTAGTGAAATACTTTTAATTCCAAAATTTCCTGAAATAGTTGATGAAATTATGAGTTCAATTAGTTTCTTAGACCTGTTTCCATGAATTAGATCAGTTAGAACAAAGGTCTAGAGCTTGAATATGATGGTATCACTTTATAAAAGTGATATCGGGTGCAAGCACATATGCAAGCACCTCTAACCCGATATGATGATGCACCTATTTCACTAAAATGATATGAATAGGTTTGTAAACCTTATTGAACGATATGGGGGTGTAGTGTACACCTCTTTCACGATAGGGAGTCAAGTATAGACTCCATACATGATAAAAGATTGAATGAATACTTATAAGTTGACATGAAACCCTAATTTGGGTAACCTGATATAAGAGAAAAGTAACAAGTGTTATTACATGACATGAATGCACAACATAGATGCATGACATGGATGCACGATAGGGTTGCACAATACACAACCCTAGACAATATGATAGCCTGATATGGTGATAAGTTGATACCCCTTAAGTATCATGGGTGACACATGTATATGCCATGTGCCCGACATAATCAACCCTAACCCGACATGGGTATTGCAACCTAATGTTTGATGATGTAGCCCAATATGGTTTGGTTCCCTACACTCCAATTGACTTGTATATTGGGTTGAGTCCGATATGGCAAACCCCAACCCGTCATGGCTAACCCTAGATGGTGACTAGCCCGATAGGGTGATTGAATGTACTTCTAGCCCGACATGGTGATGGGTTGATACATCATAAGTATCATGGGAAACACATACATATATCTTGTGTACGATATGAGGTCAAGAAGGTACCTCATGCCCGATATGGAGACAAGCGCAAATCCTAGCCCGATATGGTAAGTGTCTATACACCTACAACCTGATATGGTGAACATATGCACATGATTTAACCCTTTACACCTTGTAAAGGTAAGGGCAAGACACTCTTAGGAGTGATGAGTGTGTCACCAAGTAATGGTGTGGATAATACCTTGATAGGTGAAACACCTAGGGTGGTTGATAATGGTCAATCCTATATCAATAATGCCTTAACCCGAGATGAGTTCATATCATTAATGATGGTTGAATAATTCAATTGTGTGACTTATGACCAATACATTACATGATAAATGTGATAGGTTGGTGCTTGAAGTATTAGGATGGGAAATACCCTAATACAAGATAAGTGATGAACTTAATTAAGATAAAAGTGATGAGGGAAGTGATACATCAAGGCATGATAGATATCACATCCAGCACTCTAAGGTTGATACACCTTAATGCACCTCAAATCCAATATACTTGGATGAGTAATACATGAAGTGTGTTATGTCAATTATTACATTGAAATGTAATGAGTTTGATGCACTTTGATAAGTGTGGGCTAACATACCTTGAGAAAGGATTAAGCCAAGTTAATAAAGTATGATGTAGTCATACCCTGGTAAGGATGAGAGACAAACTCATACCTTGTGTTGATTATTCATTTAATGATAAATGATGAGAATGAATAAGTATGATTGAATACTTATGATATCAATGTTTTCTCCTAGATGTGTGGAGTAATGAATTAGGGTTTGATCATTGATAATATGATCTTGAAAACCTAAATGGTTGATAATGGAAAACCCTAACCCTAATGAAGGGTAATGACATGTAAGAGAAACCCTAATCGATAAGAAAAGGAAACCCTAACCCTAATGATGGGAAGGTTGTATTTCTCTTATTACAATAGGCTTGTGAGCTATGTTAAATACTTATATAACAAGTATAATGCTGAATGGCCTTATGAGCCATGTGAATAAGTTGTTTCCTAGTGAGAGGTAACAAGATGATTAATAGCCTTGTGAGCCATGTGAATAAGTTGTTGCCTAGTGGGAGGTGACAAGATGTGTGATGGCCTTGTGAGCCATGTGAATACTTGCACAACAAGTGAAATAAATACCTTGGTCTGAGGACCTAGAGGTAATGGTTACCTGTTATAGAGGTAACAATGTTATGTGATGATCTAAGGGTTTGAATACCCAGATCCAGTAATCATGAAAATGATGATGTGAAGGGATGAGAATTCCCAGTAATGTGATAAGGGACTGAGATCCCAAGTATCATGTGGTTTAAAGATTTGAAAGTACTTGATAGATGTATTATACCTTTCTTTGTAGCATTTGTCATAATAATTCTTGTTTGAAAACTTGACTGATGCTAAAAGAATATGGGAATGTACTTAATTAATCAAGTGGAATCTCATCATGTAGTGCCCTGACCATAGATCCATTCGGTGCCGTGTCCCTCCCTGAATGGTGAAACGGGTTGCTCCGCAGCATAACCCGGAGACCGCATATTTTTGAATATGCGGGGGTGATGGGAGAAAATATCCGTACTCCTAATGTTGGATTGACGTGAGATAAACACGAGATCTCTCAATCCTTCATTATATGTGTCGGGATGGATGTATCACGAATATCCCGAAGATGAAGGCCGGGATGGATGTTAGACAAACACGAGATCTCTCTCCCGAAGAGAGTGTAGTTGACGCTGTAGCTCTACATAGCAAAGTTGCCAGTATACCCTGGAAAGCTATTTAGCAGTGACACGAGATGTCCTGCCTGTGGTCTCAGACTGGTCGAGACAGGTGAGGTCTTGGCATCCGGCTCTGCCATTGACCTTGTATGGTACCGATTTTGACTTCGCAGTGGTCGGTTGGAGTATGAGCGGTATACCTCATATCCTCAGGGCTTAAGTGTGATTGTAAAGTGTAATCAGCCGCCTAGCATGTTTGCTTAAATACAGAAATCATTTGGCTGATGTTACATTTCTTTTATACATCCTTAGTGGATAGATGTTATTTATGTTTCTCTACATTCCTTGCAAAAGTAGATAGATGATTGATAACTCTACCATGGGTAGATGCAATGTTCTCCTTATGGAAGGAGATTACAACATTTTGTTCATATAATGAATTATCCTACTTATTAATATAAAAAGAACCTCTGATCAGTTTATAATTGCTTAATCTGTGATAATAATATGGTCGGCGGAGAGATATATCTCTCGCTGGGGCAATTTTCAATTGTCTCACCCCTGTGGGACCCAAATTTTTAGGTAGACGTGCACGAGGAGGTGAAGACCTTTTTGCAGAGGAGGATCAACAGCTGAGGTAGCACTGATAGCTCAGGTTGTGTGTACTGTCTATCACGTCTTGTAGATATGAGTCCTATGTGTCGTCTCTGTACTCTCAGGTCCTTGGAGTTGGTTCGTACTGGTTTTATGATCAAAAAGAGATTTTGGCTTATGTGCCTCGAGGTTTTATGTTGCTCATGTATAGTTTGGTAAAGCAATTGTTATATGTTATTCTCGAGATGAGATGTACCATATATGTACAATGTGAATAATGATGTATATAAGATTTTGGACCTTTCAGTAAGAGTTTTCCTTGGAATGGATCTCTTTGAAAAATTGTTTTAATTTTTAGTGATTTTTGTTAATCCGCTATTTATGTTTATTCCGCTTAATTAGTAACGATTTGTTCGTCGGTCGTTACAATGCTGATGATGATGATGATGATGATGATGATGATGATGATGATGATGATGATGATGATGATGATGATGATGATGATGATGATGATGATGATGATGATGATGATGATGATGATGATGATGATGATGATGATGATGATGATGATGATTATGATGATGATTATGATGATGATGATGATGATGATGATGATGATGATGATGATGATGATGATGATGATGATGATGATGATGATGATGATGATGATGATGATGAGGATGAGGATGAGGAGGATGATGGTGATAATGATGAGGATGATGACGATGATGATGATGATGATGATGGTGATGATGATGATGATGACGACGATGACGATGATGATGATGATGATGATGATGATGATGATGATGATGATGATGACGATGATGATGATGATGATGATGATGATGATGATGATGATCATTATCATCATAATCATCATCCTCATCATCCTCATCATCATCATCCTCATCATCATCATCTTCATCATCATCATCATCATCCTCATCATCCTCACATAATGATGATGATGATGATCATTATCATCATAATCATCATCCTCATCATCATCATCCTCATCGTCATCATCGTCATCATCATCATCATCATCCTCATCATCCTCACATAATGATGATGATGATGATGATGATGATGATGATGCATCATCATGTGATGATGATGATGATAATGATGATGATGACGATGAGGATGAGGATGCTGCTGATGATCATGAGGATGATGATGATGATGATGATGATGATGATGAATCATCGTCATCATTATCATCATCATCCTTGTCATCATCATCAATCATCATCATCATCATCATCATCATCATCATCATCATCATCATCATCATCATCATCCCCACCACCATCATCATCATCATCATCATCATCATCATCATCATCATCATCATCATCATCATCATCATCATCATCATCATCATCATCATCATCATCAATTAATTCAATTCATTCTTCCATTTTGTTTTTATTCATTCATTATTAAACCCTAATTCAATATTAATCAACTACATAATCTTAGAGAAACTAAGTGCAAATCTAGTTAATTAAAGTCATTAATGCATCATTAATCAATAGTAATCAACTATATGGTGACATTATTAACCCTAAGTTCAAATATAGTATTGATTAAACCACTCACCACACTGGTGGATCGAGCCGGCTGTGGTGGCGGCACCCGGAGGTGGAGGTGGTCGGGCTGGAGGTGAAGGTAGCTGACGTTGGAGGTGAAGCAGAGGAGGTGCAGGTAGTGGTCGGTGGCAGTGACTGGAGTAGATGAAGGCGGCTAGAGGAAGGCTCCTCGCTCTCCCTAGAGCAGGTGGTGGCGACAATGGGAGCAAATGGTGGTGGTCAGTGACTGGACCGCAACAACAGCTCCGGCGTGAGTAGCTTCAAGCTCTTTGTGGCGATGCCCAGAGGCAGCGAGCAGCTTCAAGCTCATTGTGGCGACATGCGGAGGTGGCGAGCAGCTTCAAGCTCATTGTGGCGACGCGCGGAGGTGGTGAGCATAGAAGGGGAGGTGGAAGAAAATTTGTTAGAGCTAGCTAGGTGGGAGAATATTGGGAACTAAATAGTGAAGGGGAAGAGTCTAGCTCATGTGGGTGCTACTAAGTTAACACATCCGCATTAGTTATTCCTCCAAAACCGACGATAAATAAGCGAATGAATTTTGCCTCGCGAAGGATATTTAGTCGTCAGTTCTTTTACGAAAACCGATGACAAATGAGGGGATAAAAACTTTTGCGGGGCTTGGCGCGGAACATGTGTCATCTGATTTTACATAACCGACGCCGAATTTAAAATTTTTGGAGGCAAATTTTTTGCTGAAAAATTAAATTTTGCCAGTGATTTTGGACGTAGGTTTTGTTTATTAAAAATTGATGTTAAACAAAAGTGATACTCGTATCTTTTGTAAATAAGCTGATCTTCACATATAGGTGTCATTTATCTTTAAAAGAAAACGTCTTAGACTATTGGCGTCAGTTTTTGTGCACCAACCGACGACATCAAATGTGACGTTATACATCATTTCTATACTAGTGTCTAGATCTAAAGGTCATGAATATGTGTGACATAATAAGAGGAGTGCTTCCCACTAGCACTTTAGTCAGGCCAATAATTAAATAGACTCCTAAAATAGAAACTCATTTAATTATTAGAAATCAGTCTCTCACCCTTATCGGTTTTCCCTAGGCCTCTAGGAATATCTTTTTATCATGAAACTTTAAGGAAAACTCACTAGCAACTCTTTCAACTTAAATATAATTTTTGGGATTAATTGAGATAAATTAAATAGCAAAATCTTATTCTTTTGGAAAAACCTTAAATTAATTGTATACACCACATGGAAAGTTTGTTTTCTTCCAAATTCTACAATTCACTTCTTTTCATTATTATTTTCAAGTATCCAAAAATCAGGTCAATATATTTGATGCCCTAAATGTTGTATTGCCTCTTATGGCTAGATAACTACTCTTTTAACTATCTAAGATATTACATATCTTATTTTCTTTTGGAAACTTGCATATTATTCAACATTTTAGTTTTCTACTAAGTAAACAAGTCACCATTCTTTATTTGTTCCCAACAACTCTTTTTTTTCTAAATTATTCCACACAATTCCATATTTAAAGTACCAATTGTCCATCAATTTTAGAAATCTCTTTAGTTTTAAATTTTCCTCTATTTCTTTATCCCGTGTCTATTAATGGGTCATTGCAAACCATAAGTCGCATGAAATTCCTTTTTTTCTTTAACTTATAAGGACTATTTACAAAGAAAAGTCTCTTTCTCTTGGTACTTTGTATGGGCCATGGGTTGCACCCATGCCCTCAAGTGACTTCATTATTTCATCAATAACACTATTGAGGAAATTACAAATAATTCATTTCGTATATTTATATAATTCAATTTTACCGAAATTGAGGATATTACACCTATGAGAACTCCCTCATTTGGCTCCCAGTCCATAGTGCCTTCTTCAACTCAACTATTGGATCAAAAGGGCTCTAGAGGGGGCGAATAGAGTTAAAAAACACTTAAACCAAATTGATTAGACATTCCAATCACTTTCTTAATTATTATTGCAAATATGTAATTTGATGTGCAACCAAGAACACATAGCAAGGATGATAGATATTAAATGATATCAAGAACAAGCTATGTATATTGGTTCCAATCTCGAACCTAGAAGAAAGTCAGTCCACTACCTAGAGAGGTCAAACTCTAGGATTTTAAAACCATTTCATACTTGTATTCCATTATAAGACATACAAAGACCTTCCTTTTACAATACAAGGATACCTAGCCTTCCATTTTAAGGACCAATAGGACTCAATAAACCTTACACGGTCTTACCTATCGTTGAGGTAGATTTTTCAACCTCTGCAAGGTCTTACCCATTCTTGCAACCTGTTGGACACCTTCACCAAGGACCTCCCCTTCTAGAACTGAGTCTTCCACCTTAAAGGACTTACCCACTCTCCTCAAGGATCTTCAGCCTTCACCTTCTTCTTCAACTTGGAGAAGCTTTTCACCTTCTCCTTCACCTAGGAGAAGCTTTTCACAAATGTTTCTTGAAGAAAGGGGCTGGAAAATGGAATCTTTGAGAGATTAACAAGAGTATAATGGAGTATCTCTCTCACACATAGCCTATCTCACTCATATGGACGTTTGTATTTGTAAATAAGAGAGAAAGGGGATCTTGTGGACAAAATGCACTCAACTATAGTTAGGAGCTTGAATAGCATGATGGAGCAAATATGGAATGAAGTCCAAGGGGACCTAATTATAATTGTGGATGTCCACTAGCCACTAGAAACACTTGGGAATGAAATCTAGTCATTTGGGGTGTTGCAATAGATCTATTTTGATGTTTGCAACACTCCAACAACTAGAATCACTTTTTCTATACATTTTGTACTATGTACTCGGTCGAGTTTCGTTAAAGGTAACTTGGCCCATAGCATTGTGTGGCAAGCTTATTTTGAGTTTTGGTCGAGTTTATCCTGGATGAAACTCAACCGATCGTTTATATTTAGTTTTCCCGTGCCAGGTGTTGGTCGAGTTTATCCTGAGGTGTTGGCCAAACTTGAAAATTTCCCAAGACCCATCCTAGGCATTGATCGAGTTTCTGGGAAGGAAACTCATCCAATCAAACAACATGTGATGCATTTTGGAAAATGTCATTTAAGTGATCAAATGTTCAAATTAAGTGATCCTGATTTTTTTCTCATCTTAATTATAAGTCATAACATCAACACAAAAATTGTTCTAAGTCATTTAGGGCTATTTCCACAAAAGTGCATTTGCATTTCTTTTGAGTTAAACTTGATCAAGCTAGGGCTTGATTGAATTGATCCTTTTCATGTACCTAATACCTAAAATCGGTATCAAATAGACACCTTAGATACATATGAATGGAATGGTTAAGTCATCATCAACATATGGACAATGTATAACACTTAGGTCAACATTCTCCCCCTTTTTGAAGATGACAACCCACTCCTCAACATATTGAAATGGATTTAGAATTTAAACTTTTACCTTGTAAATTGTAAAGGGATACATGAACAAAAAATAGAACTTTTTCCCCCCTCAATTCATGCGTACCTCAATTTCTCCCTTTCTTCACATGTATGGTTAATTTATCCAGAAAACATAACCATAGCAAACATATATACTATTGAGTCCTCTTACAAGTTACATGATATTTTAAAGAATTAACTGGAAAAGAATCACAATTTATTATGTGATAGATCTCATATCTCCCCTATAGTACCTATAGAACTTGATGTCTCACTTCTTCCTCCCCCTTTGTCATTTCAAAAAAGGCTGGGAGGTAGAAGAACTAAAAATAAATGTCTTATCCATAGGCAAAGCAACCACCATAGCAAGCACCAAAATAGAAAACTCAGAGAGAGCAAGCATACTAGAATCATAACCAAAATATGGAAGAACATACCAATAACTCATAAGATAAATCCAAGAATAGAATTAAGGTACACATAATTAGATTTCAATGCAAGTACATGTCCTCCCTAGATGAAAACTACAAACCAGCAAAGAAAAGAAACAAAATATGAAAAATAATATGCGTCAAATACAGTTCCCAAATGTTTAGTGCATAAAAAGTCTCAAAAACATATCTAGATAAACACTTAATTAGACTATGAACTAAAGATATAAGGCTTCTATGTCAATGGGGTCCTCGTCATCATCCTCAAGATGGTAGTCCTCATCTCCATATGAAGGTGAATCTGTTGGTTTGTATTCCCATAGAGCTAGTCATGTGATGATTGTAATTGCATACTTTGTAAATGATTTGAATAATAATAAAGGAAATTTCTGTCTATATTTTTAAACTATTTTGAGATAATAGTATTACATGATAGATGTCTAGAGAATGACAAAACTCAATGGTGTATGTCTTCAAGTATGTGACTTGAACAATGAAATCATACGGATGTTATGGGTGTGTATATTCTCACTAATGTCCCTAGTCAGTTGTTATTGTGTAAATAACCATAGACATCAATAGCACGTAAGACTAGATTCTGTGTTGGTTGATGTAGAATCTCATTAGTCATGATATATGATATCAAACCAAGAACACATGTACATATTAGAGGACAGTGTATCAGACTGACCCACCATAAGAGTGATGCATGGAAACCACACTTGGTGAGTCAGGATCATCTCTTATAGTATTGGTGGTTACTGTGGTTCTTAGACTTAAAATCACTACACTCATCACATGTGATTGGGTACACTTTGACATCATCAAAAACAGTCCTGAAACATGGGTTGTTATAACAGTGATTATTGGGTGACTTTAACACATGGGGACTTGACTGTGATTGATAGATATGGAATTTGTCCCTCCTAAGGGAGTGAGATATCCTGGCCACTTGAAAAGTGAGACTGAGAAATGCATGGCTGTGTACATGTGAGTCAATGTTTGACATTGAGATTACATATATCTCAGTCAGTCTACTCTAAGTCGAGAAACAAGAATTGGACGTTTGTAGAGGATGGCAAGCCCATGCCTCGAGTTTAATCTGGATATCAGTGACAAAGGGACTATGCATTCACAGTAACACCACTAATAGATTGTAGGTTGAAAGTTGTTCTCCAACTTTCCTCTTCACTTGGGTAGCACTAATGTGCGACTAGGCACCACACTTTGCTTGTGATGTCATAAGTTAGTTATGGACATTCACTGCCAACGTGAAATGAAACCTATAGGGTCACACACATAGGATTAACCTGGAAGAGGATTTTATCCATGAATGATGTTTAGATTGATTACTAAAGTGTTTAGGTACTCAATTAAACATTCAATTAATAGACTTGACTCAGAATCATCAAGTTCAAGTGTTGAACCAATTGATTAGAGTGTCAGATTGTTTGAGAATTGCATTGACTGAGTTCTGCACAAGATGGACCACCAACCGATCGGTTCACTCAGTGAACTGATCGGCTCATGGTTAATGAGATGATCAGTTCACTCTAGTGAATCGATCGGTTCACATGGACCAACTGAGAAGGTGTTGGGTTTCCTAGTTTGTGAGAAAAGATTTTTGTTTCACTTGTTCAATTTGATTGGGACAAGAATTAATCCTTGTATTAATTAGAAACGAATAAGGAAAGTCAATTGTGGGCAAGTCTGGGAAGCAAAATGACCGGTTCACTAAGTGAACCGACCAGTTCACACTTCCAATCGACCAGTTCAAAAGTGAATCAATCGGTTCACCTTCCCAAATGACTGGTTGTGTTGTGAAACGACCAGTTCACCTGTTGCAATACAATCAGTTCATGGAAAATCTGGACCCTTCTACTCCCACACATACTAGGAACCCTGACCCTACCCTCTACTATAAATAGAGGGGTACAAGGGGCTTCTTAGAACACACAACTCAGAACATCAGTTGCTCTACAAAGTTTTTGTCCTCTCTAGTTGTGGTAACCGAGAGAGCCCAAGGAAGTTCAACCCATCCAGGGAGGAACAATGAGGGAAAGACAACTGTAGAAAAAGTGACTAATTGTGGGAGAGTGTGTCAGTGACTAGTACGCCGACAGAAGGGGACGACTCCTTCTAGTTTGTCCATCAGGACGACTAGAGTTCTCAGTAGTCTTTGTAGACTATCTATAGAGGTAGGATATTTCTTCCGCTCAGGAGGACGATTGTAAACCGTAGTCTGGGTCTACACCAGGAGATGCACATACATCGTCAAAGACTAGGTGGTTGAAGATCACACTAGCTATGAGGTATTGTCATTGATCAAGCCTCAGGACTAGGTATATCTCACTAAACCATCTTTCCTATAGTTGTTGATGCGATCTGCTGGTTATGGGTTTGTGGTAAAATAAAAAATTTGTTTCCGCTGCCTGTGTTGTCCCACAAAATCCTATAGTGGTATCAAAGCCACGTCAACATACTATGTTTTAGGATTAATCGATATGATCAGATTTTGGTTTTTTTCCATTTATTTATTGCATGTGATGTAAATGCTTAACTGGCTAATCTGCATATCTGATTAAACACCACGATCCCAATATACATATATGATATGGTAAATATATGCAATCGATATGTATCACCCTAAAATGGTTTTGACGGTGGTTGTGTTCGTGGTTATGGCCTATAAACCCCTATGTGTGTGCATGCTTGGTTGTGGTTGCTTGCATCTCAGTCTTCGTACCGAGTCCTTTATTCTATTTTGGATGTAACTCGAGATAACTTGAGCCTTTTCTTCTACCTTTTCTCCCCCCGAATGTAACTCAGGGTTTCCCAAATAAATTTGTAAAATTAGGATAGTTTTATTTCCTGTTATGTTGAAGAACGATGGACACCCATACGAGTGATTGGAGGACCAAGATGACCGATTGATGGTGCAAGATGAGAGGCTGGTGGCCTAATGAGGAGCGAGATGACCCGACGAACCGACCATCTGGAGGTGCCAGACAATTGGTTGGTGACAACCAACTGACCAACTAGGAGGTGAGCTGATCAGTCATAGGATGAGCTAATCAACCCAGAACGGCCCAAGCACAGATCTTCATCAACTATAGGTTGATGCATGTGATGTCGACCTACATGACCGTAATTCCTTGTGGCTTAAGGAATTACAATAGGATGGCCATAATCATCACTTTATCATTTCACTTATTTTCTTATGGGATATAGCATGTATACGATACATACTGTATATGTGGTGATTGGATATGTATATGTATATAAATACCAAATCCCTCAATATAAATATTAAGTTTAAGATGCCTTCCAAAAGTAGCACACATGAAAAGCTTGATCTACTAAGTGTGGGCACACCCTAGCATGGTGCACCGTCTATCTCATGGAAGTGTGATGGTGAATATGTGGGTCTTCCCTATCAGGGTGCATATTCATTGTGTTGGTGTTTGGGTTGGACTTAACAAGGTGACCTTGATCAGAACAAGCACCTTGAGGCATGGAGATGTACATGACAAAGAGTTGTGCATGACATCTATCAAGAGTTGCATAAGATGCAATTGGCAAAAGTTGCCTACCTAAAAGAATCTAGTTGTGGGTGACAACCCTAGCTGGTCCATGACTTAGAGGATATCAAGATCTTGCTCACTAGAAAGTTGTACGTTGCAATCTTCCAAATTGAAGGTGAGGGCTATCAATTTGATCAAAATAGTGGGATTTTGCAATCATTTCCTAAATCATATAGCATGTTTATCAAGTATTACTACTTGTGTAACATGGCTAAACCACTGTCAGAATTTCTTGACATTTTGGCAAATGTTGAAGCACAAATGAAGAAGGATAGTTCCATGAGAGTGATCAGTGGAATGGGGTCCAAGGACACATGCATGGTAGAGAAGTGTTTGTCTGCCAAGCTAAAGTCCAAGTCTTCTGTTCTCAAAATATGGAGAGGATTAAGGGAATCAAGGAAGATGAAGCAAGATATAGAGAACTCTACTTCTAGTATATACATGATTGAAATTAACTTTACTATTTCTTCATCATGGGTACTTGATACCAGATGTGCATCACACATTTGTTCAAATGTGAAGGATCTAAAAAGAAGTAGGCCTTTAGCAAAAGGCGAGGTTGAACAATGTGTTGCTAACGGAGCAAGAGTTGCTACCAGTGCAGTAGGAACCTATGAGTTATCTCTACCAAGTGGGATAATAATAGAGTTATAGAACTACTATTATGTACCTTCCATTAATAGGAATATCATTTCTGTATCTTGTTTGGACAAGGATGGATATGAATTTCTTATTAAGAATGGAAAATGTTCCATTTCTAAAGATGGGATCTTTTATGGTAGTGCCTCGATGTCATATGCTCTATATTTGATAGATCTATAGACAAGTGTATACAATGTAAACACCAAAAGACAAAAAATTAATGACTCAAACAAAACATATCTTTGTCATTGTCGTCTAGGGCACATAAATGAGAATCACATATCTAGACTCCATAAAGATGAATATCTGGACTCTTTTGATTTTGAATCATTAGAGACATGTGGATCTTGTTTATTGGGGAAGATGACCAAGGCTCCATTTTCAGGAAAAGGTGAAAGAGTGAGTGATCTATTAGGACTCATACATATTGATGTATGTGGGCCTTTTAGAACAAATGCTAGAGGTGGGTATCAATACTTCATTACCTTCACTGATGACTTGAGTAGGTATGGCTATGTTTACTTGATGAAACATAAATAAGAAACCCTTGAAAAGTTCAAGGATTTCATGAATGAAGTACATAACCAACTTGGAAAAAGTATTAAGGCACTTCAGTCTGACCGAGGTGGAGAATATTTAAGCCAAGAGTTTGAGGACCTTCTGAGAGCCTGCGGTATTGTATCACAATGGACTCCACTTGGAACACCACAACATAATGGTGTGTCAGAAAGAAGGAATCACACATTACTAGACATGGTGCGATCTATGATGAGTTTTGCCGATCTTCCAACACCCTTCTAGGGTTATGCTCTTGAAACTGCCGCATTTACACTTAACAGTGTACCATCTAAATCAGTTCAAAAGACACCATATGAGATATGGTACGGGAAACGTCCCTATGTGTCTTTTATGAAGGTTTGGGGATGTGAAGCTTATGTCAAGAAAATGTTTCCTGAAAATCTTGGGCTCAAATACGATAAGTGTTATTTTGTTGGATATCCCAAAAAACAAGGGGATACTACTTATACCACCCAATTGACAACAAAGTGTTTGTTGCTAGGATTTTTGTATTCCTAGAAAAGGAATTTATTTCCAAAGGAAGTGGGAGGAAAGTGGAACTCGAAGAGGTTTGAGACTAACAAGAAAACTCTTACGACCCCACCTCTCGATAACCCCCAATTAAGGGAGATCGAGAGGTCGAAGCCGCACCCATAACTTATGGATCAAAGGTTCGGCAATTAACCAAGAATAATTATCAAATTTTAACAGACTATACTTAAAAGATGTAAGAAAATAAACTTTTGCATACCTTTTTGAAAAGTTGGATCTCTAAACTTCTATCCACTTATGGATTCTACTCTAACTTATCCTCCTTGTATTATACTTCATGTATCTCACGATATGACAATGTAATGTTTGTTCTTTTAGCTTGTACCTAAACACCGACAAACAAAACTTCGGTCAGCCGAAGCTGGTATGTGGGGGAAATAAATAATCATGCAAATATGTTAACCATGTAATCATTCAATTAGTCATTTGACAACCAAGATTAAATTTTAAATATAACTCTATGATCCATGAGCACCCTATCATCTGTGTTATCCCTGCAGTGGACTTGGATACTACCTTCCTTATGGTAGATCCCCATTAAACCCCTCAGGATCCACCTATCCGGTGTACCAGTTTCTAGGGTTGAGTCACATGGCACTACCCGTAGGTAGACCACTCCTTAACTCATGGTATGCTAAAGAGTCTCATGGAACTACATGTGTGTAGCCCAATTTCTAACTCACGGTAACCTAGACCTTGCTCTAGGATTACCCCTTTTCTAGCCTTTTCAAAGCAACATAGATGGACTCGGATCTAGCCAGTTACATGTTTACTCATGGTGATAATCATAGTCACTTTATAGTTGCAGGAAATAAATAAACATCCAATAGTTATTTTTCAAGCAACTGATAAGACGTTCGGGAATCGCCGCGAAACTAGAGCGGTTATTCATAAGCGTAACCACATACCTGATCTGATGATTTGAACAGAAATATCCATGCAAATAAGAATCCAAGCAAGCAAGCATTTTCAACAAGATCCTGAAATAATCATGTAATTTCCTTTTTATTACTCATGTCATCAAGATCTATTAAACCTAGCTCGCTTCCTAGGGTTTCTAATCACTTTTCGGGTTTCCATTGCAATTAGGGTTTCCCTTGATATTTTACTATCTCAAACCCTAATTTGATACCATTACTCATAAACCCTTATTATCTTATCTATTCTTCAACATTAAGGTTATCTTTTTGGTCGGTAACATTAAGGTTATCTTAACAACATATAACCCTATTCTCGGATTTAAAGGCATCGTTAACCATCAATTAATTTCATTAAAGCTACCATTTTTATCCTTTTAATCCACGACAAGATTTCTACGCTCATTTATCATCAATTCAAAGTTTATTATGGTCTAATCACATATGAACTCGATTTGCCATTAATACTGCCTTTTATTCATGAGAAAACCCCAATTACTACATTTAGGGTTTTCATCCATGATTAGGAACTTTAAATCTCAAAATAGATTAGAACCATCATTTAACAACATATGTTCACAATTTTCAAATTAAATATGATCTTGTACTCTTTTACCCTAAATTAGGGTTTTTACATACTTAATCATTCTCATATGGGGTAAAAACCCTGAATCATATAATTCTACATCTATATCAGGTTCGAATCTAACATTATTATTCAATAGGTTATTAATACTTCAATAAACCCATTAGGCATACTAGATTCAACCTTTAATCACAAATAGGGTTTTTAACTTAACTTTAATGCACTTTTCATCAACTTATAGTACTTTTGCAATTAGTAACGAAATCAATATTTAATATTATTATTTTTTGGATTCCTCTCATTCTCCTAATCAAAATACATATATTATTCGTATTTATACGAGCTACGGTTTACGAGATATGAATTTTGCAAAGTTACTTACTTAAGGCCGATCAGGACGCGCCACGTTACCCTTGCATGCAACGTTTGCTTTTTGGGGAATATAACAAAATGACCCTTTCACCCTCCACTTGAGTTGTTGGTTCTTTGATATGTTGAAGGGTATAATCGTCCGACGTGACTTGGTCGTCTCCCACCTTGCACAACCCTACGCTGTCGTTGCAGCAGCCATCGGGCGCGGCCCTACTGCCTCCTGCCGACCTCGAGGACCACCATGGTGCCCCTCCCTTCCTCCGTCGTGCCCCACGCAGGCGAGGGTGCATCTGCTACACGGCCGATCGGCCGGAAATGAGTCCAACAGTTCAGGCACCATGGCTGACCTACGGCCTGCTGCAGCGTCGCGTAGGTGCAAAAGTTCAGCAAGGCAGACGTCAAGAGAGGTCCTCCTCCCTCTGTGGATCCTCCACGCTTCTGGTAGTGCCCTCCGCTCGTAGCCAGGGCGGCTGGCCCATGTTGGTCAGGCCTGTAACCTGCGGCCGGCCTGGAAGACAAGCTGTAGGTGCTGCGCGGTGGTGGTTGGCAAGGTAGAGGTGGCTGACCACCCTAGATACTTGTGGACACTTCCTGTCTCCCCGGAGATCCCGTTACAGCCACTACTTGCCCCCGAGAAAGCCCCATGCTTCTTGGTTAAGGTTTGCGTGCAAAGAAGAAGGATAAAGGAGAGAGCTGTGTGGGATTCCATCTTGAACTCGAACCAGGGTCTCTACCCTATATATAGGGGCGAGGAAAGAAGCCATAAGTCGGCTATTCATGAATCAAAGAATCCCTTAGAAAGTAGGAAATCAATTCCTTCAATGAGAAGTATATTCTCTCTCTTTCTTTGTTCTTTGGATTTCCTCAATTATTCTTATAAATAGGAATTCGAAAATCCTTACCATTATTCTCTTTATTTCTTGCTTTTTCAATCCTTAGGCACGAAATCCTATTTTCCTTTAATAGAAATTACTTTCTTTTTAGCAATACCACATAATACATTAATTGAATACTCACATTATCATCTTATTTTTTGTTATGGGTATTTCCTCTTTCCTCTTTTATTCATTGGGCTCCTTGGACCCCAAGGAATTCTAATAATTCGAAATTCCTTTTTATTGGATACTCATAATCCTTCTAGTTGCATCTAAATGCATTATTCTTCATTATTCCTCATTATCTTGTTTATTTCTTATTAAAATAGTTCTTTATGAGGATTTCTCTTTATTTCTCTTTTATTTTCCTCATTGGTATTCATTTTATCACTAAGAATCCTTGGGATACGAAAATCCACAAATCGGTCACTCCAATATTTTCTCCCATTTTAACATTATTTTCAATTTCTTTCTTACTAAAGAAATACTTAATTAATTTTTTCTTTTCTTATGGCTTTATTTTTTCAACTTTGGACTCCTTGGAACCCAAGAAACCCAAGAGGCACGAAATCCATCCTTGGATTACATCTCTTTGCCTTCTAGTGGTTTCTACCTCTTTCTTTTTCTCAAATATTCAATTATTCGTTTACTAATTGAATTTTCTTGTTATTTGGGCCCAATAGCCAATAAAGCCCACAACACAAACATCAAGGCTATTGTAAACCAAAAACAAATTATATCATTATTTGTTCAACTATCTTTAATATGAAAAGTTACATTTCTCACCAATTGAACCCAAAAATTGGGGTTGTAACATCCTTCCCCTCTTATAGGAATTTTGTCCTCAAAATTCTATCAAGCAAACAAACAATTCAGGATAAGACCTTTCCATGTCCACCATTGGCCCCTATGTGGCTTTACCTTACCCACGACGCTTTCAAAGAACCTTTATCATCACATATTCTTTTCTCTGAGTTCTTTCATCCTGGCATCTATAAACTGCACAGGTGACTCATGCCATGTCAGTCTCCCTTGGGGCTTACTAGGTTCATTGCTAAGCACCTGGTCAGGGTACCTCACATAGTGCTCTAAATTGGACACCTGAAACTCATCACACATTACTTTATCCTAAGGGGTAAGGTCAAACTTAACCTTCTCCACCAAGCCATGTCAAAAGAACCCATGCATTGGGGACTCATCTCTCTTAGCTATAACTTAGAGGGGTCGGATTTTCATGTCACATATTCTCCCACAGTGCACTGCATGTCAGTCTACTTTGCATCTGCTCATGACTCTCGTCATCTCTAGGCTCCTTTCAACCATTACATGATCAAAGCGACTTCATCTACACGCACTGTGGCCCTTTCACCAACATCACCTTACTGAAGTGGTGACCGACACAACCTCCCTTACAGAGCTTCCTATAAAACCTGATATTGGCTATGGTGGTCATCATCACATCTTTCATAGGACAAGAATTGTCTCTAGATATCACCATGAACAAGCACACATGCTCTTGCCAGACCCTTTAGTCTGGATTATACTAACCATTAGTTAGGGGTGATAAACTGTACTATCATTGAGTTCTTCATGTACCTACTTCCCCCTTATGGAAGTGAACCTTTAAGTCATACTAATGAACTTTTGAACTCGCATCATGGTGTAGTTGAACCATCTCTCTCATATGTAATTCAACCTGATCTGTCCCTTGACAATACTCTTTCTTTCTCATGTCATCTAGGTAAGGCGATATACCATAACCCATATTGCATCTCGACCTTCCTTGATCCAGGGGAGACTTACAACATCCATAGTAATGAACTCCCTTTCCCTTTCGGGACTCTTTATCCTTTATATCAACTCATTGGGTTACTGATGTTCGTCCTTTTCCCTCGGCTCGCATGGCCATATACCACATGCAACTTTATCTTAGGTATCTAAAGTACTACTGTCCATCATTATCTTCGTAGTACTGTGTATGGTGATTATAATCTCTTGTGTGTCATTATTCCTCAAGATCAATACCTCAAAACCCTAAACCATTTTAGTCGGGGTTTCATCGCCTTCTTTTCAAAGAAGTGCATCTGAGGTCCTACCACCATTCTTTCGTTGCATCAAGGACTAAACTGGCTAACCAGAAAACAATTAATTGATCTTGTTACATTAGTGTTAGCCAAACATTTTGTAACGACATTCGCCAAACCGACAAAAAAATCATTACTAATTAAGAGGAATTTCAACATAAACAGTGCATTAACAAAAATCACTTAAAATAAAAACCATTTTGCAAAGAGATCCATTTCTAGGAAAACTGTTTAAGGCAGAACCAAAACTTTATATACATCATTGTTCACATTGTACATACACTGTACCATCTCTTCTCGAGGATAACATATAACAATTGCTTTGTCAAAACATATACTGAAGCAACATAACACCTTGAGGCTTACAAGCCAAAAACCTCAGATCGTTCATGAAACCATAACAAACCAACTCCAAGGACCTGAGAGTACAGAGATGACACATAGGACTTCTATCTACAAGACATGACAGACAGTACACTCAATCTGAGCTGTCACTGTTGTCCCTGCTACTGTTGTTCTTTTTCTATAGAAAGTTCTTCACCTCCTCGTGCACGTCCACCTAAAAATTTGGATCCCACGGGGGTGAGACAATTGAAAATTGCCCCAGCGAGAGATATAACTCTCCACCAACAATGTTATTATCACATTTCAATAGTATTAAACTGAGAAGAGGATAAGCAGTTTAGAATATTCTCATATTTTAAAGCATTGAGTTGTATATGATATATCAGTAATTCATCTATTCACTTTATAAGGAATATGGAGAACACGTATATCATTTACCCATCGTACTATCTCAAGCTTATCATGTGATGCTCATTATCATGGTATGTCATCCATGAATCATTCTCATTCCTACCTGTTGCCCTCAGCCAATCTGCTAACCAGATATTTGAATTGCACCAGTCATGTGAGTATACATCATCATATCATGTACAAGCATTGGACTATGCAAATTATATGCATTATTCCAGGCATTGGGATTTAACCAATCATGTGTTATTATTCCAGGCATTGGGATTTAACCAATCCTGTGTTATTATTCCAGGCATTGGAATTTAACAAATCCTGTGTTATTATAGGCTTCATGCCTCTGCTAGGTATTGGACTTTAACCAATTCTGATTACACCGCCAGGCAGTGGACTCTAACCACTCCTGATTATAGGCTTCATGCCTCTGCCAGGCAGTGGACTTTAACCACTCCTAATTACAGGCTTCACGCCTCTGCCGGGCAGTGGACTCTAACCACTCCTGATTACAGGCTTCATGCCTCTGGCAGGTATTGGTCCGTAACCAAACCTGATTACACCACCAGGCAGTGGACTCTAACCACTCCTGATTACAGGCTTCACGCCTCTGCCAGGTATTGGTCCGTAACCAAACCTGATTACACCGCCAGGCAGTGGACTCTAACCACTCCTGATTACAGGCTTCACGCCTCTGCCAGGTATTGGACTTTAACCAATCCTGATTACAGGCTTCACGCCTCTGCCAGGTATTGGTCCGTAACCAAATCGGATTACACCGCCAGGCAGTGGACTCTAAGCACTCTTGATTACAGGCTTCATGCCTCTACCAGGTATTGGTCTGTAACCAAACCTGATTACACCGCCAGACAGTGGACTCTAACCACTCCTGATTATAGGCTTCACGCCTTTGCCAGGTATTGGACTTTAACCAATCCTAAATATGGGCTTCACGCCTCTGCCAGGTATTGGACTTTAACCAATCCTGATTACAGACTTCACGCCTCTGCCAGGTATTGGTCCGTAACCAAACCTGATTACACCGCCAAGAAGTGGACTCTAACCACTCCTGATTATAGGCTTCACGCCTCTGCCAGGCAGTGGACTCTAACCACTCCTGATTACTAGCTTCACGCCTATGCCAGGTATTGGTCCTTAACCAAACCTGATTACACCGCTAGGTAGTGGACTCTAACCACTCCTGATTATAGGCTTCACGCCTCTTCCAGGTATTGGTCTGTAACCAAACCTGATTACACTGCCAGGCAGTGGACTCTAACCACTCCTGATTACACCTTCGCTATGGGATATCAATCCCTTAAATTCATCATTGGTTATCACATCCTTTTACTAGGCATTATACCCTGGGGCAAGCCATCATATCAATTCACATTCTTTAAGTACTACAAGTGTTCCTCTTATCTCCTTTAAGCATATTCAAAACACTATAGCCCTTATTTGGCTATAAACATAAAGCATGTATGATCCAGATTTCATTATTATTATAACCATTTATTATTATTATGAAGTTATTGGTTTCCATTTCCCTTAGTTTATTTTGCACATTACCATTCCTTACATGAGACTTTTATAAACATCTTGTCACCTCTCATTAGGCAACAATTATTCACATGGCTCACCAGGCCCATTAATCATCTTGTCACCTTTCACTAGGCAACAACTATTCACATGGCTCACAAGGCCCATTAAACATCTTGTCACCTCTCACTAGGCAACAACTATTAGGGTTTGGGTTCCCTTTTATAGCCAAATAGGGTTTCAAGTTCATATTATCAATCCAAACCCTAATTAATTGCTCCACACATCTAGGAGCATACATTAATATCATAAGTATTCAGTCATACTTATTTATTCTCATCATTTATCATTAAATGAATCATCAACACAAGGTATGAGTTCCTCTCTCATCCTTATCAGGGTATGATTACATCATACTTTATTAACTTGGCTTAACCCTTTCTCAAGGTATGATAGCCTACACTTATCAAAGTGCATTCCATCTCAATGTAACAATTGACATGACACACATCATGTGTTACTCATCCATGTATATTGGATTTAAGGTGCATCAAGGTGTAACAACCTTAAAGTGTTGGATGTGATATTTACCATGCCTTGGTGTATCACTTCCCTCATCACTTTTAACTTACTTAAGTTCATCAACTTATCTTGTATTAGGGTATTTCCCATCCTAATACTTTATGCACTAGCCCATCACATTTATTCTGTAGTGTATTGATCATGAGTCATACATTTGAATTGTCCAACCATCATCAATTGATATAGACTCATCTCAGGTTGAGACATTGTTGATATAGGATTAACCATTAACAACCACTTTAGGTGTTTCACCTATCAAGGTATCTGTCATACCATTACTTGGTGTTACACTCATTACTCCTAAGACTGTCTTACTCTCACCTTTACAAGGTGTCTTGGGTTGGAGGTGTATGAACACTCACCATATCGGGTTAGGATTTGTACTTGTCTCCATATCGGGCATGATGTATCTTCTCGACCTCATATCGGGCACAAGGTGTATGTATGTGTCGCCCATGATACTTATGGGGTATCAAACCATCACCATGTTGGGCTAGAAGTACATTCAATCACCCTATCGGGCTAGTCACCATCTAGGGTTAGCCATGACGGGTTAGGGTTACCATATCATCTAGGGTTGTGTATCATGCAACCCTATCATGCAACCATGTCGTGCAACAACACTTGTTATACTTCACTTGTATCAGGTTACCCAAATTAGGGTTTCATGTCAACTTATAAGTATTTATTCAACCTTGTATCGTGTATGGAGTCTATACTTGACTCCCTATCGTGCAAGAGGTGTATACTACACCCCCATATCGTGCAACAATGTATTCATTCATATCCATATCGTTCAAGTGAAGTAGGTGCATCATCATATCCGGTTAAAGGTGCTTTCTTGTGTGCTTGCACCCGATATCACTTTTATAAGGTGATACCATCATCTTCAAGCTCTAGACCTTTGTTCTAACTATTATAGTTCATGCCAACAGGTCTAAGCAATTACTAGAACTCATAATTTCATCAACTATTTCAGGAAATTTCGGAATTAAAAGTATTTCACTATTTATAACAATTTAGGTGAAGAATAATAACATGGTTGAGTTCAAGTTATATAACCAGCCTTAAGAACGACTTCAAAGCTCCAAGCTCCAAAGCTCCACGTTCCTAAGGTTGAATATGGACTTCACAACTCCTCTATATGAAAATAATCACCATGGATAAGCAATTGGTGAAGAAGAAAAGAAAGGAAGATCAAAACCCTAAATTCATGCTTCAATCCAAGGTTGAAGATGATCTTATCCTCACCTTAGGGTTAAGTATGAGCTCCTTCTTGCTCCTTAACACCTTTGAACGATACACTAGTGTCCTTGCACGATATTCCACCCCTCTTGCACAATATGGCACTCACTTGCACGATATAACACACACTTGGAGTCAAAACTTCACTCTATGGCCGATATCACCCTATATGGCCAATATCACCTACTTGGGCGATATGCTCTTTCCATGGGCGATATCCCAAGGCCTATGCACTATACCATAGCATCCCTTCACGATTTGGGAGCTCTATGCACGATACATCAGGGTAGGAGGGTGGTAAGGGTCGCAAAATTGCACCAAGGGGTGAAACTAGGGGTATATATACTTGTTGTTCATGAAGGAAGGCAAAAAAATGAGGTGTCAACATTTTGAGCTAGTAGGTGCCACGTGTCATGCATGGGTGACACGTGTACATGCATGCATCAAAATTTATCTTGTCTTGAAAAATGTTTGAGGATCATCTAGAGATGCAAATTCATCCATTACTTATCCATTTGGATAAGTCATCTAGGTTTAATCACTATTTTAAGCCAAGCCGATAAACTTTTTCTAAGGAAACTTGTTGGCCGTCACAATTCACCTACTTGAGGTGCTTTGCATGATATGGACTTTTCCAAGAGTTAACAAAATGATATGTGACACCTCCTTGGGCTCCATTTCCGATAGGTACTCATATATAAGCTTTTCAACTTGATACAACTCAAGTTAAGCTTTCAAATTCAACCCTTTTCTTGGTCATTTCATCACCAAGATTACCATCACTCATAAGTGATTCAAACATGGTGTATCATTCATTCTCTCTCCTCTAAATGATACTAGTAGGGAGTAGGGACACTCTAGAGGTGGTAATTTTCATATCAACCCCACATTTTGGGTAAATTACAATTCGTACCAAAATTGGTGCACAAGGTACCAACATTGTTCAAACAAGTTCAAACTTGAAATTTGAGCTTTCCACAATACAACACGTAGCATAATTATCTCTCTTATGATGATAAAACACATGGGGTACATTTATCATGTGACATTTTGCATTATAACCCCTTAATTTGGGTAAATTGCACTTTGGTCCAAAATAAAGGAAAATTGCTCAAACATCATTCCATCGAGACCAAACTTGAAACATAAGTGTGTCACATGATAACAAAGCACCTTAGAGGATTATATTCAAGTTCTAAGCAACTTTATTAGCCAAAACAAATAGGGTTACCTCATAAATTAGGTCAGGGTCGTTACAAGTAATAAACCCCTAACAAGGATTTCGTCCCCGAAATCTTAGATAAAAGGAGACAGATATTATTCATTCGTTATATCATCAAGTCTCCACATAACATATCATTGTTATGGAGACACCATATAACTTGGATCAGTACAAAGTTCTTTTACAAAAATCCCATGGAATCAAACACATAGGATACATGCTTCATTGTCTTTTCATTATCAACTGTGTAGTTAATTCTGGGTCAGGTAACACTTTTCTCACTCAGATAGAGGTTGTTCGTTAATCTCATTTGAAAAACTTTTATTGTAATATTTTTACAATTATTCCTTCAAGTAAATCATTCTCATCAATGTTATGTTTATGCAAAGCATAAACCCCTAACATATGATGTCCATACTACATTAGGTAACTGGACTGATTCCACATTTAACCATTCCATGTAACTTTCATAAGATAGTCTGATGTTTCTCAGATACCAGAATTCCTTACCTTGGTATCTAACACATGTGTTAATAACACATCACTTGCTCATTTTTGTTTATAAGTTGACTTATGAGTAAATCAAATTCCTTCATATATCGATTAGAATGTGGTAGAAATATCCATGCCACATCTCCTTCTTTAGACTCTTGAGATTGTTTCAGAATGACTACTTGATCAAAGTAATAAAAAAGATAACAATCTAAATATGTCATACTTACCTTGCCTTCAATAAATGAATACCTGGCCAGGGTATTCAAGAATGGAAATTAGGTAGTATGTATTTGTTTTATATTATGTTTCATACTTTAAACATCTCTTTAAATTTTTCTACTTAGTATCTCATATTTTCTCTGGGTGTTTCTTTTACATCTCTTCCTTTTCTACATGAAGAGAGAAATTTCAAAGCATATAAGAGAATATTAATCTAAATATAGGTTCTCATCCTTCTTATCTCTTCCTCATTTCCTCATAGGACTAATTAAAGGGAGTTCAACATCAAATACCTTCTTATAATTATCAGATAAAATCAAGAGAAGACATTTTAGAATGAGAAAGCTCTATCTGAATATCATCCCTCGCAGTCATCCACCACATCTGGTTGACTCAAACATAGAGTCTAGCTGTTTCATGTTGTTTCTTTTGCCTTTACTTAACGACTACTGCCCTAGTTCACTAAGCATTTATTGCACTGATAGCACCAAAAACTTTGTCTTTTTAGACAACTAGGAAAATGTCTCTAGAATTATAGAGACATTTCCTTAATTCTCAGCTTATTACCCCTCCTTGGGCATTGCCATCACATATGTACTATCTATATATACTTATGGCAGAGTCTATTTTCTTGCCATATGTTAATTCTTTCCACATTTTCCACTATTCCAACATGACTATGTCATTTAGGAACCCTTTCAAAACCCAAAGTTTCCGCATTAAGGATTGGTAACCTCGGTTGTAATGCTAGTATCCAGTCTATTATATACATCACTATTGTCCTAACTTGCCTCACAAGAGTATAAACATAGGATTCTCTATCCTGATCGGGTCATGATGGGAATTCTCAGGCACTTGTTCTTCTCTTGCCTGATCCCATGCATCCTCTCCTGGTACAACAACATTGCCCTTAGCAATGTGTTCCTCATGTTCCCCAGTCATTTATAAACTTTACCCTTTACTCTACATAAGCAGAAGTCACTAAAGGGTATACTGGAGGACACTAACACAAACTCAACACCTTAGTCCTATGTCTCTGTAGACTCAGCGAACCTTAAGCTCTGATACCAAACTTGTAATGACAGTCGCCAAACCGACAAAAAAATCATTACTAATTAAGAGGAATTTCAACATAAACAACAGATTAACAAAAATCACTTAAAATTAAAACCATTTTGCAAAGAGATCCATTTCTAGGAAAACTCTTTAATGTAGAACCAAAACTTTAAATACATCATTGTTCATAGTGTACATACACTGTACCATCTCTTCTCGAGGATAACATATAATAGTTTCTTTGTTAAAACATATACTGAAGCAACATAAAACCTCAAGGATTACAAGCCAAAAACCTCAGATCGTTCATGAAACCATAACGAACCAACTCCAAGGACCTGAGAGTACAGAGACGACACATAGGACTTCTATCTACAAGACATGACAGACAGTACACTCAACCTGAGTTGTCACTGTTGTCCCTACTACTGTTGTTCTTTTTCTGCAGAAAGGTCTTCACCTCCTCGTGCACGTCCACCTAAAATTTTGGATCTCACGGGGGTGAGACAATTGAAAATTGCCCCAGCGAGAGATATAACTCTCCGCCAACATTGTTATTATCACAGTTAAATAGTATTAAACTGAGTAGAGGATAAGCAGTTTAGAACATTCTCATATTTTAAAGCATTGAGTTGTCTATGATAGAGCAGTAATTCATCTATTCACTTTATGGGGAATATGGAGAACACGTATATCATTTACCCATTGTACTATCTCAAGCTTATCCTGTGATGCTCATTATCATGGTATGTCATCAATGAATCATTCTTATTTCTACCTATTGGCCTCAGCCAATCTGCTAACCAGATATTTGAATTTTACCAGTCATGTGAGTATACATCATCATATCATGTCCAAGCATTGGACTATGCCAATTATATGCATTATTCCAGGTATTGGGATTTAACCAATCATGTGTTATTATTATAGGGATTGCGATTTAACCAATCTTGTGTTATTATTCCAGGCATTGGAATTTAACCAATCATGTGTTATTATAGGCTTCATGCCTCTGCCAGGTATTGGACTTTAACCAATCCTGATTACACCGCGAGGCAGTGGACTGTAACCACTCCTGATTACAGGCTTCATGCCTCTGCCAGGCAGTGGACTTTAACCACTCCTGATTACAGGATTCACGCATCTGCCAGGCAGTGGACTCTAACCACTCCTAATTACAGGCTTCACGCCTCTGCCAGGTATTGGTCTATAACCAAACCTGATTACACTGCCAAGAAGTGGACTCTAACCACTCCTGATTACAGGCTTCACGCCTCTTCCAGGTATTGGTCTGTAACCAAACTTGATTACACTACCAGGCAGTGGACTCTAACGACTCCTGATTACAGGCTTCATGCCTCTGCCAGGTATTGGACTTTAACCAATCCTGATTACAGGCTTCACGCCTCTTCCAGGTATTTGTCCGTAACCAACCCTAATTACACCGCCAGGCAGTGGACTCTAACCACTCCTAATTACAGTCTTCACACCTCTGCGAGGTATTGGTCTGTAACCAAACATGATTACACCGCCAGGATGTGGACTCTAACCACTCCTAATTATAGGCTTCACGCCTCTGCCAGGTATTGGACTTTAACCAATCCTGATTACAGGCTTCACGCCTCTACCAGGTATTAGACTTTAACCAATCCTGATTACAGGATTCACACCTCTGCCAGGTATTGGTCTGTAACCAAACCTAATTACACCACTAGGCAGTGGACTCTAACCACAACTAGTTACAGGCTTCACGCCTCTACCAGGCAGTGGACTCTAACCACTCCTGATTATAGGCTTCACGCCTCTGCCAGGTATTGGTCCGTAACCAAACCTGATTACACCGCCAGGCAGTGGACTCTAACCACTCCTGATTATAGGCTTCACACCTCTGCTAGGTATTGGTCCGTAACCAAACCTGATTACACCGCCAGGCAGTGGACTCTAACCACTCCTGATTACACAGTCGTTATGGGATATCAATCCCTTAAATTCATCATTGGTTATCACATCCTTTTACTAGGCATTATACCATGGGGCAAGCCATTATATCAATTCACATTCTTTAAGTACTACAAGTGTTCCTCTTATCTCCTTTAAGCTTCAATCTATGGATAGAAATGCAAAAAACAAAAAAAGTATAAAGGATTATTAGAGACTTTTTTAGCTAGTCCAAATTTTCTTAAAAATACTATTACTACATTACCATTATTATTCAAAACACTATAGCCCTTATTTTTCTATAAACATAAATCATGTATGATCCATATTTCATTATTATTATAACCATTTATTATTATTATGAAGTTATTGGTTTCCATTTCCCTTAGTTTATTTTGCACATTACCATTCCTTACATGAGACTTTTATAAACATCTTGTCACCTCTCATTAGGCAACAATTATTCACATGGATCACCAGGCCCATTAATCATCTTATCACCTTTCACTAGGCAACAACTATTCACATGGCTCACAAGGCCCATTAAACATCTTGTCACCTCTCACTAGGCAACAACTATTAGGGTTAGGGTTTCCCTTTATATCCGAATAGGGTTTCAAGTTCATATTATCAATCCAAACCCTAATTAATTACTCCACACATCTAGGAGCATACATTAATATCATAAGTATTCAGTCATACTTATTTATTCTCATCATTTATCATTAAATGAATCATCAACACAAGGTATGAGTTCCTCTCTCATCCTTATCAGGGTATGATTACATCATACTTTATTAACTTGGCTTATCCCTTTCTCAAGGTATGATAGCCTACACTTATCAAAGTGCATTCCATCTCAATGTAACAATTGACATGACACACATCATGTGTTACTCATCCAAGTATATTGGATTTAAGGTGCATCAAGGTGTAACAACCTTAAAGTGTTGGATGTGATATTTACCATGCCTTGGTGTATCACTTCCCTCATCACTTTTAACTTAAGTTCATCAACTTATCATGTATTAGGGTGTAACGACCCTGACCTGGGTTATGAGGTAACCGTATTTGTTTTGGCTAATAAAGTTGCTTAAAACTTTAATATAATCCTCTAAGGTGTTTTTTTATCATATGACACACTTATGTTTCAAGTTTGGTCCCGATTGAATGTTGTTTGAGCAATTTTCCTTTATTTTGGACCAAAGTGCAATTTACCCAAATTGAGGGGCTATAATGCAAAATGTCACATGTTGAATGTACCCCATGTGTTTAAGCATCATAATATAGAGAATTATGCTAAGTTTTGGCTTGTGGAAAGCCTAAATTTCAAGTTTGAACTTGTTTGAACAATGTTGGAGCATTGTGCACCAATTTTGCTACAAATTGTAATTTACCCAAAATGTGGGGTTGTTATGAAAATTACCGCCTCTAGAGTGACCCTACTCCCTCATAGTATCATTTAGAGGAGAGATAATGAATGATACACCATGTATAAATCACTTATGAGTGATGGTAATCTTGGTGACGAAATGACCAAGAAAAGGGTTGAATTTGAAAGCTTAACTTGAGTTGTATCAAGTTGAAAAGCTTATATATGAGTGCCTATCGGCCATGAAGCCCAAGGAGGTGTCCCATATCGTTCAAGTGAACTATTGGAAAAGTCCATATCGTGCAAATAACCTCAAGGAGGTGAAGTGTGATGGCAAACAAGTTTCCTTAGAAAAAGTGTATCGGCTTGACTTAAAATAGTGATTAAACCAGATAACTTATCCAAATGGAAAAGTAATGGACGAATTTGCATCTCAATATGATCCTCAACCGTTTTTCAAGACAAGATAAATGTTGATTCATGCATAGACACGTGTCACCCATGCATGACACGTGGCACCTACTAGCTCAAAATGTTGACACCTCATTTTTGCCTTCCTTCATGAACAACAAGTATATATACCCCTAGTTTCACCCCTTGGTGCAATTTTGCGACCCTTACCACCCTCCTACCCTAAGGTATCGTGCATAGAGATCCCATATCATGAAGGGATGCTGTGTTATCGTGCATGGGCCTTGGGATATCTCCCATGGCAAGAGCATATCGCCCAACTAGGTGATATTGGCCATATAGGGTGATATCGGCCATAGAGTGAAGTTTTGACTCCAAGTGAGTGTCCTATCGTGCAAGTGAGTGCCATATAGTTCAAGAGGGGTGGTATATCGTGCAAGGACACTAGTTTATCGTGCAAAGGTGTTAAGGATCAAGAAGGAGTTCATACTTAACCCTAAGGTGAGGATAAGATCATCTTCAACCTTGGATTGAAGCATGAATTTAGGGTTTTGATCTTCCTTTCTTTTCTTCTTCATCAATTGCTTATCCATGGTGATTATTTGCATATCGATGATTTTGAAGTCCATCTTCAACCTTAGGAACGTGTATCTTTGGAGCTTGGAGCTTTGAAGTCGTTCTTAAGGCAGGTTATATAACTTGAACTCAACCATGTTATTATTTTTCACCTAAATTGCTATAATTAGTGAAATACTTTTAATTCCGAAATTTCCTAGAATAGTTGATGAGATTATGAGTTCTAGTAGTTTCTTAGACCAATTGACATGAACTATAACAGTTATAACAAAGGTCTAGGGCTTGAAGATGGTGGTATCACTTTATAAAAGTGATATCGGGTGCATGCACACAAGGAAGCACCCCTAACCCGATATGATGATGCAACTACTTCGCTAAAATGATATGGATATGATTGTATACCTTGTTGCACGATATGGGGGTGTAGTATACACCTCTTGCACGATAGGGAGTCAAGTATAGACTCCATACACGATAAAAGGTTGAATGAATACTTAAAAGTTGACATGAAACCCTAATTTGGGTAACCCGATATAAGTGAAGTATAACAAGTGCTATTACACGACATGGTTGCAAGACATGGTTGCACGACATGGTTGCACGACATGGTTGCAAGACATGGTTGCATGATATGGTTGCACAACATGGTTGCAAGACATGGTTGCATGACATGGTTGCACGACATGGTTGCACGATAGGGTTGCACGATACACAACCCTAGATGATATTGTAACCCTAATCCGTCATGGCTAACCCTAGATGGTGACTGGCCCGATAGGGTGATTGAATGTACTTCTAGCCCGACATGGTAATGTTATGACTGATACCTTGATAGGTAAAACACCTAAAGTGGTTGACAATGGTGAATCCTATATCAACAATGTCTCAACCTGAGATGAGTCCATATCAATTGATGATGGTTGGACAATTCAAATTTATGACTCATGATAAATACACTACAGAATAAATGTGATGGGCTAGTGCATAAAGTATTAGGATGGGAAATACCCTAATACAGGATAAGTTGATGAACTTAAGTAAGTTAAAAGTGAGAGGTGACAAGATGTTTAATGGCCTTGTGATCCATGTGGATAGTTGTTGCCTAGTGAGAGGTGACAAGATGTTTAATGACCTTGTGAGCCATGTGGATAGTTGTTGCCTAGTGAGAGGTGACAAGATGTTTAATTGGCCTTGTGAGACATGTGAATAGTTTTTGCCTAGTGAAATGTGACAAGATGATTAATGGGCCTGGTGAGCCATGTGAATAATTATTACCTAATGAGAGGTGACAAGATGTTTATAAAAGTCTCATGTAAGGAATGGTAATGTGCAAAATAAACTAAGGGAAATGGAAACCAATAACTTCATAAGAATAATAAATGGTTGTAATAATAATGAAATCTTGATCATACATGCTTTATGCTAATAGCCAAATAAGGGATATAGTGTTTTGAATATGCTTAAAGGAGATAAGAGGAACACTTGTAGTACTTAAAGAATGTGAATTGATATGATGGCTTGCCCCAGGGTATAATGCCTAGTAAAAGGATGTGATAACCAATGACGAATTTAAGGGATTGATATCCCATAAAGAATATGTAATCAGGATTGGTTGTGGACCAATACCTGGCAGAGACGTGAAGCCTGTAATCAGGAGTGGTTAGAGTCCACTGTCTGGCAGAGGCGTGCAACCTGTAATCAGGATTGGTTGCAGACCAATACCTGGCAGAGGCATAAAGCCTATAATCACATGTTTGGTAATAACCCAATGCCTGGAATAATGTCACAGGATTGACATAGTTCAATACCTAGAATGCATAGGATTGGTCATAACCCAATACCTGGAATAATTGCATAGGATTGGTAATAACCCAATTCCTGGAATAATGTCACAGGATTGACATAGTTCAATACCTGGAATGCACAGGATTGGTCATAACCCAATGCCTGGAATAATTGCACAGGATTGGTCATAACCCAATACCTAGAATAATTGTACAGGATTGGTAATAACCCAATGCCTGGAATAATGTCACAGGATTGACATAGTTCAATACCTAGAATGCACAAGATTGGTCATAACCCAATACCTGGAATAATTGCAAAGGATTGGTCATAACCCAATACCTGGAATAATTGCACAGGATTGGTAATAACCCAATGCCTGGAATAATGTCATAGGATTGACAGGATTGGTCATAACCCAATGCCTGGAATAATTGCACATGATTGGTAATAACCCAATACCTAGAATAATTGCACAGGATTGGTAATAACCCAATACCTGGAATAATTGCACAAGATTGGTAATAACCCAATGCCTGGAATAATGTCACAGGATTGACATAGTTCAATACCTGGAATGCACAGGATTGGTCATAACCCAATGCCTGGAATAATTGCACATGATTGGTAATAACCCAATACCTGGAATAATTGCACAGGATTGGTAATAACCCAATACCTGGAATAATGTCACAGGATTAACATAGTTCAATACCTAGAATGCACATGATTGGTCATAACCCAATACCTGGAATAATTGCAAAGGATTGGTCATAACCCAATGCCTGGAATAATTGCATAGGATTGGTAATAACCCAATACCTGGAATAATTGCACAGGATTGGTAATAACCCAACACCTGGAATAATTGTATACGATTGGTAATAACTCAATGCCTGGAATAATGTCACAGGATTGGCATAGTCCAATGCCTGGAATGGTTGCATATGATTGGCATAGTTCAATGCCTGGACAGAATATGATGATGTATACTCACATGACTGGTACAATTCAATAGTTGGTTAGCATATTGGCTGAGGCCAACAGATAGAAATGAGAACGATTCATGGATGACATACCATGATAATGAGCATCACAGGATAATCCTGAGATAGTATGATGAGTAAATGATATACATGTTCTTCATATTCCTTATACAGTGAATAGATGATTTACTGCTCTATCATAGATAGTGGCAATGCTTTAAAATATGAGAATGTTCTAAACTGATTATCCTCTGCTCAGTTTAATATTATTTAACTGTGATAATAACATTGTTGGTAGAGAGTTATATCTCTCGCTGGGGAAATTTTCAATTGTCTCACCCCCGTGGGATCCAACATTTTTTAGGTGGACGTGCACGAGGAGGTGAAGACCTTTCTGCAGAAAAAGAACAACAGTGGCAGGGACAACAGTGATAGCTCAGGTTGAGTGTACTGTCTGTCATGTCTTGTAGATAGAAGTCCTATGTGTCGTCTCTGTATTCTCAGGTCCTTGGAGTTGGTTCGTTATGGTTTCATGAATGATCTGAGGTTTTGGCTTGTAAACCTCGAGGTTTTATGTTGCTTCATTATATGTTGTGACAAAGCAACTGTTATATGTTATCCTCGAGAAGAGATGGTACAATGAATGTACAATGTGAACAATGACGTATATAAAGTTTTGGTTCTGCCTTAAAGAGTTTTCCTAGAAATGGATATCTTTGCAAAATGGTTTTAATTTTTAGTGATTTTTGTTAATCCGTTGGTAATGTTTTAAATTATGCTTAATTAGTAATGATTTGTCTATCGGTTTGGGTGAATGTCATTACAAGTATGGTATCCGAGGTTAAGGTTTGCTGAGTCTACAGAGACATAGGACTGAGGTGTTGAGTATATGTTAGTGTCCTCCAGTATGCCCTATAGTGACTTCTTCTTATGCAGAAGAAAGGGTGAAGTTTAAAAATGACTAGAGAACATGAGGAACATGTTGCTGAGAGCAATGTTGTTGCACTAAGAGAGGGTGTAAGGGATCAGGCAAGAAAAGAATGAGTGCTTGAGAATTCCTATCTTGACCTAATCAGGATAGAGAATACTACCTTTTATACTCTTGTGAGGCAAGTTAGGACAACAGTGATGAATTTAATAGATTGGATACTAGCATTAAAACATAGGTTACCCGTCCTTAATATAGAAACTTTGGGCTTTGAAAGGATTCCTAAATGACATAGTCATGTTGGAACAGTGGAAAATGTGGGAAAGATATGGTGAGAAAGTAGACTCTGCCATAAGTTTAGACAGATAGGACATATGTGATGGTGATGCCCAAGAAGAGGCAATAAGCTGAGAATTAAGGTAAGGTCTCTATAATTTTAGAGACATTTTCCTAATTGTTCTAAAAAGTCAAAGTTGTTGGTGCCACCAGTGCAATAAATGTTTAGTGCACCAGGGTAGTAATCACTAAGTAAAGGCAAAGGTCCTAACTTTTCACCTATAAGAACCCATGGCTTAGCTTATACATCGGTAATGAGACCGATAAGACTATGGTTTGAGGATAAGACATGAACATGTTAAGCATACTAAACCCTTTTATTCGAAAAGAAGGGAGTAAATGACCCAACAACCGAGGTAGACTCGGCATGGCTTACAAAAGTTACAACCTAATAGTGTAAAAAGGCAAAAGAAACAACATGAAACAGCTAGACTCTATATTTGAGTCAACCAGATGTGGTGGATGACTGCGAGGGATGACAGTCAGATAGAGCTTTCTCATTCTGATATGTCTTCTCTAGATTTTATCTGATAATTATAAGAAGGTAGTTGATGTTGAGCTTCCTTTAATTCGTCCCATGAGGACATGACGAAGAGATAAGAAGGATGAGAACCTATATTTAGATTAATATTCTCTTATATGTTTTGAAATTTCTCTCTTCATGTAGAAAAGGAAGAGATGTAAAAGAAATACCCAGAGAAAATCTGAGATACTAAGTAGTAAAATTTAAAGAGATGTTAAAAGTATGAAACATAATATAAAATGAATACATACTACCTAATTTCAGTTCTTGAATACCCTGGCCAGGTATTCATTTATTGAAGGCAAGGTAAGTATGACATATTTAGATTGTTATCTTTTTTATTACTTTGATCAAGTAGTCATTCTGAAACAATCTCAAGAGTTTAAAGAAGGAGATGTGGCATGGATATTTCTACCACATTCTAATCGATATATGAAGGAATTTGATTTACTCATAAGTCAACTTATAAACAAAAATGAGGATGTGATGTGTTATTAACACATGTGTTAGATACCAAGGTAAGGAATTCTGGTATTTGAGAAACATCAGACTATCTTATGATAGTTACATGGAATGGTTAACTGTGGAATCAGTCCAGTTACCTAATGTGGTATGGACATCATATGTTAGGGGTTTATGCTTTGCATAAACATAACATTGATGATAATGATCAACTTGAAGGAATAATTGTAAAAATATTACAATAAAAGTTTGTCAAATGAGATTAACAAACAACCTCTATCTGAGTGAGAAAAGTGTTACCTGACGCATAATTAACTACACAATCGATAATGAAAAGACAGTGAAGCATGTATCCTATGTGTTTGATTCCATGGGATTTTTATGTAAAAGAACTTTGTATTAATCAAAGTTATATGGTGTCTCCATAACAATGAGATGTTATGTGGAAACTTGATTATATAAAGAATGAATAATATATGTCTCCTTTTATCTGAGATTTCGGGGACGAAATCCTTGTTAGGGGTTTATAACTTGTAACGACCCTGAACTGGGTTATGAGGTAACCCTATTTTTTTTGGCTAATAAATTTTCTTAGAACTTTAATAAAACCTCTAAGGTTTTTTGTTATCATATGACACACTTATGTTTCAAGTTTGGTCCCGATTGAATGTTGTTTGAGCAATTTTCCTTTATTTTGGACCAAACTGCAATTTACCCAAATTGAGGGGCTATAATTCAAATTGTCACATTTTGAATGTACCCCATGTGTTTAATCATCATAAGAGAGAGAATGATGCTAAGTGGTTGCTTGTGGACAGCCTAAATTTCAAGTTTGAACTTGTTTCAACAATGCTGGAGCATTGTGCACCAATTTTGGTACAAATTGTAATTTACCCAAAATGTGGGGTTGTTATGAAAATTACCACCTCTAGAGTGACCCTACTCCCTCCTAGTATCAGTTAGAGGAGATAGAATGAATGAGACACCATGTTTTAATCACTTATGAGTGATGGTAATCTTGGTGATGAAATGACCAAGAAAAGGGTTGAATTTGAAAGCTTAACTTGAGCTGTATCAAGTTGAAAAGCTTATATATGAGTGCCTATCGGCCATGGAGCCCAAGGAGGTGTCCCATATCGTTCAAGTGAACTCTTGACAAAGTCCATATCATGCAAAGCACCTCAAGGAGGTGAAGTGTGACGGACAACAAGTTTCCTTAGAAAAAGTGTATCGACTTGACTTAAAATAGTGATTAAACCTAGATAAGTTATCCAAATGGAAAAGTAATGGACGAATTTGCATATCAAGATGATCCTCAACCGTTTTGCAAGACAAGATAAATGTTGATGCATGCATGGACACGTGTCACCCATGCATGACACGTGGCACCTACTAGCTCAAAATGTTGACACCTCATTTTTGCCTTCCTTCATGAACAACAAGTATATATACCCCTAGTTTCACCCCTTGGTGCAATTTTGCGACCCTTACCACCCTCCTACCCTAAGGTATCGTGCCTAGAGATCCCATATCGTGAAGGGATGTTGTGGTATCGTGCATGGGCCTTGGGATATCACCCATGGAAAGAGCATATCGCCCAAGTAGGTGATATTGGCCATATAGGGTGATATCGACCATAGAGTGAAGTTTTGACTCCAAGTGAGTGTCCTATCATGCAAGTGAGTGCCATATCGTGAAAGAGGGGTGGCATATCGTGCAAGTACACTAGTGTATCGTGAAAAGGTTTTAAGGAGCAAGAAGGAGCTCATACTTAACCCTAAGGTGAGGATAAGATCATCTTCAACCTTGGATTGAAGCATGAATTTAGGGTTTTGATCTTCCTTTCTTTTCTTCTTCACCAATTGCTTATACATGGTGATTATTTGCATATAGAGGAGTTTTGAAGTCCATCTTCAACCTTAGGAACGTGTATCTTTGGAGCTTGTATCTTTGAAGTCATTCTTAAGGCGGGTTATATAACTTGAACTCAACCATGTTATTATTTTTCACCTAAATTGCTATAATTAGTGAAATACTTTTAATTCCGAAATTTCCTGAAATAGTTGATGAGATTATGAGTTCTAGTAGTTTCTTAGACCATTTGACATGAACTATAACAGTTATAACTAAGGTCTAGAGCTTGAAGATGGTGGTATCACTTTATAAAAGTGATATCGGGTGCATGCACACAAGCAAGCACCCCTAACCCGATATGATGATGCAACTACTTCGCTAAAATGATATGAATACGATTGTATACCTTGTTGCACGATATGGGGGTGTAGTATACACCTCTTGCACGATAGGGAGTCAAGTATAGACTCCATACATGATACAAGGTTGAATGAATATTTAAAAGTTGACATGAAACCCTAATTTGGGTAACCCGATATAAGTGAAGTATAACAAGTGCTATTGCACGACATGGTTGCAAGCCATGGTTGCACAACATGGTTTCAAGACATGGTTGCACAACATGGTTGCAAGACATGGTTTCACGACATGGTTTCATGAAATGGTTGCACGACATGGTTGCGCGATAGGGTTGCACGATACACAACCCTAGATGATATGGTAACCCTAACTCGTCCTAGCTAACCCTAGATGATGAATGGCCCGATAGGGTGATTGAATGTACTTCTAGCCTGACATGGTAATGTTATGACTGATACCTTGATAGGTGAAACACCTAAAGTGTTTGACAATGGTTAATCCTATATCAACAATGTCTCAACCTGAGATGAGTCCATATCAATTGATGTTGGTTGGACAATTCAAATGTATGACTCATGATCAATACACTACAGAATAAATGTGATGGTCTAGTGCATAAAGTATTAGGATGGGAAATACCATAATACATGATAAGTTTATGAACTTAAGTAAGTTAAAAGTGAGAGGTGACAAGATGTTTAATGGCCTTGTGAGCCATGTGGATAGTTGTTTCCTAGTGAGAGGTGACAAGATGTTTAGTGGCCTTGTGAGCCATGTGGATAGTTGTTGCCTAGTGAGAGGTGACAAGATGTTTAATGGGCCTTGTGAGACATGTGAATAGTTGTTTCCTACTGAAAGGTGACAAGATGATTAATGGGCCTGGTGAGCCATGTGAATAATTATTTCCTAATGAGAGGTGACAAGATGTTTATAAAAGTCTCATGTAAGGAATGGTAATGTGCAAAATAAACTAAGGGAAATGGAAACCAATATCTTCATAAGAATAATAAATGGTTGTAATAATAATGAAATATTGATCATACATGCTTTATGCTAATAGCCAAATAAGGGCTATAGTGTTTTGAATATGCTTACAGGAGATAAGAGGAACACTTGTAGTACTTAGAGAATGTGAATTGATATGATGGCTTACCCCAGGGTATAATGCCTAGTAAAAGGATGTGATAACCAATGATGAATTTAAGGGATTGATATCCCATAACGAATATGTAATCAGGATTGGTTGCGGACCAATACCTGGAAGAGGTGTGAAACCTGTAATCAGGAGTGGTTAGAGTCCACTGCCTGGCAGAGGCGTGAAGCCTGTAATCAGGATTGGTTGTGGACCAATACCTAGCAAAGGCATAAAGCCTATAATCACAGGATTGGTAATAACCCAATGCCAGGAATAATGTCACAGGATTGACATAGTTCAATACCTGGAATGCACATGATTGGTCATAACCCAATACCTGGAATAATTGCACAGGATTGGTAATAACCCAATGCCTGGAATAATGTCTTAGGATTGACATAGTTCAATACCTGGAATGCACAGTTTTGGTCATAACCCAATGCTTGGAATAATTGCACAGGATTGGTCATAACCCAATACCTAGAATAATTGCACAGGAGTGGCAATAACCCAATGCCTGGAATAATGTCACAAGATTGACATAGTTCAATACCTGGAATGCACAGGATTGGTCATAACCCAATACCTGGAATAATTGCACAGGATTGGTCATCACCCAATACCTGGAATAATTGCACAGGATTGGTAATAACCCAATGCCTGGAATAATGTCACAGTATTGACATAGTTCAATACCTTGAATGCACAGGATTGGTCATAACCCAATGCCTGGAATAATTGCACAAGATTGGTAATAACCCAATACCTGGAATAATTGCATAGGATTGGTAATAACCCAATACCTGGAGTAATTGCACATGATTGGTAATAACCCAATGCCTGGAATAATGTCACAGGATTGACATAGTTTAATACCTGGAATGCACATGATTGGTCATAACCCAATGCCTGGAATAATTGCACATGATTGGTAATAACCCAATACCTGGAATAATTGCACAGGATTGGTAATAACCCAATACCTAGAATAATTGCACATGATTGGTAATAACCCAATGCCTGGAATAATGTCACAGGATTGGCATAGTACAATGCCTGGAATGGTTGCATATGATTGGCATAGTCCAATGCATGGACATAATATGATGATGTATACTCACATGACTGGTACAATTCAATAGTTGGTTAGCATATTGGATGAGGCCAACATATAGAAATGAGAACGATTCATGGATGACATACCATGATAATGAGCATCACAGGATAAGCTTGAGATAGTATGATGAGTAAATGATATACATGTTCTTCATATTCCTTATAAAGTGAATAGATGATTTACTGCTCTATCATAGATAGTGGCAATGCTTTAAAATATGAGAATGTTCCAAACTTCTTATCATCTGCTCAGTTTAATATTATTTATATGTGATAATAACATTGTTGGCGGAGAGTTATATCTCTCGCTGGGGCAATTTTCAATTGTCTCACCCCCGTGGGATCCAACATTTTTTAGGTGGACGTGCACGAGGAGGTTAAGACCTTTCTGCAGAAAAATTACAACAGCGGCAGGGACAGCAGTGACAGCTCAGGTTGAGTGTATTGTCTGTCATGTCTTGTAGATAGAAGTCTTGTGTGTCGTCTCTGTATTCTCAGGTCCTTGGAGTTGGTTCATTATGGTTTCATGAACGATCTGAGGTTTTGGCTTGTAAGCCTCGAGGTTTTATGTTGCTTCATTATATGTTGTGACAAAGCAACTGTTATATGTTATCCTCGAGAAGAGATGGTATAGTGAATGTACAATGTGAACAATGACGTATATAAAGTTTTGGTTCTGCCTTAAAGAGTTTTCCTAGAAATGGATCTCTTTGCAAAATGGTTTTAATTTTTAGTGATTTTTGTTAATCCGCTGGTAATATTTTAAATTCCACTTAATTAGTAACGATTTGTCTATCGGTTTGGGCGAATGTCGTTACATAGGGTATTTCCCATCCTAATACTTTATGTACTAGCCCATCACATTTATTTTGTAGTGTATTGATCATGAGTCATACATTTGAATTGTCCAACCATCATCAATTGATATGGACTCATCTCAGGTTGAGACATTGTTGATATAGGATTAACCATTATCAACCACTTTAGGTGTTTCACCTATCAAGGTATCTGTCATACCATTACTTGGTTTTACACTCATTACTCCTAAGAGTGTCTTACTCTCACCTTTACAAGGTGTCTTGGGTTTGAGGTGTATGAACACTCACCATATCGGGTTAGGATTTGTACTTGTCTCCATATTGGGCATGAGGTATCTTCTCGACCTCATATCGGGCACAAGGTGTATCTATGTGTCGCCCATGATACTTATGGGGTATCAAACCATCACCATGTCGGGCTAGAAGTACATTCAATCACCCTATCGGGCTAGTCACCATCTAGGGTTAGCCATGATGGGTTAGGGTTACCATATCATCTAGGGTTGTGTATCGTGCAACCCTATCGTGCAACCATGTCATGCAACCATGTCGTGCAACAACACTTGTTATACTTCACTTGTATCAGGTTACCCAAATTAGGGTTTCATGTCAACTTATAAGTATTCATTCAACCTTGTATCATGTATGGAGTCTATACTTGACTCCCTATCATGCAAGAGGTGTATACTACACCCCCATATAGTGCAACAATGTATTCATTCATATCCATATCGTTCAAGTGAAGTAGGTGCATCATCATATCGATTTAAAGGTGCTTTCTTGTGTGCTTGCACCCGATATCACTTTTATAAGGTGATACCATCATCTTCAAGCTCTATACCTTTCTTATAACTTTTATAGTTCATGGAAAAAGGTCTAAGAAATTACCAGAACTCATAATTTCATCAACTATTTTAGGAAATTTCGGAATTAAAAGTATTTCACTATTTATAACAATTTAGGTGAAGAATAATAACATGGTTGAGTTCAAGTTATATAACCCGCCTTAAGAATGACTTCAAAGCTACAAGCTCCAAAGCTCCACGTTCCTAAGGTTGAAGATGGACTTCACAACTCCTCTATATGCAAATAATAACCATGGATAAGCACTTGGTGAAGAAGAAAAGAAAGGAAGATCAAAACCCTAAATTCATGCTTCAATCCAAGGTTGAAGATGATCTTATCCTCACCTTAGGGTTAAGTATGAGCTCCTTCTTTCTCCTTAACACCTTTGCACGATACACTAGTGTCCTTGCACGATATTCCACCCCTCTTGCACGATATGGCACTCACTTGCATGATATAACACTCACTTGGAGTCAAAACTTCACTTTATGGCCGATATCACCCTATATGGCCAATATCACCTACTTGGGCGATATGCTCTTGCCATGGGCGATATCCCAAGGCCTATGCACGATACCACAGAATCCCTTCACGATATGGGAGCTCTATGCACGATACCTCAGGGTAGGAGGGTGGTAAGGGTCGCAAAAGTGCACCAAGGGGTGAAACTAGGGGTATATATACTTGTTGTTCATGAAGGAAGGCAAAAAAATGAGGTGTCAACATTTTGAGCTAGTAGGTGCCACGTGTCATGCATGGGTGACACGTTTCCATGCATGCATCAACATTTATCTTGTCTTGAAATACAGTTGAGGATCATCTAGAGATGCAAATTCGTCCATTACTTATCCATTTGGATGAGTCATCTAGGTTTAATCACTATTTTAAGTCAAGCCGATACACTTTTTCTAAGGAAACTTGTTGGCCATCACAATGCACCTCCTTGAGGTGATTTGCATGATATGTACTTTTCCAAGAGTTCAGAAAACTATATGGGACACCTCCCTTGGCTCCATGGCCGATAGGTACTCATATATAAGCTTTTCAACTTGATACAACTCAAGTTAAGCTTTCAAATTCAACCCTTTTCTTGGTCATTTCATCACCAAGATTACCATCACTCATAAGTGATTCACGCATGGTGTATAATTCATTTTCCATCCTCTAAATGATACTAGGAGGGAGTAGGGACACTCTAGAGGTGGTAATTTTCATATCAACCCCACATTTTGGGTAAATTACAATTCGTACCAAAATTGGTGCACAAGGTACCAGCATTGTTCAAACAAGTTCAAACTTGGAATTTGAGCTTTCCACAAGCCACCACTTAGCATCATTATCTCTCTTATGATGATAAAAAACATGGGGTACATTTATCATGTGACATTTTGTATTATAGCCCCTCAATTTGGGTAAATTGCACTTTGGTCCAAAATAAAGGAAAATTGCTCAAATAGCATTCAATCGGGACCAAACTTGAAACATAAGTGTGTCACGTGATAACAAAGCACCTTAGAGGATTATATTAAAGTTCTAAGCAACTTTATTAGCCAAAACAAATAGGGTTACCTCATAACCCAGGTCAGGGTCATTTATACATATCTTCTTTTCCAACCTTAGGGTTAGCTTAACAACCTCTTCTAGCCAAACTAGGCAGCTATATCTCAACCAGAGCATCCATTACCACTTCACCTTCTTATGTATTAGGTAACATTGAAGACATACACTTCCATGTATTTCACTTATTGACTCACATCAAACTTCTATGTCTATCTTCATTAAGAACACCCTATGATTTAATCATCTTGGTGTTCAAAACTCAATCTAGTAAAACTTGTAAGTTCCACATAGCTCATGATAAAATATTCTCAAAAGATGACCACTTCATTCCTCTTAGTGTTGGTAAACCATCCATGCATCATTCACTACACCCAGGTATGTTATCTTCTCTATCCCCATATCTCGTTGCAACATTCCAACCCACATCATCTTTATCCTTGGTGTACGACATGTGTACTATCCTATCTCTCACTCCCATAACATGAGGAAATAAGCATTTGGCTGCAATCCAAATACAGAGTTCTTCCTGTTCCAAGAGTAGAGATGGTACATCCCACCTTGTCAGTACACCTTTAAATCTCAATTGAAACGTGCCTCATATGTCACTTCATCACAATCATTTCGATATCAAGGCTACTTCCATGGAAAACTAGTCTTGAACCTACAGATGTTTACACACATCCCATGGTCATCTCCTCTAGGTCTATAGGGTGCCAGCACTTTTGGGGTCATCCCTCTTCCCTCATGCGTCAAGAGAGTGCCCTACTCATCTGCCCTTTGGGTCCCATGAGTTCATGAAGGTGATGAATCTCCTAACCCATGGCCCTCAGACAATGATAGGTGTTACCTCCCGACCCTATGGTCATGTGCAACTAGGGAATTAGGCAACTCCTACCTTCACCGGTCTTATCCCTACCAGACCCTAGGATAGACTTAGGATTCCATTTATAGTACATGTCCAACTTAGAACCTTGCCCAAGCCTTCATCATCTCTCTTTCTATACATGGGCTGACATCCATCCTTTCATAGGGGTCATGGTGACCTGCCTACCTTGATCAGGCCCCTTACCGGTTACCTCCATGGTAACACATCCACATGCACTTAGAGATGGATATCTATGGGTCTATAGGTTCATTCTCATACCGTGTACTTTTCACTTAGCTTCTCAAGATCCTATGAGACCTCTTTAGGTTACCTTAAACCAACAAAACTGATATACACCCTACCAAAGGGGTCCCTCTCCCATGATGGAAGGAAAACTATCTCTTGACAACAAGGTCACAAAAGCTCTTGGGTTGAGGGTTTACATCCATATGAGCTTACTTAACCCTAGAAAGTTATTAAGGCACAAGCAGATCACCTAGTGAACCATGCTAGGTCATACTTGTCCTCTTTCCTCAATGTTGGATCAAGATCATACCTTCCTTTATCATCAACCTAGCTGTGAGGGGTTCATCAAACGTACCTTAAACTTAAGGTACTTCCCTTTTCCTCTATACATGAGGAGTACCATGCTCAAAACTATAGCAACTTAATTCTCATCATGAGCATTTGGTACATTGTTTCCCCTCTTAGGCCTAGGAACCCTAGGTTCACTTGTAGGTGTCCAACTGCATGCTCTATCTCTTAACCACGAACCAAGCATGCAAAAGTCATGACATGCACTTCTTGTCATCCTTCAACTCAATCAACACTTAGAGTTGGGTCCTCCTTAAGGACAACCAACAAGGTACAAGGCCTCATAACCTGCTACTAAACCTTTCTAGGTCTAAGGAACTCTTCTTCCTAGCTCAGAAGGTAAACACCTATACCGTAGGCACATAGGTACCAGAATCTTCATCGTCTCTCTCTAGGGTTTGGTCCCTCTAAAGGCAACCAAGATATCATCAACTTCCAGGGATGAGGCAACAACTATCATCCATTGTTCCTCATATCTCAGGGTTTTAGGCTTCCAACCTTCTTACTGGGTTTCCTACTCTCTCTAGAGCTAACCCTACATCCAACCTCACCATTATAGGTCCTCTCTTCATGAAGGATCAACCTCAAAAGCATGCCCCTACCTGGATGAAACTTATGTTCGCTCAAGGTTATCCATAGCTCTTTATGCTTATTTCATAGGCCTTCCTTCCTACTCTCCTGGTCAGGGTTTCAACCCTTTGCTCACACTACTAACATACCCTGGGTGCATGCTATGCCCTACTCACATAATCTCATAGGGTTTCTAAGGTCCTTCACTAACATCATCATCTAAGGAGCTATCCTTTACCCTAACATGCACGACCCTTCTCAGGGTTGGGTTGCCAAAGGTGTTAGGTCACCCCTGGATCATATGGCATCTCAAAGGCATGTCCTTTCAAACACCTAGTCTAACTCATCTCTCTCTAACCTTCACTTAAGGTTAGGGTTAGCATCATCCTCAGAGGATGTGCTAGGTCTCTACTTGCAATGGAGATCTCTATCTCCAAGACTAACTTATCCTCCTGACAAGAAGGTCTAGCCTCAGGTCTCTTCTGAGGACATAACAACTTATGTCATACGCCATAAGCATGTATCTATTCTTTAATTTATGCTTACTCTATTAATCTTATGTCCATGACATCTTATTTTCATGTTTTTCATTAATTTGATGGAGGATTCCTTAGACCTTATCAATCTTACCCATACCTCAAGAGGGTGAGGAGAAGAAAGAAAACCCTAATCCTTTAGGTCCTTATCAGAATTTTGTGATGAGAAGGGATGAATAAGATGAGAAAGTCCTAAAGGTATCTTATTTCGATTCATACCCTAAGACTTTGTCCAGGCAGTCACACAGATCTAGGAGTCCTTGTATTCCGACTAGCGATGTGGAGGAAAATATTTCCAGCCCCTGGTCGTGATCCTTTTCTAGACACCTCTGTCTTTCAGATAATCCTCTAATAACTCCCTTGGGTTCTATGGAGTTTGTAAAATTTAATAATTATTAATGGTTAAGTGAGGAACCTATGCTATGATACCAAATGTTACGACCCCACCTCCCGATAACCCCCAATTAAGGGAGACCGAGAGGTCGAAGCTGCACCCATAACTTCCGGATCAAAGGTTCGGCAATCAACCAAGAATAATTATCAAATTTTAACAAACTATACTTAAAATCTGTAAGAAAATAAACTTTTGCATACCTTTTTGAAAACTTAGATCTCTAAACTTGTATCCACTTATGGATTCTACTCTAACTAATCCTCCTTGTATTATACTTCATGTATCTCACGATATGACGATTTACTATTTGTTCTTTTGGATTGTACCTAAAGCCAACAAACAAAATGTCGGTCATCCGAAGCTGGTATGTGGGGGAAACAATAATCATGCAAATATGTTAACCACGTAATCATTCAATTAGTCATTTAACAACCAAGATTACATTTTAAATATAACTCCGTGATCCATGAGCACCCTATCATCTGTGCTATCCCTGCAGTGGACTTGGATACTACCTTCCTTATGGTAGATCCACATTAAACCCCTCATGATCCACCTATCTGGTGTACCAATTTCTAGGGTTGAGTCACATGGCACTACCCGTAGGTAGACCACTCCTTAACTCATGGTATGCTAAAGAGTCTCATGGAACTACACGTGTGTAGCCCAGTTTCTAACTCACGGTAACCTAGACCTTGCTCTAGGATTACCCCTTTTTTAGCCTTTTCAAAGCAACAGAGATGGACTCGAATCTAGCCAGTTACATGTTTACTCATGGTGATAATAATAGTCACTTTATAGTTGCAGGAAATAAATAAACATCCAACAGTTATTTTTCAAGCAACTGATAAGACGATCGGGAATCATCGTGAAACTAGAGCGATTATTCATAAGCGTAACCACATACCTGATCTGATGATTTGAACAAAAATATCCATGCAAATAAGAATCCAAGCAAGCAAGCATTTTCAACAAGATCCTGAAATAATCATGTAATTTCCTTTTTATTACTCATGTCATCAAGATCTATTAAACCTAGCTTGCTTCCTAGGGTTTCTAATTCACTTTTAGGGTTTCCATTGCAATTAGGGTTTCCCTTCATCTTTTACTATCTCAAACCCTAATTTTATACCATTACTCATAAACCCTTATTATCTAATCTATTCTTCAACATTAAGGTTATCTTAACAACATATAACCCTATTCTCGGATTTAAAGGCACCATTAACCATCAATTAATTTCATTAAAGCTACCATTTTTATCCTTTTAATCCACGACAAGATTTCTACGTTCATTTATCATCAATTCAAAGTTTATTATGGTATAATCACATATGAACTCGATTTGCCATTAATACTACCTTTTATTCATGAGAAAACCCTAATTACTACTTTTAGGGTTTTCATCCATGATTAGGAACTTTAAAGCTCAAAATAGATTAGAACCATCATTTAACAACATATGTTCACAATTTTCAAATTAAATATGATATTGTACTCTTTTACCCTAAATTAGGGTTTTTACATACTTAATCATTCTCATATGGGGTAAAAACCCTGAATCATACAATTCTACATATATATCAGGCTCAAATCTAACATTATTATTCAACAAGTTATTAATACTTCAATAAACCCATTAGGCATACTAGATTCAACCTTTAATCACAAATAGGGTTTTTAACTTAACTTTAATGCACTTTTCATCAATTTATAGTACTTTTGCAATTAGTAACAGAATCAATCTTAATTATCATTTTTATTGGATTGCTCTCGTTCTCCTGATCAAAATACATATATTATTCGTATTTATTCGAGCTACGGTTTACGAGATATGAATTTTGCAAAGTTACTTACTTTAGGCCAATGAGGACGCGCCACGTTACCCTTGCATGCAACGTTTGCTTTTTGGGGAATATAACAAAATGACCCTTTTTCCCTCCACTTGAGTTGTTGGTTCTTTGATATCCTGAAGGGTATAATCGCCCGACACGACTTGGTCATCTCCCACCTTGCACAACCCGACGCTATCGTTGCAGCAGCCATCGGGCGCGGCCCTACTGCCTCCTGTCGACCTCGACGGCCACCATGGTGCCCCTCCCTTCCTCCGTCATGCCCCACGCAGGCGAGGGCGCGTCTTCTACACGGACGGTCAGCCGAAAATGAGTCCAATAGTTCGGGCAAATGGCTGACCTGCGACCTGCTGCAGCATCGCGTAGGTGCAAAAGTTCAGTAAGGCAGACGTCAAGAAAGGTCCTCCTCCCTCCGTGGATCCTCCACGCTTCTGGTAGTGCCCTCCGCTCGCAGCCAGGGCGGCTGGCCCATGTTGGTCGGGCATGTAACCTACGGCCGGCCTGGCAGCCAAGCTGCAGGTGTTGCACGGTGGTGGTCGGCAAGGAAGAGGTGGCTGACCACCCTAGATACTTGTGGACACTTCCTACCTCCCCGGAGATCCCGTTACAGCCACTACTTGCCCCTGAGAAAGCCCCATGCTTCTTGGTTAAGGTTTGCGTGCAAATAAGAAGGAGAAAGGAGAGAGTTATGTGGGATTCCATCTTGAACTCGAATCAGGGTCTCTACCCTATATATAGGGGCGACGAAAGAAGCCCTAAGTTGGCTATTCATGAATCAAAGAATCCCTTTCCAAGTAGGAAATCAATTCCTTCAATGAGAAGTATATTCTCTCTCTTTCTTTGTTCTTTGGATTTCCTCAATTATTTGTATAAATAGGAATTCGAAAATCCTTTCCATTATTCTCTTTATTTCTTGCTTTTTCAATCCTTAGGCACGAAATCCTATTTTCCTTTAATAGAAATTACTTTCTTTTTAGCAATACCACATAATACATTAATTACATACTCACATTATCTTCTTATTTCTGTTATGGGTATTTTCTCTTTCCTCTTTTATTCATTGGGCTCCTTAGACCCCAAGGAATTATAATAATTCGAAATTCCTTTTTATTGGATACTCATAATCCTTCTAGTTGCATCTAAATGCATTATTCTTCATTATTCCTCATTATCTTGTTTATTTCTTATTAAAATAGTTCTTTTTGAGGATTTATCTTTATTTCTCTTTTATTTTTCTCATTGGTATTCATTTTATCATTAGGAATCCTTGGGATACAAAAATCCACAAATGATCACTCCAATATACTTATTTCTAACATTTCAACATTATTTTCAATTTCTTTCTTACTAAAGAAATACTTAATTAATCTTTTCTTTTCTTATTGCTTTCTTTTTGCAACTTTGGACTCCTTGGAACCCAAGAAACCCAAGAGGCATGAAATCCATCCTTGGATTACATCTCTTTGCCTTCTAGAGGTTTCTAACTCTTTCTTTTTCTCAAATATTCAATTATTCGTTTACTAATTGAATTTTCTTGTTATTTGGGCTCAATAGCCAATAAAGCCCACAACACAAACATCAAGGCTATTGTAAACCAAAAAAAATTATATCATTATTTGTTCAATTATCTTTAATATGAGAAGTTACATTTCTCACCAATTGAACCCAAAAATTGGGGTTGTAACAAAAACATTGAACGAATAGATGAATAAGAAGAACATAGACAATCACAAACTATTGTGGAATCTCAAATTCCTAGAGTAACACAACAACCTCGTAGATCTAGTAGGACACACCTTGAGCCTGAAAGATTTGGATATCTTGTGACTCAAGAAAGCGGTGTGTTGGTCATAGATGATGAGCCAACAACCTATCTAAAAGCTACACATGGACCAGATTCTAAGAAATGGCTTGAGTCCATGATATCTGAGATGGAATCCATGTATATCAACAAGGTATGGACCTTGGTGGATCCACCTAAAGGGGTAAAATCCGTAGGGTACAAGTGGGTCTTCAAGAAGAAGACCGACATGGATGGCAATGTGCAAAATTATAAAGGTAGATTGGTTGCAAAGGATTTTAGACAAGTTCAAGGTGTTGACTATGATGAAACCTTTTCTCCAGTTGCCATGATTAAGTCCATCAGGATCATGCTTTCTATTGCAGCCTACTATGACTATGAGATTTGGCAGATAGATGTTAAAACTTCATTCCTTAATGGGAATTTTGTCGAGGATGTGTACATGATACAACCTGAAGGTTTTATAAATCCAAAGGATGCAAATAAAGTATGTGAGCTACAAAGGTCAATCTATGGATTGAAGTAAGCATCTCAGAGCTAGAATCTTCGATTTGACAAAGTAGTCAAAGAGTTTGGCTATAGTCAAAATGAAGATGAACTTTGTGTGTACAAGAAGGTTAGTGGGAGCATGACTACATTCCTCATATTGCATGTAGATGACATATTGTTGATGGGGAATGACATTCCTACTTTACAAAAGTTAAAGGCATGGCTTGGAAATACATTCTCAATGAAAGACTTAGGAGAAGCATCCTATATCTTAGGAATCAAGATCTATAGAGATATATCTAGAAGGCTTCTTGGACTAAGTCAAAGCACATACATTGACAAAGTGTTGAAGAGTTTCAAAATGGAGAACTTAAAGAGAGGAAGCATACCCATGAGGTATGGAGTTCTCATCTCAAGAGCTCAATGTTCCAAATATTGTGAAGATAGGGAATGCATGAATGAGATTCCATATGCATCAACAATTGGATCCATCATGTACACAATGTTGTGCACTCATCCTGATGTCTTGTATGGACTCAGCATGACGAGCAGATACCAGTCAGATCTTAGAGATGCTCACTGGATAGCCATGAAGAACATCCTCAAGTACTTGAGAAGGACTAAGGACCAATTCCTCATTTACAATAGTGAGGAAGAATTGGCGGTAAAGTGTTCCACTGATTCAAGCTTCCAAACTGATAAAGATGATTACAGATCATAGTCAGGATTTGTATTTTGCCTCAACAATAGAGCTATGAGCTGGAAGAGTTCCAAGCAGGAGACAATTGTAGATTCTATGACAGAGGTTGGGTATATTGTTGCATCCCATGCGACAAAGGAGGCTGTGTGGATCAAGAAGTTCATCTCTGAACTTGGAGTGGTTCCTAGCATCTGTGATGCAATTGAGCTTTATTATGACAACAATAGAGCTATTGCACAAGCTAAAAAACCCAGATGACATCAATTGTCTAAGCACATACAACGATGCTTCCATATCATACGAGAGATCGTACAACCAGGAGATGTGAAGATTTGCATAGTACCAACTAAAGACAATATTGTTGATCCCTTGACTAAGGCACTTTCACAGCATAAGCATGATGGTCATGCTAGATCACAAGGACTGAGGTTCATGGGTGATTGGTTCTAAGTGCAAGTGGGAGTCTATTGGTATGTATGCCCATAGAGCCAGTCATGCGATGATTGTAATGGCATACTTTGTAAATGATTTGAATAATAATAATAATAAAGGCAATTTCCATCTATATGTTTTAACTATTTTGAGATAATAGTATTACATGATATATATCTAGAGAATAACAAAACTCAACGACATATGTCTTCAAGTATGTGACTTGAACAATGAGATCATATAGATGTTTAGAGTGTGTACATTCTCACTAATGCCCCTAGTCAGTTGTTATTGTGGAAATAACCATAGACATCAATAGCATGAAAGACTGGAGTGTGTGTTGGTTGCTGTTAGAATCTCATTAGTTATGATATAGGATATCAAACTAAGCACACAGACACATGTTAGTGAATAGTATATCAGACAAACCCACCATAAGAGTGATGCATAGAAACCACACTTGGTTAGTCAAGATCATCACTTATAGTATTGGTGGTGACTTTGGTTCTTAGACCTTAAATCACTACACTCATCACATGTGATTGGGTACACTTTGACATCATCAAACATAGTCTTAAAACATGGGTTGATAAAATGGTGATTATTGGGTGACTTTGACACATGGGGACTTGACTGTGAGTGATAGATATGGAATTTGTCCCTCCTAAGGGGGTGTGATATCCTTTCCACTTGAGGAGTGAGACTGAGAAATGCATGCCCATGCACATGTGAGTCAATGTATGACATTGAGCTTACATATATCTCAGATAGTCTACCCTAAGTCAAGAAACATGGATTGGACATTTGTAAAGGATGGCAAGTCCATGCCTTGAGTTCAATCTGGATATCAATGACAAAGGGACTATACATTCACTGTAACACCAAGAATAGAGTGTAGGTTGAAAATTGTTCTCCAACTTTCCTCTTCACTTGGGTAGCACTGATGTGCGACTAGGTACCACTCTTTTCTTGTGATGTCATAAGTTAGTTATGGACATTCACTACCAATGTGATATGGATCCTATAGGGTCACACACATAAGATTAACCTGGAAGAAGAGTTTATCCATGAATGATGTTTAGATTGATTACTAAAGTGTTTAGGTACTCAATTAAACATTCAATTAATAGACTTGACTCAGAATCATAAAGTTCAAGTGTTGAACCAATTAATTAGATTGATTGAGAACATCATTGACTGAGTTATGCACAAGCTGGACCACCAACCGACAGGTTCACTGGGTGAACCGATCAACTCATGGTCAATGAGATGACTGGTTCACTCTAGTGAACTAGTTAGTTCACATTGACCATCCGAGTAGGTGTTGGGTTTCCTAGTTTGTGAGAAAAGATTTTCGTTTCACTTATTAAATTTGATTGGGACAAGAATTAATCTTTGTATTAATTAGAAAGTCAATTGTGGGCAAGTCTGGGAAATGAAATGACCAGTTCACTAAGTGAAATGACCGGTTCACACTGCCAACCGTTCGGTTCAAAAGTGAACCAATCGGCTCACCTACCCAAATGATTGGTTGAGTTGTGAAATGACTAGTTCGCCTACCGCAGTACAATAAGTTTATGGAAAATCCAGACCCTTCTACTCCCACACAGACTGGGAACCCTAACCCTACCCTCTACTATAAATAGAGGGATATAGGGGGCTTCTTAGAATACACAACTCAGAACGTCAGTTGCTCTGCAAAATTATTGTCCTTTCTGGTTGTGGTAACTGAGAGAGCCTAAGCAAGTTCTACCCATCCATGGAGGAATAGAGAGGGAAAGACAACTGCAGAAAAGTGATTGATTGTGGGAGAGTGTGTCGGTGACTAGTACACTGACAGAAGGGGACGAGTCCATCTAGTCTTTCCATAAATATGACTAGAGTTCCCGATAGTCTATGTTGACTATCTATAGAGGCGGGAGATTTCTTCCGCTCATGAGGATGACTGTCAACCACAGTTTGAGTCTACACCTGGAGTTGTACAGACACTGTCGAAGACTATGTGGTCGAAGACCGCACTAGCTGTGAGGTATTATCACTGAGCAAGCCTCAGGACTAGATATATCTCACTAAACCATCTTTCCTATTGCATAGTTGTTGATGCGATCTACTGGTTATGGGTTTGTGGTAAGATAAAATTTTTGTTTCTGATGCATGTTCTATCCCACAAAACCCTACAGAATCAGGGGTAGTAGGTGTTTCATCACCTCCATCTATATCATTAGATCCATCATCACCATCTTCACCATCATTCTTATCCTCAACATCATCCTTAGCATCCTAATCTTTCATTTCCTCACCTTTAGAAGGTCCAAGAGAACAAGTGGCAGGACACCTCACATTATGTGCAACCCAAGACATGCCACAAGAAGGAAGTGCATTAGCTTGCTCAAATGTGGGTTGAGAAACCCCATCATAACTAGAAAGTAGAGTGGCAACAAAGACAACTGGATGAGAAAGAACCTGAGAGGAAATAGGGGCAGGTCCACCATCATAGGTAGGGGGTATTGCAAAAGCAACAGGTGGAGGGGGTGGGTAGAACAAATTGTATGCATAGGAAGCATAGTCATCATCGGGGTAGGTCTATAGGTGGGGTAGGGATGGATGCTGGAGATTTTCATGTTTGACATGATCTGAACTAGATCTTGATGGATGTGGTCCTGAACTTGGAGGTTGTATGCATGTTGGAGTATCATGTAGCCTGTCTGGGTTTCATTGGAAACTGAGAACGAGGCACGATCCGGTCTAGGAGGAGGTAGAGGTTCTTGAGTGGAGGCGGAAGCACCGGGTGTGGTAGAGGAGATGGGTGAAAGGATTTCTTGATACTATTTTCACTAATGTGAGAACCTTTTCTACTTGATTTGTAGCCAAGATCATGGAAAAGGGATTTCTAAGCATGATGAGAAAACAATCCACAAATTAGGCTGAGATAGGGTGGGTGGGTTCCATTGGTGTTCTTCCCTGATTCAAAACAGGTCGTGTGATGAAGAATGTAACATACCCATTTGATATTGACATCATTCAAGAGACAGTACATTGTTCTATGCAATATCCATTTGGTTTTTCTTTGGGTGGATATTATAGTTGACTACTAATGCAATGAGGTGAGTCTTGATTTCGAGTTAAGAGGAATGAAGGATGTATTTCTTCCTATAGGTAGAATTAGGTTTCTTCAAAAAGTTGTGCATGCCAGGTAGGGTACGCTCAGGATCAAAGCTTTTGTAGAACTTCTCAACATCAAGAAGGTCAAGATACTTGTGATAGGAGGTAATTCATGTATTTGCAAAGTCAGTACCATTGAAGTAGGAATCCAAAGAATCCTCGGAGATGGTAATACTAGTACCCACAATCATGGAGGTCAAGATAACTTATGTGTTAGGTGGTGGCACAAGGGTAGTGTAGTTCCACATGTGACTTGCATATAATGTGTGGATTGTTTTTGTGCTAGACATAGAATTAGTGTAACACAATCTCTCTACACATTAGGCACTAAGGTGGTGAGTTTTGAAACCATCAACAACCTTTTTCATCAAGCAACTACATGATTTAAGTAAGGCACAAAAGCAAACATGATTTCTGGGAAGAAGCACCTTATATCTATTTATAGCTTGAGTGGAGATGAAAGATGTGCCATCAATAGCAATGTGCCTTGGAGCAGTGGAGGGTGAAGGTACTCCAGCTTCTCCATCCCTTTTTCATCAGTTTGATGTCATGGAGGTCAAAGGAGAAGGAATGACCACAAATCAAAGAAGATGGAACAAGCTGCAGGCCGCGAAAGGTGCAAGGTCAAGGTAGGAAAGGGCTAAGGTAGGTGGTCTAGGGCTAGAGAGGGTAGAGGAGAGGTTTGGGTACCCCTAGGGTTTAAAGACAGACAAGGTATAATGGTTTTCATTTGACTTTATCTTGTTGAGAGGGAGAAATTCGGCCAATTGCCTATATATTTTTCGTGCAACAATGTTGTCGATCGAGTTTTGGTCTTGTAAAAATCAACTGACACTATGGTTTTATTCAGTCCTTGTCCTGTTGTCAATCAAATTTCTCCCATAATAAACTCGACCGACATGTCAGTCTTTCTAAAAGATAAGAAATTTAATTATATGCCACTAGAGTGCTATATAAGTTTATTTTTCTAGCTTTTCATGCATTTTGAGCTTTTTGAGATACATTCCACTCATCATTGGCTACTATTTTGAGGTAAAATATGTGTTTGCAAAAAATAGCCAAAAACAAGAAACAATGCATTTAAAACTAGGCATATGTAGCACTAAACAAGTATAAGGTGAGAAAGAAGTGAGCAAGAAGATATAGGTATGAGAACATCTAGGTAGAAGGCATGTCAATATCATCAAGAGGAGTAATAAGCAATTTTGATCTAATAAAGGTAAATTTCTCTCTAGCTAGAGGTTTTGTGAAAATGTCTGCAAGTTGATTTTTCGTGTCCACATGCGTGATATAATATCCTTCTTGGAAATATTATCATGAAGAAGGTGGTGACAGACCTCTATATGTTTGGCTCTACTATGAAATACATGATTGTAAGAAAGATTCATTTCACTAGTATTATCACATTAGATACGAGAAGCATCAAAATGAATTTTAAAGTGGAGCATTCACATCATCCATAAACTTGGGCACAACAACTCCCAACTACAATGTACTCAACCTTAGTAGTTGAGAGAGCCATTTCTCTTTGTTTCTTAGAGAACCAAGAGACTAAGCATGGTCATAGGAGGAACCAAGTGCCACTTGTGCACTTTCTATCAAATCCGCATCACTATAAGTAGTAAGAGTAAAGTCTCTTAACTTGGGATACCTTAGTTCAAAATTTTGGGTTTTGGATAGATACCTCAAAATCCTCTTAACCTCTATAGGATGGTATTTTCTAGGACTTGATTGAAATATAGCACACAAGCCAACACTAAACATGATATCAAGCCTAGAGGTAGCTAACTAAAGCAAGCTACCAATCATACCTATATAGATCTTCTCATCTACCTTCTCACCTTCCTCATCTCTATCAAGTTTGGTAGTGTTCGACATGGGAATGTCTATCGGGTTGGCATTCTCCATCCCAAAGAGATTTAAGAATTGACTTGTATACTTGCCTAGATTTATGAAGTTTCCATCCTTTGTTTTTTTATTTGAAATCCAAGGAAGACAGTAAGCTCCTCCATCATAATCATCTCGATCTCACTCTACATAAGAAAACTAAAGTCCTTCCAAAGATCAAGATCAGTTCCACCAAAAATGATATCTTCAACATATATTTGAATGATTGAAAAGTTGCTAGAAAAGTATTTAAGAAATAGAGTATAATCAACTTTGTCCTTGATATAGCCATTGTCCAGTAAAAATTTCTTTAGTTTTGTGTACCAAACTCTAGGGGCTTGTTTGAGTCCATAGAGAGATTTTTTCTACAAATAAACATGGTTAGGTAGCTTATTATGTTCAAAGTCAGGAGGTTGAGCCACATAGAATTCCTCCTATATTGTACCATTCAAAAATACACTTTTAGCATCCATTTGGTAAAGAAGGAACTTCTTATAGATAGCAAATGCAAGTAGCATTCTAATATATTCAAGTCTAGCAACATGAGCACAAGTTTCATCAAAATCAATACCATATTGTTGATTGTAGCCTTGAGAAACTAACCTTGCGTTGTTCCTTACAACTTTTCCGCTTTCATCTAGATTGTTGCAGTAGACACACTTGGTGTTGATTATCTTCCTATCATTTGGCCATGTCACTAAGGTCCACACTTTGTTCTTTTCAAACTGCTCTAACTCCTATTGCATTGCTATGATCCATTGATAACCTCCCATTTTGTGATGTTATCTTACTAGTTTTTTTTTTATTTTCCATACTCTTTCTTAGATAAATTAGATATAATCCTTAACTTTCTACGTTATTATGAATTCACCATTAAACTAACATTTCTCTTTTTTTCTTACAAAAAAACCCAAAAAAATTGCAAAAGCCCCAAACGGTCCCAAGACCGAATGAACTCAAATGGTCCCAAGACCGAATAAAGGCAAACGGTCCCAAGACCGAATGAAGTCCAAACGGTCCCAAGACCAAATGAACCAAAACGGTCCCAAGACCGAATAAAGCCAAACGGTTTGGAAACCGAATGAAGCCAAACGGTCCCAAGACCGTATGAACTCAAACGGTCCCAAGACCGAATAAAAGCAAACGGTCGGGAGACCGTATGTATCCAAACGGTCCTGAGACCGTTTGAAGCCAAATAGTCCTGAGACCGCATGATGCCAAACGATCCCCAAACCGTTAAAGACACAAATGGTCCCAAGACTGTTTGGGACTCCTTGGAAGCCTATAAATAGAATCGAAGGAGTTCTCATTAGGCATCGAATTCTTGGACGCCCAAAGGCTGCCCCAACCATTCTAGAGCTATTTCATCTTCCATCTTCCGCCCCAAGGTTTCCGGTCAAAGATCCACACTTCATCCTCAAGCTGCTTTCTCTCTCATCGACATAGAAGGTGGGAAGTGAAGAAGTCTTCATCAAGTCAACCAAGTGGTGTGAACATATTTTCTCTCTACTCCAAGGGGTCGACCTTGCTCCCTCCTACGTGGAGATGATGCTTTCTCTCTCTCTTGCCGCCTCCTTCTTTGTTCTTGCCATGAGCGAGTATTCCCATACACTAGGGTGCGGAGAGTAGCCCCGCTACCCATGTTTTCATTTCATGCATTGTAATTCATGAGTTTGCAATAGAAAAACACTATCTTTTCAGTTCAACATCAATCGTTTAATAAATGCCAGTTGCTTGATCACCAACTTGTGTTATCTATTATCGAACAGTGCAAAATTTCTATGTTTGTACTTTTGATTTGAATATCGACTACTTGTTGGTTCTAAATGTATGTAGTCACCATATGTTTGGTTCGGTATCTAGGAGTGTTTCTTGAGGAGTGGGGTAAACTCACCTCCATCGTTGTACTTTCATACTATGAAATGGAATCAGTTGGCGTATGAAAGTACAACCTTGACAGGTCGAGGAACACACTTTGTGAGGGGAGTGATGCAAAGTAAGTGACCATTCATCTAGGGATGGCTGGCATTGCAACATTTCCACGTTTCTCATAGTTGTAACGTCCCCGGATTTTCACGTTCTGAAAACCCCATGGATATGAGAAGATAAAATCCGAAAATGTTAGCAAGTATATCAGAGAGCGATGTGGAAGCATAATAAGCATACATGAACATACAACCATAACATTTCTCAACATTCAACATGTATATTTATCCAACATGAATTATTACACAAAGATTTACAATTACATATTGAATGAAAATTCTACAGTCTAAGAACATGTATGCTAAACTAGGATCTACATAATAGGTACAACCTGTACAACTTGCTCACATCCTGTACTTTTTCTCCCATGCTATCTCTGAACCTAAAACATATGTGAAACAACAAATCAACACACAAGGTGTTGTGTACATGGGCAGAAAGATACATATATTTATGGCTTTCATAATTTTGAAAACGATTTGCAGAAGGAAATAAAATCATAGAAAATACTTCTTTATTAAGCGAAATACGCCAATTTTAAGTCATTTTCCTAGATGAATTGCATTATCAAGGTGGACTAGTACCAAAACATAAATATTGGGCCCATCCCCTTGTACCAAGTACTCTAGGGAAACTCCCCGTACAACGTGTGCTCTAGGGAGGTGTACTAGCCAACATTAATCCATTCCCTCGTAAGGGGGATAACGAACACCTTAAATAACTACAAAGCATCTACTTATCATTTATGTTTACAAGTGATAAAACATCGAGTACTATATAGTGCTACTACATCCAATATTTGCAAATAGAAGAGAGCATACATACATATCATGATTGCAAGCAAGAAAACCATAGTCATATACTTAAATAAAACTCACATGCCTGAGTTCAGAGATTTCTAACTTATCCTTGATCATCTAGAAGTCTGGTCATCACCTGATTAAGACAAGACCACATACTATCATCAGATTCTCATCATCTTAACCCTATTCATGTTCATTAGGGTTTATATCATCTCATTAGGATATTCCAATGTTTACTTGCATTATTGCCTTATATTTATCTTACTGATGTCATTTTCCAGATTATGATTCATTATCTGAATATTATGTCCCATATCCTTTTTGGTGCACATATTAACCCTAGTTTATATACATTATTCAAGTTAGGATTACAACCCATGTATCAAGGTTCATCTTCTTACAACATGAATTTCGTATACAAAACTGGTCTCATATTTACATATTATCTTTCAGTTATAAATATAAGTATGTTCTATGAATTTCATCATTTATTGAGCATGTATGAATTAATTGCATTATCTTTAGTGTTATTAGCCTTAATTAGCCATATTAAGCAAACTATATGGTTTCGTACATCTACATAACCATATTTTACATCATATGCATTATAAACATGATTATAGACTAACTAAATTTTTTCCATAATTTAATATCATCATTTGATATTTATTACTCATGGACTAAGCATTTTACAACTACAAGATATCATGGATATTAGTGCATCAAAAGCCTGATATTATGATTTCATATTGTTCTACACATTTTTCTGAGAATTTCGGTACCTTATTTGTATTTTTATGATAAGCGAGCTATTTACTATGATTTATTGAAGAACTGAACATTTTCTGGGTTTTAGGAAAAATATTTACCTTACTACATCAGTAGGAGTCATCAGACCTGGAAGCCAAGTGAATCCGGAGTGCCCACGTAATCCAAAAAGATTGAGCGCAAGCCTCTATTTGGTTAGCGGTGAGGCATCGCTGGTTTGTGTTCACGTATCGTCCCACACCTCTCCCTGACTTCCAATAAACCGATCAAGTTTGCGTTGCTCTCACTGAACCGGCCCTTCTGCTTCAGTTCTCACATTCTCTGTCTTTTGAGTGTGTGAGTGTCGTCGCACTGGAAGAACTCCAGTCGGCGAGGCTCCATCGGTCTTCATTCTCTGCCTCCGCCTGAAGGTGGTGCCAAAAGGACTCCTGGCTTCTCCTCCTCAAAGGCTCAAACTGAGCTTCCAGACAAGAACGTGGTATCTACCCCTAGTGCCTCCTCGAGGCCTAGATCTGGTGAACCCTCCATCAAGCTACAGGCTCCATGGTCGAGGATGAGGTGCTCTCTGGATTCACCTCTAAACAGAGATATGCTTGGCCGTTATTGGTGGTGTGATGGGGATCCACCCCAATACCCCCACCCTCTAATCCGATTACAACAACAAAGTGAATGGCGAGGAAGGGGCAGAGATCCGTACATGGTTGGCTTGGTGATAATGCTTATCAATGTGCCACTATGATCTAGATAACTTGCACAGATTTATCAAATATCACAGACAACCTGGAACTTCCCCCAACTAGTCAACTCTTGCCTTTGACGATGAGTAGGTGGAGCAAGCACGCATAGCTTCACCCATCAGCGACTGAACCTCTCCATAGCATCTTGAGATCCCAACGATCATTTTCATTGACACCCTTATCTTCGTCAGTCTCCTTCTCACTGCCTACATCAACCCAATAGAGAGTGGAAAAGAAGCAGCATTTCCTTCTCTCTATGTCGGTGGTGGTTTGCCCCAAATGAGGGGCCTCTAAAGAGATCTCAGTCTGCTGGAGCTAATGGATCACTATATACCCTGATCGCCATCCTATTGTCTCGGATACGTGGCACCAAGGGGACTTGGTCTCAAAGGTACCCACTTCTCCATGAAAGACGGAGGTAGAAGAATCATCGGCGTCATCAGGTCCTCTCTACTCAGGATTGAGATCAAGCCCTTGCCCCAGCTGAACCGGACACGCCTTAGAAAAAGGCACATGCCTGTGTGACACAGAAATGTCACACCTAGGTACTGAATGGCCAAAGTTCTGGTCATCATATAAATAAACTAAGCATATCTTCCAAAACTTATGCAATCTAGTATAAACTTTCAAATAGGATGAAAAATTGTAACATAAGTTCTTCATTACACAAACCCTCTTATCCACAAATTTATTCCAGAAATCCAAAATTCGACCGTCTAACTTAAATAATGTGTATAAACCTTGATCTCAAATCAAATGAGAATTGAATCTTGACCCTACAAGTCCTAAATGCACATTATAGTCATAGCATACATCAAGTCTCATCAATTTTCCACTTGTGTTCATTATGACTACTAAATGGACCTCTTGGTCTCCTAAGTACCCAAGTCGGTGAATAAAAAGCCATTCATTGTAATTGGACTAAATTATATCTAAAAATCATTTAAGGTCTTCAGATTCTATATGTGGTATTGGAACCCTAAAATCCGGGTTATCACAGAAGCTAAGTCTACAAAGATACTAACTATTTAGACTCTTTTCTTTGCAAACCATGTTATTGTGATGTATGTTTTGATCCATGCGTAGTGTTGGTGAAACTCGATCACATCGTAGTCGTTTCTAAATATTGTTTACAGCCTTAAGTTTACTTTCTTGTTATTTTCTTTCTCCACACATTAGTTTAATCATCAAATCAACTCTTTGATCTAAATATCAACTTTTAAGTGGATAAGTAGGATTATTATGTTTTCCATCTTGTTAAACTCTTATAAAGACCGTTGTCTCGTGGATTCGACCCTTAACTATACTACGATAAGACTTCCACGTATCTTAGCATATGTGCGTGGAGATCTTATTATAGCATATGTAAGGCTAAACTTAGAGACTTACTATCTCTATGATTTTTAGTGGAGCACGCAACTCCACACAAGTGGAGGCTCCATCAAAAATTGGCATCATTGCCAGGGACAATGGAACGTTCTAATTTTACTTGTTAACTTTCTTGTTGATTAGGATTTTACACTTTTCTTTAACCATAATTCATATCATCTTGATTTCATCATTTCTCCGCATTATCTAAAGTGTGTTTCTTCTTCTACTCAGGTAGAAAATGTGTATGCAACCTTTGTATAACATCAGATTCTCCCCTGAACTAGAGTATGACTCTGAGGTAGAACGAAGCTTCCACCGATGCATCCCACTCAACCGCCAACGAGCCAGACAAATGGCTGAGGAATAGCGCCAAGCTGCTTTGGTTATGAAAAGAGTCAACACGGCCATATCAGCTCAAAGAGCACAACTTATTGCGTACACACGTGCTCAGATTCAAGCTGAGGTCTGAGCTGAAGAAAAGGCCCGCATTCAAGCTGAGAATGAAGCAGCCACAGCCGCTGCTAAGATAGTGTTGCGAAACAAGCAACTTCAGGATTATGATGTTCCTAAGAACTTTGAAGATAATCACCCAGTTAGGCCCCCGCTCATCAATGTTCCTAACTTTGAGATCCACACGCAATGGATCCAGATTATGCAAGGCATTTCATTTTTTGGAGGTGATGGGGATGACTACATGGATCACCTAAAGCGACTCAAGTCTCTTTGTCGGCTAGTACCGCATGTCGGAGTTCCTTTTGATGAAATCATGCTACAACTTTTTCACTTCACCTTTTCCAGAAGGGCATTGAGCTGGTATAACGTGCTAGATGGGGAGCCAATCACCACCTAGGCTCCTTTGGAAGAAACATTTCTAGAGAAGTTCTTTCCACCTTCGTTGACTTATGAGATTAGGGGACAGATTAACCACTTTTCTCAACTCCCAGGGGAATCACTGGCAGAATCGTGGGAAAGATTCAAGGAACTTTTGAGGAAATGTATGCATCACAGAATCTCCCAAAATCAGCTGATAGAAACATTCTATAGAGGAGTAAGTGATGACATTAAGAAATTTTTGGATTCCTCATCTGGGGAGGATTTCATGTGAAAGAACTATGAACATGCCTGGAGGATTGTTACACTTGGGGCCAAGAACTAATCTAATTGGGGAAGGTCATACACCAGAGGAGTTCTAAAAGTTTGTAAGGCTGAAGAATCAATGGAAATGAAAGCAATCACAGAAGCGCTAAAAACTATAGCTCACAAGAAACAAATCCTTGAAACGACACTCGGAGAAAAGAAGAGCCCCCAACAAGTCAAGGCATCTATCGGGACTTGTGAGGCATTCCATGCATCTGATCATCCCACGTTATCATGTGGTCTACTATACAATGTGATGATGGACATGCAGACACCACAACCACAGTATGAACCGATCATCGAACATTCTGAGGATTTGTAACTGGAGAAAGTCAATTCTATTCACACCATACTAGGACAAGCTTATTATAACCCGAATCAACCAAGAAACCATCTCGGGTTTCAGTATGGGAATCCTGTGGGGACTGCCAACCCACAGCACCAGACCCAAGGAGATGTTTTTAATAGATCGCCACCAGGTTTCCAGAACAACTATAATCGAAACCAGGGAAACTTCAGAGGAGGATTGCAAGGATTCGCACAACCAAGAAACCCTTCTGCATATTACCAATACACTCATCCTCTGTTGCACCCGCAATTATAGCAACCTGAGCTACAACAACCAAAAATTCAACAACCCCAATTACCTGCACCTCAGCAGCAGCAACCACAACAGTATCAACAAAATCCACAAAAGAATAATCCGCCTCCGCCAACAGATGAACTTTCATTGATAAGACAAATGTTGCAATCACAACAAACCATGCTAGCTGACACACTTTTTACGTGCGTAGAAACGCAAGTGTACGCGTCATTGTAATATAGGCCTTTGTGAGGCCCGAGTCGAACTCAGGGACACGTGAATTATCAGAGACTACTACTAACTACTCACAATCAGCTAGACCGGTTAAAAAGTTGGAGGTTGTTTTAAAATTAAAAGAGAATAAAATAAAACAAAACAAAGCAATCGCTTAAATGTTTAGTTTAATCAATTCAAGTGGAGATCTTTAGGATTGCGGTTTCACGACGGGTTTTCATTATATGAATTTCTATTTAGTCACTCAGATTTATCTCTCTATCCGGGTAGTGGCCTGATATCAGAATTGCCCACTGTCGTGGTACAATTCACTACCTATTTCTAGGTCGGTTCCACCATTGTAGCAACCTATACCCTAAACTAGGTGCATTAGAGTCAATCTCTCAGTATCCACCATTAACCTTACACTGCCTTGTTCAACGGATTTGTCAATTAATGTGAATTTCATCTCTTTTCAACCATTAATTCTTCTTTCAAAGTAATTAAGGGCATTAGGTTATTATTATGGTGATCAAGCATAACAATATAATTGAGAAAATGAAATCATACCATGTATTTAAGAGATAAAAGATGAATTACTATGATAAAATCGTCATACAATGATTTCCCGGGCTACTCCCGGTCCTAAAGACAAAGGGGATTAGCCCTGCATGTTCATCTCAAAGAAAAACATGGTAGAGAAAAAGGAAAACATGGAGAAAAATGTGATTGAGTGGTGAAACCCCTAAACGGAGAAGATCCAATTGCTCCTTGGCATAGAATACGCGTTCTCCCACCTTTCGGTGGTGGAAATCGTCTTCTTCGGCGTCCGGAACGGCTGGGGCGTGCTTCTGGGCTCCGTTCTTCTCTCCACACCTTCTCGGGATGTGTGCAGCGGCTAATGACGTGATAGATTGCTCTTGGCCACCGTCATTAGGTATAATCTCCGAATTAGGTCGCCAAATTACCACAGCCATCGGATTTAGATCATTCTGAAGCAAACATGTATCTGACGGTGTCGATACCATCGACGCGAGTCGATGGTATCGACCATGCACTGTATCGGCTGGTCTTCTTTTCTTTTCTTTGTCACAACTGATGCCACCTCGATACCATCGACGCGGGTCGATGGTATCGACATTCATAGGCGTCAGTTTTGTCCTTTTACATCGATGTAGCTCCACTCGTCGATGGTATCAACTTTTGTGTCGATAGTATCGACTCTCTTTTCTGAAGCAACCTGATGGTATCTCGATACCATCGACTCTCCTGTCGATAGTATCAAGATTTTTCTGCTCCTTTCTACTGGTTGCCTGTGGTCCGGTCGATGGTATCGACCACTGTCGATGGTATCGACAGCAGTAGATACTTGTTTTTCCTGAAATTTCAACATGAAACCACATAAGCCGAAACAAAACATATTCTTGTGATAATTTATGCTCAAAATATTGAAATAAGGGAGATTTGACATAGAGAATGATCATAGACCAAAGTAGATGAATTATGCAATATTAACCACCAAAATGACCTATAGCTGCATAAAACACAAGTAAAAAATGTCTCTAAATGCGACTCAAAATCATCGCATCAAACTCCCCTAAGCTTGAACACTGCTCGCCCTCGAGCAAAAAAAACCTTAGAATAGAATTACCAGAGTCAACTAAAGAACAGATCATCACAACAAACATTACCATATGATCCCCACCGAACATTCACATTCCGGCCCTCACTAACCACGGAATGATAATTACCCTAAAGGCGACCGTAATCATCCATAAAAGATATCTACCTTAAAACTGATGAACACTATCACATAAGGCAGTTAACATAATAAAATTCTCCGGTTCAGACTCGGTGCATCTTGTGATCTCCTATACTACGTTGCTCGCCCTAACTACCATCTACATGGAAGCAGCTCTCCTGATATTCACAAATGAGGAGAAAATCATGGTGGCCTACCAATTCGAGCAATGGGTGGATGGAATGGGTGGCTAAAGGAAGAAACGGAAACAGTATACGGTTCAACATGCATAAAACAAAAATGCCCTAAATGATGCATTTGCACATGAACATGCCCTAATGCCTAAGATTGGGTGGAATGATGCATGCACTAACATCCCGTCTCAAAATGAGATGGAATATCTAACTGAGCTACATCATGTACTTACTCATCTTAAAATGTGAATGAGACTATGTTCCTTTCTCCTTCTTATTCTAGTTGCTTCTCAATAATTTCTCTTTCTTTTTCATTTTTTCATCATTTTTTTTTCTTTTTCACTCTTTTTTTCTTAAGCCCTTATATCCATAATTGACAATGAATTATTTTTTGGGCTCACTTTTTCTGCATAGCTCAAGTATTTGAAGCATTTATGAAGGTATGGAACAGCTAATCACCCTTAGAGAAGAAATAAGTTACATGATGTGCTCTATGCATAGAAATTATGGATGCAGCTAAATGACACACACCTAAGGATAATGTGCATGTATAACTATTCTAATTTTTTTTATTTTCATGTAAAACATGTGAAAGTGGTTGCAATGCAAAACCTATCTATATGAGATGCAATAAAAAATATTAAAACCGTAAAGTACTTCCAATTCTTATAGTGGATTGTGAAAAACAATGAGGTGAAAAGATCACATGACTAATTGACTGAACCTTTGAAAATTATTATGTGTCCCTCCTTACTGACCTATGTAATATTTAGAGGTTTCTCTCTCTTACTTCAAATTAGAGTCTCATTATCATTTGGTCAGTTTAGGCTCACACAACCAATTCCGTCCACTTTTCATAAATCATTAGGAATGTACAATTGTGATTTTCTGTTTTAGAGTTGACAGAACCAATCATTTTCTTAAGTTATGTGCTCAAGGTTGAGCAACACAAGCTTGTGAACACTCAAAATTTTAATTTTCCCTTAATTCCCATGTACAAGCAAATGAGATGACACATGACTTAAGACATCCACAATTACACTAGATAGAATGTGGATCCTACAAACAAACTAAGATTGCAAAAACTAAATGACAAAGAGTAAAACAATAAAAACTAAAAATTGAGAAAGTTAAAGGATAGAGCTGTTCCAACACCCCCCCTAAGCTTGAATTTGACTATGGCCTCATAGTCAAAAACAATCTTAAAGGTTGGAACAGAGATACCGATCACTATTCCTGGCAGAGGTGGGTACTGTGGGGTCGTGGGGTCCCAGGATGGGTACTTCCCCTGAAAGCTAGGATCATACTGGGGCATGGGTGGAGGTTGTGGATACCCCCCAAAGTAGTTCTGGCTCCAGTAGTGATCATAAAAGGGCTTCTGCTGCATCTCCATCCTATGCAACCTGTCATGAATCTGTTGTTGGTTGTCGAGGAGGAGGCGCTCATTTTCGAAGATAGCCCTCTGATTGTCAAGTAACCGGTTTGTCGTCTCCTGAACACTGGTGTACAATGATGTATGGTGCTTCTGCATTTGTTGTATATCCTGCAGCATGGCATACATTCCTTCCATGGAATAGACATCCTCACTTGGCTGCGAGGGCGGTGGTGGTGGCGGAGGCTGCAAAGATGAAGATGCACCCGGATGCATGTGAGGACGCTTCCTAGGTGCAACTCATGCCCGAAGAGGAGTGTAAGCCTCCTCTTCCTTTTCATCCTCGTTGTCATCATTGTTTTTGTCGTCGTTGCCGCCGTCTTCATTGGAGTCAACAATGGCTATGATGGGCCATCAGAAATGTTGAGCACCTTCAATATGGAAGACAGGGTCAGGAAGCGAACATTCTTGATATGCGTGGTTTACATGGCAATGAGCATAGGGTAAACCATCCCAAAGCAAGATAAGATTGGATTGGTGAAGATGCTGCAAATTAACCTTGCTTCTACTAGAGAGAGGAGTAAGCTGCTGGAAATTCAACCCAAGGTAAGAGGCCAGCGGTGTAATGAGCCCTCCAAAGTGAATTGGCGCCTTCCGCGTACTCCGCTTTACAACCAACACCCGCTGTAGAAAGAATGCTCCCCAGTTGCACTCTTGGCGCTTCAGTAGCTTGTGTAAGAAAAACAAGTCTGTCTCCTGAAATTTGCTAAGAGACAGATCACCCCTAGAAAACAAGGTAGAACACAGCATCCGATGAAGAATCCACATGAACGGATGCTCGAAGTCTGCTACCGCTGCATTGTGGTAGCTCACAGATTGCCCGGCGGCACCGTCACAAGCTCGGCGAAGATGGCGTCGTAGTCGGTCCGGTTGTCTGGCCGCCGGTAGTCATTTCGCCCATGGTTCCAGTTGTATATGGAGTTGAACTGGCGGAGGGTGAGAGTGTAGTCATTATTGTACAGCCGAAAAGAAACACAGCCCTTGATCCACTCATGATCTGTAGCGATGATGTCATTGGGCACGACACAGACGTCCAACAACACCATGAATTCAGCGACCAACTCCTTGTATGTCGGCCAGTCACCGAAGAACGACTGGCCATCAGCATGGTATTCCATCTCGTCGGGCGTCCTGCTCGTGTGTCTCGCCTGCCCTTTTAGAACGTAGGCCAGATTAGCCTCGAACCCCAAGGTTCGGATCACCTCCCTGTCAACATAGTGGGTCGTCTCAATTTTCCTCTTCATGATCTCCTCGTAGATCTTCTTAACCTCCGCGGACGGATGGACAATCCGTGGGCGTGGGATCGATGCAGTCGGTGGAGGCACGAACTCCAGAATGTCCATCGGGTTGGCGCGTGAAGAAGACGCATCGGCAACATGCAACATGGTTGTGGAAGAAGGAGAAGAAGAGAAAGAGCTCGGTGAAGATAAAATCTTTGCTCGATGAAGAACATGCTCCTGGATGCTCGTCGCCGGGCTCAGATCGCTCTGGAATACGCTCGACACAGGTGGAGAAGAATTGCTCTGGAGTTGTGACATCATATGAGGACAATCCTTCTCATATATATCCGTGGACGGCGCTGCTGTATGCCCGTCGATACCATCGACGCGGGTCGATGGTATCGACACGGGTAGCACAATCCGTTCTACCGCTGGTATCGACGGTCATCGATGGCTGGATTTTCGGGGCCCGTATAGCTGACATGTCGATACTATCGACAGGTGTCGATGGTATCGACCCATCCCCCAGATCGACTTTCTGGTTGCAGCGATCACCATTGATCTCCTCTCGCGTATTGGTGATGTGGCATGTCGATACTATCGACGCAAGTCGATAGTATCGACTTCCGTTTAGGGTAACACCCTCGCGAGGCCCGGCCGCCGCCTTCTTTTTGAAACTGGGTCGATACCATCGACAAGCCCGTCGATGGTATCAACTTTACTGAGACGATTTCTTCTGAGTATCTCCAGAGATCTCGTGAGTATCGACACCATGTCGATACTATCGACCTCTGCTTGGGATCATCTTGTTGGTATGTCGATACCATCGACGAGGCCGTCGATGGTATCGACGCAGTGCGATTTCTGCAGTCGCCAACCTGTACCCCGGTCGATACCATTGACACAATGGTCGATGGTATCGACTCTGCCTCAGTCCTGCACAATGAGTAAATGATCACGGTATCTTTTTTACACTAAAAACAAAGTCAAAACAAATCAAACTACGAATGTGAAAGAAACTAAACTAAAGTACCAATGGATGGGTTGCCTCCCAACAAGCGCCCTTATTTAATGTCTTAGGCTAGACGAAATGAAGCTTCTCATGCATCTAGAAGTGCAACGAGTTTGACCTCATTCACTTTCCTTGTGTAATCTTCACCAAAATACAATTTCAACCTTTGTCCATTGACCAAGAATGTGGTCTCGCCATCACGCACCAGGATCGCGCCATGTGGTTTGACCTCCTCTACTGTGAATGGTCCACTCCATCAGGATTTTAACTTCCCGGGATGCATTTTCAGCCTGGAGTTGAACACTAGGACACGATCTCCTTTCTTGAAAATGTGCATTTGAATATGGAGATCGTGAATCAACTTTGTGCGCTCCTTGTAGATCCGCGAGCTTTCATATACATTCATTTGCAGCTCGTCAAGTTCATTGAGTTCAAGTAACCTCTTCTTTCCCGCTTCATCATAACTCAGATTTAGCTTCCTCAGCGCCCAATGTGCTTTATGCTCCAGTTCCACCGGTAAGTGATAGGCCCGACCATAAGCCAACCTAAAAGGTGTAGTGCCTATAGGTGTCTTGAACGCCGTCCTATATGACCACAACGCATCCGGTAGTAGGGTACTCCAATTCTTCCTTGTGGAAGCCACCGTACGCTCCAATATCTTCTTAATCTCCCTATTGGAGACCTCCACTTGTCCTTGAGTTTGCGGGTGGTACGGGGTACCAATGTTATGTTTGACCCCGTACTTCCTCAACAGTGCCACAAACTTTTGATTCTGGAAGTGTGTACCTCCATCACTTATGATCATCCTTGGTACACCAAACCTACAGAAAATATATTCTTTGACAAACCTGCACACTACAACGGAATCATTAGTCCTTGTTGGTATTGCCTCTACCCACTTCGACACATAATCAACAGCCAAAAGAATGTACAAATTAGAATTTGAGGACACAAAGGGTCCCATAAAATCTATGCCCCATAAGTCAAATACCTCAACCTCCTGGAATACATTAAGGGGCATCTCTTGTCTTTTTGATATGTTGCCCGCCCTTTGGCAGGAATCACATTGACGCACAAACTCATAAGCATCCCTAAACAAGGGAGGCCAGTATAGGCCACTTTCCAGTACTTTGGCTGCAGTGCGAGAGCTTGCATGGTGGTCGCCCGTCGATAGTGTGTAACAATGACTAAGAACACTTTCGTATTCCTCCTCCGGCACACACCTGCGTAAAACACCAACCCTGTATTTCTTCAAGAGAATAGGGTCATCCCAGAAATAATAACGTAAAGAATGGAAAAATTTCTTCTTCTCTTGGTACGTCCAATCATCTGGGATGATTTTGCAGGCAAGATAGTTCACAATATAAGAAAACCACGGGTCTTTCGATTTCACTTTCAAAAGTTGTTCGTCCGAAAATGTCTCGGTAATGGGTATGTGTAAATCCTTTTCATCTACCCTCTCTAACCTAGACAAATGGTCCGCGACCACATTTTCAATCCCCGCCTTGTCTTTGATTTCGATATCAAATTCCTGTAAAAGTAGGATCCACCTAATCAATCTAGGTTTGGCATCCTTTTTCTCCATCAAATACTTAATGGCGGTGTGGTCCGTCCATACCACGACTTTCGATCCAACTAGATATTTCCAAAAATTTTCAAAAGCGAAAACAACAGCAAGCAATTCTTTCTCGGTAGTCGTGTAATTGAGTTGGGCATCATTCAAAGTTTTATATGCACAAAAAATCACAGTGGGTTTATTGTCCACCCGTTGTCCCAACACAGCCACAACCGCGAAATCGGATGCATCACACATTAGTTCAAATGGCTTGGTCCAATCCGGTGTTTACACAACCGGTGCGGAAATCAATTTTTCCTTAAGCACGTTGAACACATGTAGACATTTTTCATTATAGTAAAAAACATCATCTTTTTCTAAAAGCTCAGATAAAGGTTTGGCGACTTTAGAAAAATCTTTTATAAAACGACGATAGAAACCGGTGTGACCTAAGAAACTCTGTACCCCTTTTACCGAATTTGGTGGGGGCAATTTGGAAATCACTTCAATTTTTACCAGGTCTACCTCCAAACCTTTGCTAGACACTTTATGTCCTAGCGCTATTCCTTCACTCACCATCATGTGGCATTTCTCCCAATTGAGGACCAAATGTGTGTCCTCACAACGTTCCAGCACCTTATCCAGATTGTAAAGACACTCGTCAAAGGATGCACCATAAACAGAGAAATCATCCATAAAAACCTCTAGACAACGTTCTACCATATCACAAAAAATGGAGAGCATACAATGCTAAAAGGTCGCTGGTGCATTACATAACCCAAAAGGCATACGGCGGTACACAAACGTTCCATAAGGACAAGTGAAGGTGGACTTCTCTTGGTCCTTAGGATCAATCAAAATATGATTGTACCCCGAATAACCATCCAGAAAACAAAAATGTGATCGGCCGGCTAAGCGCTCTAAAATTTGATCAATAAACGGAAGAGGAAAGTGATCCTTTAGCGTAGCGGCATTCAATCGATGGTAATCTATGCAAACATGCCACCCGGTTACCAAGCGGGTGGTGACAGGTTCATTTAGAAGATTATGGGTAATAGTGATTCCCCCCTTTTTAGGGACTACCTGTGTAGGACTCACCCACGTCGAGTCAGAAATAGCATATATGATACCTGCAGAAAGGAGCTTAATCACCTCCTTCTTAACAACCTCCATCATGCTCAGATTGAGTCGACGTTGTGGCTGAATCACCGGCTTGGCTCCCTCCTTGAGCTAAATCTTGTGCTGGAACAAAGTAGGGGAGATCCCCTTGATGTCTGCAACCGACCACCCGAATGCTCCTCAGTGGTTCTTCAACACAATAAGCAGCTGGTCCTCCTCCTCAGCACTCAGATAAGCTGATATAATCATAGGCAGCTTTACTTCCTCAGCCAGAAATGCGTACTTCAGGTGCGGTGGCAACGACTTCAACTCCAATTCTTGCGGGCTGATTAAGGATGATTGAAGCGGTGGTGGGAGTTCGCCTAAGTCTTCATAGTACCTTGCATAGAAGCACATCAACATCTGAAGCATCTTGGCACACTCCTGCAGTGACTTGCTTCTCATCCAATCATGTGTGATATTGCCTAAGCAGGCTTCAAGTGGTAATTTTGGATATGTGTCAACAGTAGAACTCGCTATTGCCTCATCTTCTATAGAAGGAGGAATGTCCTCCTCTGCATCATTCGGAAAACCTACAACCTTGCTAAGGGATACCACCTTGGTCTGCTCCATGATGTCCACAGCCAATGTCCCTTTTTCCACCTTGGTCATCACATGAGCCATATCTAAAAATGGCTTCCCTAGACAAAGTGAGATATTCTGATCAAAATGCTTTACCATGTGGCACTGCTCCTTGGCTTTAAGTGACGTAGTGTTGGGAGGCATGACCATCTCGAAGTGATCATCGGCTATACCTAAGGTCAAACGACCTCTTCCCATCTCAAGTATCATGTCAGCTGTAGCTTGGAAGGGTCGTCTGAGTAGTAACTCATTGCCTTGTTCATCTTGCATCTCCATGATGACAAAATCTGCTGGAAATACAAATCGATCTACTTTCACTAGCACGTATTCATAAATACCGTATGGATTCACCACAGAATTGTCTGCCAATTGGATTGCCATGTTGCTCAGTCGTGACTCTTTTAATCCCAACTTCTTGAATGTAGAGAGGGGCATCAAGTTTATGCTCGCCCCGGAGTCACATAGCGCTTCACCAAACTTCACTTTCCCAATGTAACATGAGATGCTGAAGCAGCCCGGATCCTGCCTCTTTGGTGGCAATGTGCCCATAATGAAGGCACTCACCTTCTCCTTAAGCACTACAACCTCCGTGTCTGGGATTTTCCTCTTCATGGTAATGATGTCTTTCAGAAATTTACCGTAAGAAGGGATTTGCTCAATTTCTTCCAATAATGGTATGTTGACTGAAAGCTTTCTAAAACTGTCTAGAAACTTTTTAAACTGGGCATCCACTTTCCTTGCCATTGCACTGTTCGGATATGGGACCGGGACAGCCTGTGCCCTTTGATGCAGTGGCACATAAGGTGTCCTTTTGTGCGTCTCCTCCTCATCTACAATAGGATCTTCAATAGCATCCATTGCTATATCTGCAACTGGTTCTGTGAGCGGTATGGGCAGCTCCTCAGTGGCCTCACCTTCAATTTTTTCTTGGGGCTTGCTTGGTTCATTGGCTCTGGGGTTTAAAAGCTTCTTTCCACTCCTTAGCAAGATGTCCTTCACTTGTTGGTTTCCTCTTGGAATATTAGTGTTACCCTGAAAACCTTGATGCGCCAGCTTCTTCAGATTGACTATCTCTGCTGCCATTTGCACCATGGATGTCTCTATTGTCCTCATATGAGCCCCATGGCTCTGCAATGTCTGCCCGAACTGGTTCATAAATTCCCCCTGTTGCTTTATCTGCTGGCCAAAAGTAGTCATTAATTCTTGATTTTGCTTTATCACTTGGTTGAGCAACTTCGTGCTCTTATCCTCCACTACTGGCTGGGGTTTTGCATCTGGGTCCTGCAAAAAGTTGTTTGGATCCTTCCAAGAGAACTTCTTGTCCTTCCTCCATGAGTAATCATTATTTTTGTAACCTTACTGCCTCATGAATTTGACTTGTGCCTCATCCTCGGATTCAGTATCCTCCTTTGCAAGTAGTTTCTTCGCGAGAAGGTCCATCTTCTCATTCAGCTCCTTTATTGCTTTAGACTCCCCTACTACTCAAACGTGCTCAACGGCGTCCCTGTCGCCCCAAGATTGCTTCTTGGCCATGTTCTTAAGGATTTCTCAACACCTCGTGTCTGTGTTGTTCAAGAAGAATCCTGAGCCTGCTGAATCGAGATTACTTCTATCATGCTCGGAGGGAGCAAAATAGAATATCTTGACATGTGTCTCCTTATCAAGCTCGTGATGCGGGCATCGCCTAAGCATGATCTGAAACCTTTCCCAGGTCTCAGAGTAGGTCTCTCCTGCCTTCTGAGTGAAGTTGTGGATCTTCCTGATCATGTCATTGGTCTTCTCGGGCGGGAAGAACCTTTCAAAGAAAACCTCTACCATGTGGTTCCAAGATTCCACATATTCATCATCCAGATTGTGCAACCACTCACGTGCAGTTCCTGCCAGAGAAATCGGGAACAACTTCAAGTAAAGCGTCTCTTGTGGAAATCTGTCAATTTTTATCATGTCACAATTTTCCACAAATTGGCTTATATGCGTGACTGGGTCTTCGTTCTTGAGCCCATGGAATGTGTTTGACTTGACCAAATTAATTAACATAGGGTCAATCTTGTATGTTAGAATATTGATTGCCTGCTTCTTGATCGTCCCCTTTGAAGCAGATGAAGAAGAAGCCTTGATCTTCTCCCATATTGTCTGTGGCTCTGCCATCTCTTCCTATTCGGATTCTGAGTCTATTTCTTCCAGATGGTCTTGATTGAAATCCTCCTTGTCTTCCGGTCCCTGCAATGGAACCTCTGGTGCTTGTTGTGTGTAGTCAGTGCTACGCGTCTGCATCATGCACAGTACATGCAAAGTGAAAAATTAAGTTCAGTACCGTTCTAGACAACTACAAGATGCGAAGATAAGATATAAATTTTTGGAAATGATTTCAAAATAATAAAAAAATAAAAAATGGCCTAGATTGGCCGCTTGCAGCACTCGTAGTGCCGACAACTGCTGTGTCCCTGGCAACGGCGCCAAAAACTTGACACGCTTTTTACGTGCGTAGAAACACAAGTGTACGCGTCACTGTAATATAGGCCTTTGTGAGGCCCGAGTCGAACTCAGGGACACGTGAATTATCGGAGACTACTACTAACTACTCGCAATCAGCTAGACCGATTAAAAAGTTGGAGGTTGTTTTAAAATTAAAAGAGAATAAAACAAAACAAAACAAAGCAATCGATTAAATGTTTAGTTTAATCAATTCAATTGGAGATCTTTAGGATTGTGGTTTCACCACGGGTTTTCATTGTATGAATTTCTATTTAGTCACTCATATTTATCTCTCCATCCGGGTAGTGGCCTGATATCAGAATTGCCCACTGTCGTGGTACAATTCACTACCTATGTCTAGGTTGGTTCCACCGTCGTAGCAACCTATACCCTAAACTAGGTGCATCAGAGTCGATCTCTCGGTATCCACCATTAATGTAAGGACCCTGACCTGCGTTTAGGGTTTGCCCTATTTGTTTTGCTTAACCTTGGTGCTTTTGTGCTTGCTAATCACCTATGAGTGGTGATTAGGGTTTTTGTTGTGACTTGTTGAGAGTTCGAGGGGCTACTTGCAAATAACCCAAGTCTAGGGTTTTGTGTGCAAGTTTGCCATCTTGTGGGATGTTTTCCCCTCCTTTGCTTCCTCTAGGGTTGAGAGGAAGGCTTGGGCTTGTTGTTTGAGTTTCTTGGGCCTTGCTTGAGCTTGTTTGGGCCTTGAGGTGCTTTGTTTGGGCTTGCTTGAGCCTTGTGTCGGCCAAGACCAGCTTGTGTCGCCCAACATGGTGGTGTGTCGCCCAGCAGAGCTGCTAGTTGTGTCACCCATGTTGCTTGGTCCAGCCTTGACCATGGTTGGTGGACACTTGGTGTATATCTTTGACAAGTGTCTCTTGGTGTGCTAGTGTGTTGCCTTGAACCCTAGGACAAATGTCCCTTGGGTGGACGACACTTAGCATAGATCTACCTTGGTTTCTCCTCCCCTCCTTTCTATATATGTGGCTCTTTCCCTTGCCTTAGCTTCCTTTGATCTTTTGGCCTCCCCTCCACCTTGAGTGCACGACACTCCTCTCCTTTCCTTGTGTGTTAGTCGATACACTCTCTTGGAGTTGAAGTGGTGGCCGATACACCCTCTCTTGGATCAGCTTTGGTGGATGACATCCCTTGGAGCTTGAAGTGCACCTTCTTCCTTGGAGCTTGGAGCTTAAGGCGGGTTGCATAACTTCTAACCCTAACTTCTTTACTTCTTGTTCTTGTTCTTGTTCATAGATTAGTATCTTAGACTTGTACCTTGCTTGAGTTTCCTTTGGTGGCTGATATCCCCTTAAGTTTTAGGGTTTCTAGTGTACCTTGTGATCTAGGGTTTGTGCTCCTTTGAGTTGGAGGTTGATGGTGACCTAGGGTTGGGCGATATCCCTTCTTTGTTGGTGTGTTGGACGATATCCTTTTGAGTTGGACGACATGGCACCTTTGTATTTGAGTTGGACAATATGGTATCCCCTTTGATGGGCGATATGTTTGCCTTTGGTGGATGACATGATGTGTTCTTGAGGTTGGCCGATACCCTTGTCCATGTGTTGGGCGATAGGGTGAGCTAGGGTCAGGTTGGCCGATATGTTGGTGACCTTGGTGAACGATAGATGAGCAATGTTGTTGTTCTTCTCTTGGATGATAGGCCTTTGTATCTTGGTGGACAACAGGGCCTAGTTGGATGAGTTAGTTGGGTTGCACGACATGAAACAAGGTGCTGGCCGATAGTCCTGACAGGCGTTATCCCTTAGTGTGACGCGCGATAGGATGGGGCTGTGACGGGCATCACACCTCTGGTTTGGGTGTGTGTCAGCTGATAGGCCTGGATAGATAGTGGCACGTTTTGTGGAGTGTCTCCCTCTCTCCTTCCTTCCTTCTTTCCTTCTCTTTCCTGGCCGTTGTGAGGTTGTTAGCTAGGAGTGAGCCTTGAGTGTTGGGCGTCATGGTGAGCTGTGACGGGCGTTGCCCGATAGAGTGTGATGCGCGATATCCCTGACGCACGCCACTCTTCCCTTGTGACGTTGTGTCGGGCTGGGCGCTGGGTGCAACGCAGCGTTGCTGCCTTCCCATGCCCTAGCCGTGTGAGCTATCTATGGTGAGGGTTGTGAGTTGTAGTGAGGGTGGTATGGTTCTTTGGTGACGGTTTCTAGTGTGATGATAGTATATGCTTATGCATAATCAAATAACGAGAGTGATGCCGTGATTAGTAATGATAATGATACTAATGATAATGTTGTTGATAGAAATGATATTAATAATCGTGGGATGATGGTAATGCCTTGCTAGTAGTGAAAGTAATAATGGTGTTAATGATGGTAATAATGTTGCTAAGTGACAGTTACATTAATAGTTGGCTTAATGACATAGCAATAAAGATAATAGTGGATGATGATGCTGATAATATTAATGATGATAACGGTAGTAGTGATGATAATAAGGAAGGTAATGGAAATAGGTTGCATGATGTGATCCTTATGCTTATTTGTTAATAATAAAGAAGATGATAGTAATAATGATCATAATAATGATGGCAATAATGATAGTAATGATATGCATGAAGTAATCCTTGTACTTAATTGTTAAATGAGAATGGTGGTAGTTATACTAGTAGCTTACATAATGATAATATTGATAATAGTGGATGGTGACAGTAATGATAGTAGTAATAATAGTGTTTTCTCTGCATATGTAACATGATTCTATATAAAGTAAACACCTTGATTACTTGTATAATCTTGAGATAAGAGTGAGCATGTATATGGCTTGTTAATGATGTGACTTGATCACCACATAGTGTAAGAATGGCAAGTAGAGTATCTTGAATGTCATTTCATGATGATATCATATTTCTTATGTTGAATATACGATTATTTTGTACTCTAACCATGCAGGTGATGATTAGCCTTGAAAGGGCTATGAGACACATGTGATGAGTAACATCACTTTGATGACTATTCTATGAGGTTGTATAAATGATGTGTTTGTCTCATGAGGTTGATGTGAGCCTTGAAGAGGCAGTGATGTGATAAGGGATTGAGATCCCATGGTATGAGATGATCCTTGAGGTAGATCTGGATGGTTGGCAAGAGGCCAAGTGGTAACATGTGAGGTTGGATCCTTGAGATGGATCAGGTTGATGTGTTTTCAATAATAATATAATGTTATTTACTTTCTGTTATATCTTGCATGTTATACAACTTGCTTGAATCTTGCAATCAATCTAAAAGATACTAATTAATCACAGTGAAATATATCATGTAGTTTGCCCTGGCCATAGATCCATCATCGTCAGGACTTGGTGATGGTGAAACGGGTTCTCCTACGGGTTAACCTGGAAGCGCATATTTTTGAATATGTGTAGGTTGCTCCTAGCCTGAAAATGAGGAGGTAAGAGTGTAACTTCGGTTGCAGACTCAGATACATATATAGAGCATGGTGAACAGGCCCATGGCTCAGGATAAGTGATGTGAAGAGCATGAATGCGTTCATGGCTCAGAGCATGGTGAACAGGCCCATGGCTCAATTTTACTAGCGCCGAGACCTGTACCAAGGCGGGCTAGAGTGAGGGTAGCCTATGGAGCTGACCCTGTGGCTTAGACCACTTCAGTATGTGACTGCGGTCCTGCTTATGTTGTACTCGTGTACTAACCGCGAGGTGGGAGGTTGTGGAGTCTGGCTCTTCCATTGACCTTGTATGGCACCGGCTTTAGGCTTCGCAGCCATAGGTTGGATTTGAATGGTACGATTCAAATCCTCGGGGCATAATAATACGTAATACAGCCGTTTAGTACTTATTGCTTAGGATAAACACGAAACATTGGTTGAGGCCTTGTTTGTGTAATATCTTTTTTATATCTTGATAAGCAGGTTATGTGGCATTATATCTTGTTCTGATAATCATGTTACATAGTGATACATATTATCTTGCTAATCATATTCCTTAAGATATATCTGGTTATATGCTTTCATATAGCTGGTAAGCTTGTCGGTAAGAATAGCTTTGCTTTATATAGACTGCTCTTGTTATATAATTTTATTAGATATCTGCTGTTATAGTCTATCTTGTTGAGGTTCTGTAGTTGTGGTGGGGAGTTATGTTTCCCACTGGGACAATTGTTCAATTGTCTCACTCCGCTGGTTTACACCCTTTTTAGATGGTTGAGGTAGGCGTTGTCGACGTGGTCGTGGTGTTGCGGCCGAGCAGCTTGGGGAGCAGTAGAAGGCAAGCGATGGATATGTTGCTGTTTTGGATGTTTTGTAGTAGAGTTTAGAGTCATCCCTATACTCTCAGGTCCTTGGCAGTGTTTTGACGTTGTTTCACGATGATCGATCAATGATGTTTGTATATCCCGCTGTTGGCCGAATGGGGGCCTTTTCTATATATGCACAGGTGGTGAACTCATGTGATGGATGAACAGCTGTTTCTGAGCCGTGGACACATATCAGATCTTGTTTATGTATATATTGTTGGGTTTTAGGGGAGACAGAGAAGGCAGCGGAAACAAAAATTTTCTCCCCCAACCCATACCGAGGAAATGCGTCAACGTCTATATAATAGGAAAGGATGGTTTGTGGAATCATACCTTGTCACGAGGCTTGCTCGGCGACAATACCTCGCGCAATGCGCGGTCTTCAACTCCGGACTTTAACGGTGTCTGTGCAACTCCTGGTCGCACCGGGACTGAAGACTCCTACTCGAACTGGATTGTCGGATGACAGTTGTCCTCCTAAGCGGCAGTGTCCTCCCGCCTCTGTAGTAGTCCACACGGACCACCTGGAACTCCACACTCCTTGTCCCACAAGGAAGTGGAAGGAGTCGCACCCTCCTGTTGACGTACTAGTCGCCAACACGCTCTCCTGCCTCCTGTTGCAACTGTAGTTGTCCTTCCCTTGCTGCACCTCCCTTTTGCGGGAAGCACTTGCTCGGGCTCTCTCACGGTTACCAAAACCAGAGAGAACGACAACTTGCAGAGCAACTGGTTGCACTGAGTTGTACTTTGAGAAGCCCCCAATACCCCTATATATATAGGAGGGTCATGGGGCAGGGTTCTCCATCCCGGGCAATGCGGGACTAAAAGTAGGAGTAGAAGGGTTCGGGATTTTCCACCAAAAGCAACCATCTCGCAACCTGAACTGATCGGTTCACTGCTGAACCGATCGGTTCGGCCATTGAGTCGATCGGGTGGACCTGAGCCGACCGTTTGGGGCACTCCAACCGATCGGTTGGTGCCCTGAACCGATCGGTTCATGGTCCTAATCCGTCTCAAAAAGACTTTCCTTGTTTCTTTCCCAATTGGTATCGAATACCAATTATATTCCCAATCAAATTGGGCAATTTGAAATGAAAGGAAAATTCTCACCAATCCTACTTTCCCAAGTTGCTCGATTGCACCAGTTGAACCGATCAGTTCAACACTTGAACCGGTCGTTTCACTCTGTGCATGAGCCGATCGGTTCAACAATTGAACCGACCGGTTCAGCAACCTCAGCCGACCGGTTCATCACATGAACCGATCGGTTGGAAATGCAGGTTGTGGAGAATCAGTCAAATGCGATTTCAATCAATCCGATACTCCAATCAATGCGTCCAACACCTTGAACCATACGATATTGAGTCATCGACTGATTGAGTGTTTAATTGAACTACTAAACTCCTTTAGTAATCAATCTAAACATTGCTTTGTGGACAAAACTCCTCTTCCAGGTTAAATCCTATGTGTGTGACCCTGCAGGTCCATTTCATGTTGGCAGTGAAAGTCCATAACACTTATGACTTCACAAGCAAAGAGCGGTGCCTAGTCACACATCAGTGCTACCCAAATGAAAGTAGAAAGTTGGAGAACAACTTTCATCCGACAATCCGTGAATGGTGTTACTGCGAATGTATAATTCCTTTGCCACTGATATCCCGAATGAACTCGAGGCATGGAACAGTCATCCTGTCAACGTTCATTCACTTCCTTGATCTCAGAGTAGACTGGAAGAGATTTGTATGACATCAGTATCATATACTGATTCACACATGCGTGCACGCCTTTCTCAATCCTACTCATCAAGTGGCCATGGATATCAAACTCCCTCAGGAGGGACAAATCCCATATCTATCACTCACCCCTCAAAAGCCCCATGTGTCAAAGCCACCCAATCATCACCTTTATAACAACCCATGTTTCAGGACTGCGTTTGATGATGTCAAAGTGTGCCCAACGACATGTGTTGAGTGTAGTGATTTTAGGTCTAAGAATCACACTCACCACCATCACTGTGAGTACTGACTGTGACTACCATCTCATGGTTCCATGTGTCAAACTCACGGTGGGTCTGTCTGGTACACTTGTTCTCTAACAAGTACCTATGTGTTTGGTTTGATATCTCTATATCATGACTAATGAGATTCTGTCATCAACCAACACCACAATCTAGTCTTGTGTGTCATTGCTGTCTATCTACCTTCCACAATGACATCCGACTAGGGACATAACAAGAATGTACAAACTCTTAGCATCCGTATGATCTCATCGTTCAGGTCCTCAACCTGAAAGCATACGTCATTGAGTACTGTCATTCTCTAGACATTCAATTTGTTCTATCACTATCTCATATGACTGAACCAGAAAGAATTGGAAGCTTGCCTTTGATGTTTATCAAATCAATCTTAATGTATCCCACCAATCATCACATGATTGGCTCTCAGGGCATACATACCAACATATATATGTGACATGTTTCTATGCAGGATGAGGACTGGAAAGTAATAGTTTCACAGTTTATCTGTTCTCCGCAATCAGTTTTAATTAACCTGTGTTTTCATAAGTTGTGGTTATGGTGATTTCCGCACGTTTTTGCGTAACACCTCGTTATCTATATGATAATGGGATGTGTTGCCACAAGTTTTGGTATCAGAGCTTTAGGTTCGCTGAGTCTACAGGGATTTAGGACTAGGTTGAGTATGTTCTTATGAGTTTTCCAGATTTTCTTACAATATCTTCTGCCCTCAGCGGAAGAAATGTCAAGATGTCTGGAAACCATGAAGAACACTCTGCTGAGTATAGTGATGTTGCATCGGTTGATGGAGCAGATGGACAGGCACATGCAGATCAGTTTCCTGAGGTTCCCCAATTTAACCCAGCCATACTTGAACATCCTGCTTACCAACAGCTTATGGGGCAGTTAATGGCTACGATGAATCTCATGGTTGAGCGATTACCAATGCCTCCTCCGCGAGCACAGGTTCCCCATGGAGAAGCATCGGGTATTGGGAAGACCTTCGAGCGGCTTCGCCGAGTCGGAGCTTCGGATTATGCTGGAACGGCTGATCCAGCGGATGCAGATCTATGGCTGACAAGTCTCGAGAAGGCTTTTTGGATCCTTGACATCCCCGAAGCAGACAAGGTAAAGCATGCTGTCTACCTTCTGAAAGGTAGTGCTGGTCACTGGTGGACCATTGAGGAAGAGAAGCGGTCTGGTGAGGTGATCTGTTGGGAAGTTTTTCGACGTGAGTTCGTCACCAGATACTTTCCAAAGACGTACCTGGATGAGAAGGTGAGTCAGTTCGAGAATCTGAGGCAAGGAATGATGAACATCACCGAGTATGAAGCCAAGTTTATGGATCTGTTGAGGTTCTGTCCTCACATGGCGGCAACAGATGAGGAACAGATCAGACGTTTCGAGAAGGGTTTGAGTGTTGAGTTGAAAACCCCTCTGTCTGCGTTGGAGAACCGAGAACGGTTTGCTACGTTCGTGGAATTAGTTCGACGGATCGAGAGGACAGTAAGGGAGAAAAGAGAGTCTATGTCCCTTAAATGACCTGCTCAGTTTCAAGGACGAAGGTTTGGTGGCTTTAAGAAGCCCAGGTTTTCAGCACCGTCAGCGATGAGAAGTTCTGGTGTACCATCTCAGTGGTCTCCGAGTAAGGGGAAAGGTTATGTTTCTTCACCATCTAAGGCACACAGTTCAGCTTTTGTGGCAGTGACAGGGCCATCTAGGCCACAGTTTGAGGACAAGTCATGTCATCTTTGTGGACAAGTTGGGCATTTTAGGCTTAATTGCCCGAATAGAGACGTTGAAGTGATGCAGCAGTCGAGACAGAGTTTTTAGAGGTCAGAGAGACCATTGGCCAGTGGTAGCAGAGGATGAGGATGCGGTCAAGCATCTCAGGCAGGATCGTTTGCTCAAGGAAGCAGAGGTCGTGGGCAGCAAGCAACGGCTCGATTCTATGCCATGAATCAGCCGGAGGCGATAGTCAACCCGCGAGTGGTGACAGGTCAGATGGAGTTATTTCATCCTGATATGTCTTCTTCTTGCTTTAGATCTGTTCTGGTTGACCCGGGTGCTACACACTCTTTTATCGCCTATAGTATGCTTGAAACCTATCGTTTACCTGTTAGCTGTAAGAAGGATAGCTTGTTGTTAGAAACCCCTCTTGATGGTTCCTCTTTGCTTCGAGAAGAGTGTCCATCTTGTGTTTTGTCTTTCTCGGGACACCGTATCCAAGTGGATCTTATACCACATGATATGCATGGTTTCGATGTTATCCTTGGGATGGATATCTTAGAGAAGTATAAGGTTGTCTTGGACTGTGGTTCCAAGCAGGCAGTGTTTGATGTCGCTGGAGAGAAGTGGACCTTCCAGGGAGATAGGAAGATTCTTCCGACATGCTTGGTATCAGCTATGGTGGCAAATAAGTTGTTATGACAGGGATGTGAGGCATTCCTAGCTCACGTGGTGGATACCGTTGTGGTTACCAAGGCGAAAGGTCCTAGTCTTGAGGAGGTGTCTGTGGTTTGAGAGTTTGCAAATGTGTTTCCTGAGGAGTTTCCTGGTGTTCCTCCACCCCGAGAGATTGATTTCGAGATCAATCTAGTTCCTGGAACATAGCCTGTTGCACAGTCAACGTATAGGATGGCTCCAGCAGAGATGGCATAGTTGAAGAAGCAGTTGCAAGAGTTGTTGGAGAAAGGTTTTATCCGACCGAGTACGTCACTTTGGGGTGCTCCCGTGTTGTTCGTTAAGAAGAAGGATGGTTCGATGTGGTTGTGTATAGACTACCGACAGTTGAACAAGGTCACGATCAAGAATAAGTACCCGTTGTCGAGGATATACGATCTGTTTGATCAGTTACGTGGTGCTACAGTGTTTTCAAAGATCGATCTACGGTCTGGATATCATCAGTTGAGAATAAAGGCAGATGACATACCAAAGTCAGCCTTCAGGACGAGGTATGGTCATTTCGAGTTTGTGGTTTTGTCGTTTGGGTAAACCAATGCACCTGCAGCTTTCATGGATCTGATGAACATAGTGTTTCGTCCGTTCTTAGATCATTTTGTTGTAGTCTTTATAGATGACATCTTGATCTATAGCCGGAACAGGCTAGCACATGAACAACATCTTCGTCGAGTGTTGACTCTTCTTTGTCAACATCAGTTGTATGCCAAGTTCAGTAAGTGTGTGTTCTGGTTGGATGAAGTGACTTTCTTGGGTCACGTGATATCTGCTGAAGGGGTCAAAGTAGATCCGAAGAAGGTGGAATCCATTGCGGATTGGGAACAACCAAAGACACTGATAGAAGTTTGTAGTTTCCTTGGTTTGGTAGGATACTACTGGAGGTTTATCAAGGACTTCAGTGTGATCGCTTTACCGATGACGAAGTTGACCAGGAAGGATGTACCTTTTTTTGGGATGATCGACGTCAGCAAGCTTTCTAGAGTTTGAAGGAAAAGCTGACCAGTGCTCCAGTGTTGATCTTGCCAGAGCCTGGGAAAGGCTATGTTGTTTTATGTGATGCTTCCAAGAAAGGTTTAGGTTGTGTGTTGATGCAGGAAGAACATGTGGTTTATTTTTCCTCACGACAACTCAAGAAGTATGAGGAGAACTATCCAACTCATGACTTAGAGTTGGCGGCAGTGGTTCATGCGCTAAAGATTTGGAGACACTATCTGTATGGGGAAGTGTGTCAGATTTTTACGGATCATAAGAATCTAAAGTATATCTTTACGCAGCAAGAGTTGAACATGTGATAGTGACGATGGATGGAGTTGATCAATGATTACGACTGCACTATCGAGTATCATCCTGGTAAGGTGAATGTGGTAGCTGATGCACTTAGCATAAAGTCTTCTTCTCTTTCTTCAAAGAAGGCACAGTTGAGTTCTCTGGTATGCCATAAGCGAGATATGTTTGTTTCTCTTCAACAGATGAATGTGTAGATGGAAGTTTCTTTGTTGTCTAGTCTTTTCTCACAGATGCAAGTTAAGCCTACGTTGAGACAGTAGATCAAGGATGCATAGAAAACAGATGATGTGGTACAGTTGATCAGATCAGAGTTCGGCAGCGACAAGCGTGATGGGTTTCATGAGTCCGAGGATGGACTAGTTTGCTATCGTGATAGGATGGTGGTTCCAGATACTGATAATCTGAGGGAGTTGGTGCTTGAGGAAGCACATACGTCAATGTATGTGATGCATCCAGGTGTCACCAAGATGTACCATAGTCTGAACGACTTGTATTGGTGGCCCGGTTTGAAAAGAGATGTAGCCGAGTTTGTGGCAAGATGTGCGGTGTGTCAGCAAGTGAAGGCTGAACATCAGAAGTTGGCAGGTACATTGCAACCTTTGTCGATACCGCAGTGGAAATGGGATCATATAAGCATGGATTTCATAGTTGGTCTACCCCGGACAACTAGGAATCATGATTCCATTTGGGTGATAGTGGATAGATTGATGAAGTCTGCCCATTTTCTACTAGTGAAGAGGACGTATACAGCTGAGAAGCTTGCTCAAGTATATGTGGATGATATAGTACGTTTGCATGGTGTGCCAGCAACGATAGTTTCTGACAGAGGTCCTCAGTTTATGAGTCGTTTTTTGGAACAGTTGCACAAAGCGTTGGGAACGCAGTTGAGGTTCAGTACAGCTTTTCACCCGTAGACAGATGGACAGTCTGAGAGGACTATTCAGACTTTGGAAGACCTCCTTCGAGCTTGTGTTTTGAAGTTTCTAGGAAGTTGGGATGTACATCTGAGTTTGATAGAGTTTGCCTACAATAATAGTTATCAGTAGAGCATTGACATGGCGCCTTATGAGGCTTTGTATGGAAGAAAGTGCAGATCTCCTTTGTGTTGGTATGAGTCTGGTGAGTATCAGCTTTTGGGTCCTGAGTTAGTACAGCAGACATCCGATAAGATCAAAGTGATATAGCAACAGTTGAAAGTGGCACAGGACAGGCAGAAGTCTTATGCAGACAATCACTGATGACCTTTGGAGTTCCATGTGGGAGACAAAGTATATCTTAAAGTCTCGCCGTGGAAAGGTGTGCTAAGGTTTGGACGGAAGGGTAAGTTGGCACCCAGGTATATGGGGCCTTACTCAGTCATAGCACGTGTTGGCAAGGTAGATTATGAGTTAGAGTTGCCTCCAGAGTTGAAAATGTTGCATCCAATGTTTCATGTCAGTATGTTGAAGAAAAGTCATTCGGATTCAGGTACAGTGATACAGCCCGTTGAGGTTGAGCTTGACGCAGATGTGACCTACGAGGAAGGTCCTGTGGTGATCCTTGACAGAAGGGTCAAGAAGTTGAAGAGGAAGGACCCAGTTCCTGTAAAGGTTCTTTGGCAGCGTCGTGGCGTTGAGGAAGCCACGTGGGAGCTTGAGGAAGAGATGAGGAGGAAGTATCCCTTGCTTTTCTCTTTGTATTTTGGGGACGAAATCCCTTAAAGGGGGTTAGATTGTAAGGACCCTGAGCTGCGTTTAGGGTTAGCCCTGTTTGTTTTGCTTAACCTTGGTGCTTTGGTGCTTGCTAATCACCTACGAGTGGTGATTAGGGTTTTTGTTGTGCCTTGTTGAGAGTTCGAGGGGCTACTTGCAAATAACCCAAGTCGAGGGTTTTGTGTGCAAGTTTGCCATCTTGTGATATGTTTTCCCCTCCTTTGCTTCCTCTAGGGTTGAGAGGAAGGCTTGGGCTTGTTGTATGAGTTTCTTGGGCCTTGCTTGAGCTTGTTTGGGCCTTGAGGTGCTTTGTTTGGGCTTGCTTGAGCCTTGTGTCGTCCAAGACCAGCTTGTGTCGCCCAACATGGTGGTGTGTCGCCCAGCATAGCTGCTAGTTGTGTCGCCCATGTTGCTTGGTCCAGCCTTGACCATGGTTGGTGGACACTTGGTGTATATCTTTGACAAGTGTCTCTTGGTGTGCTAGTGTGTTGGCTTGAACCCTAGGACAAGTGTCCCTTGGGTGGACGACACTTAGCATAGATCTACCTTGGTTTCTCCTCCCCTCCTTTTTATATATGTGGCTCTTTCCCTTAACTTAGCTTCCTTTCATCTTTTGGTCTCCCCTCCACCTTGAGTGCACGACACTCCTCTCCTTTCCTTGTGTGTTGGCCGATACACTCTCTTGGAGTTGAAGTGGTGGCCGATACACCCTCTCTTGGATCAGCTTTAGTGGATGACATCCCTTGGAGCTTGAAGTGCACCTTCTTCCTTGGAGCTTGGAGCTTAAGGCGGGTTGCATAACTTCTAACCCTAACTTCTTTACCTCTTGTTCTTGTTCTTGTTCATAGATTAGTAGCTTAGACTTGCACCTTGCTTGAGTTTCCTTTGGTGGCCGATATCCCCTTAAGGTTTAGGGTTTCTAGTGTACCTTGTGATCTAGGGTTTGTGCTCCTTTGATTTGGAGGTTGATGGTGACCTAGGGTTGGGCGATATCCCTTCTTTGTTGGTGTGTTGGACGATATCCTTTTGAGTTGGACGACATGGCACCTTTGTCTTTGAGTTGGACGATATGGTATCCCCTTTGATGGGTGATATGTATGCCTTTGGTGGACGACATGATGTGTTCTTGAGGTTGGTTGATACCCTTGTCCATGTGTTGGGCGATAGGGTGAGCTAGGGTCATGTTGGCCGATATGTTGGTGACCTTGGTGAACGATAGATGAGAAATGCTCTTGTTCTTCTCTTGGATGATAGGCCTTTGTATCTTGGTGGACGACAGGGCCTAGTTGGATGAGTTAGTTGGGTTGCACGGCATGCAACAAGGTGCTGGCCGATAGTCCTGACGGGCGTTATCCCTTAGTGTGACGCGCGATAGGATGGGGCTGTGACGAGCGTCACGCCTCTGGTTTGCGTGTGTGTCGGCTGATTGGCCTGGATAGATAGTGGCACGTTTTGTGGAGTGTCTCCCTCTCTCCTTCTTTCCTTCTTTCCTTCTCTTTCCTGTCCGTTGTGAGGTTGTTAGCTGGGAGTGAGCCTTGAGTGCCGGGTGTCATGGTGAGCTGTGACGGGGGTTTCCCGATAGAGTGTGACGCGCGATATCCTTGACGTGCGCCACTCTTCCCTTGTAACGCTGTGTCGGGCTGGGCGCTTGGTGCAACGCAGCATTGCTGCCTTCCCATGCCCTAGCCGTGTGAGCTAGCTATAGTGAGGGTTGTGAGTTGTAGTGAGGGTGGTATGGTTCTTTGGTGACGGTTTCTAGTGTGATGATAGTATATGCTTATGCATAATAAAATAACGAGTGTGATGCCGTGATTAGTAATGATAATGATACTAATGATAATGTTGTTGATAGCAATGATATTAATAATCGTGGGATGATGGTAATGCCTTGCTAGTTGTGAAAGTAATAATGGTGTTAATGATGGTAATAATGTTGCTAAAGTGACAGTTACATTAATAGTTGGCTTAATGACATAGCAATAAAGATAATAGTGGATAATAATGATGATAATATTAATGATGATAACAGTAGTAGTGATGATAATAAGGAAGGTAATGGAAATAAGATGCATGATGTGATCCTTATGCTTATTTGTTAATAATAAAGAAAATGATAGTAATAATGATCATAATAATGATGGAAATAATGATAGTAATGATATGCATGAAGTAATCCTTGTACTTAATTGTTAAATGAGAATGGTGGTAGTTATACTAGTAGCTTACATAATGATAATATTGATAATAGTGGATGGTGACAGTAATGATAGTAGTAATAATAGTGTTTGCTCTGCATACGCAACATGATTCTATATAAAGTAAACACCTTGATTACTTGTATAATCTTGAGAGAAGAGTGAGCATGTATATGGCTTGTTAATGATGTGACTTGATCACCACATAGTGTAAGAATGGCAAGTAGAGTATCTTGAATGGAATTTCATGATGATACCATATTTCTTATGTTGAATATACGATTATTGTGTACTCTAACCATGCATGTGATGATTAGCCTTGAAAGGGCTATGAGACAGATGTGATGAGTAAATCACTTTGATGACTATTCTATGAGGTTGTATAAATGATGTGTTTGTCCCATGAGGTTGATGTGAGCCTTGAAGAGGCAGTGATGTGATAAGGGATTGAGATCCTATGGTATGAGATGATCCTTGAGGTAGATCTGGATGGTTGGCAACAGGCCAAGTGGTAACATGTGAGGTTGGATCCTTGAGATGGATCAGGTTGATGTGTTTTCAATAATAATATAATGTTATTTACTTTCTGTTATATCTTGCATGTTATACAACTTGCTTGAATCTTGCAATCCATCTAAAAGATACTAATTAATCACAGTGAAATATATCATGTAGTTTGCCCTGGCCATAGATCCATCATCGTCAGGACTTGGTGATGGTGAAACGGGTTCTCCTACGGGTTAACCTGGAAGTGCATATTGTTGAATATGTGTAGGTTGCTCCTAGCCTAAAAATGAGGAGGTAAGAGTGTAACTTTAGTTGCAGACTCAGATACGTAGATAGAGCATGGTGAACAGGCCCATGGCTCAGGATAAGTGATGTGAAGAGCATGAATGTGTTCATGGCTCAGAGCACGGTGAACAGGCCCGTGGCTCAATTTTACTAGCGCCGAGACCTGTACCAAGGCGGGCTAGAGTGAGGGTAGCCTATGGAGCTGACCCTGTGGCTTAGACCACTTCAGCATGTGACTGCGGTCCTGCTTGTGTTGTACTCGTGTACTGACCGCGAGGTGGGAGGTCATGGAGTCCCGCTCTTCCATTGACCTTGTATGGCACCGGCTTTAGGCTTTGCAGCCAGAGGTTGGATTTGAATGGTACGATTCAAATCATCGGGGCATAATAATACGTAATACATTCGTTTAGTACTTATTGCTTAGGATAAACACGAAACATTGGTTGAGGCCTTGTTTGTGTAATATCTTTGTTATATCTTGATAAGCAGGTTATGTGGCATTATATCTTGTTCTGATAATCATGTTACATAGTGATACATCTTATCTTGCTAATCATATTCCTTGAGATATATCTGGTTATATGCTTTCGTATAGCTGGTAAGCTTGTCGGTAAGAATAGCTTTTCTTTATATAGACTGCTCTTGTTATATCTGTTATTAGATATCTGTTGTTATAGTCTATCTTGCTGAGGTTCTGTAGTTGCGGTGGGGAGTTATGTTTCCCGCTGGAACAATTGTTCAATTGTCTCACTCCACTGGTTTACACCCTTTTTAGGTGGTCGAGGTAGGCGTGTTCGTGGTCGTGGTGTTGCGGCCGAGTAGCTTGGGGAGCAGTAGAAGACAAGCGATGGATATGTTGTTGTTTTGGATGTTTTGTAGTAGAGTTTAGAGTCATCCATGTACTCTCAGGTCCTTGGCAGTGTTTTGACGTTGTTTCACGATGATCGATCGATGATGTTTGTATATCATGTTGTTGGCCGGATGGGGGCCTTTTCTGTATATGAATAGGTGGTGAACTCATGTGATGGATGAACAGCTATTTCTGAGTTGTGGACACATATCAGATCTCGTGTATGTATATATATGTGACATGTTTCTGTGTAGGATGAGGACTGGAAAGTAATAGTTTCATAGTTTATTTGTTCTCCGCAATCGGTTTTAATTAACCTGTGTTTTCATAAGCTGTGGTTATGGTGATTTCCGCACGTTTTCGCGTAACACCTCGTTATCTATATGATAATGGGATGTGTTGCCACAATTAACCTTACACCGCCTTGTTTAAGGGATTTGTCAATTAATGTGAATTTCGTCTCTTTTCAACCATTAATTCTTCTTTGAAAGTAATTAAGGGCATTAGGTTATTATTATGGTGATCAAGCATAACAATATAATTGAGAAAATGAAATCATACCATGGATTTAAGAGATAAAAGATGAATTACTATGATAAAATTGTCATACAATGATTTCCCGGGCTACTCCCGGTCCTAAAGACAAAGGGGATTAGCCCCGCATGTTCATCTCAAAGAAAAACATGGTAGAGAAAAAGGGAAACATGGAGAAAAATGTGATTGAGTGGTAAAACCCCTGAACGGAGAAGATCCAATCGCTCCTTGGTGTAGAATACACGTTCTCCCGCCTTTCGGTGGTGGAAATCGTCTTCTTTGGCGTCCGGAACGGCTGGGGCGTGCTTCTGGGCTCTGTTCTTCTCTCCACACCTTCTCGGGACGTGTGCAGTGGCTAATGACGTGATAGATTGCTCTTGGCCACTGTCATTAGGTATAATCTCCGAATTAGGTCACCAAATTACCACAGTCATCGGATTTAGATCAATCTGAAGCAAACATGTATCTGATGGTGTCGATACCATCGATGCGAGTCGATGGTATCGACCCTGCACTGTATCAACTGGTCTTCTTTTCTTTTCTTTGTCGCAACTGATGCCACCTCGATACCATCGACGCGGGTCGATGGTATCGACATTCATAGGCGTCGGTTTTGTCCTTTTACGTCGTTGTAGCTCCACTCATCGATGGTATCGACGTTTGTGTCGATAGTATCGACTCTCTTTTCAGAAGCAACCTGATGGTATCTCGATACCATCGACTCTCCTATTGATAGTATCGAGATTTTGCTGCTCCTTGCTACTGCCTGCCTGTGGTCCGGTCGATGGTATCGACCACTGTCGATGGTATCGACAGCAGCAGATACTTATTTTTCCTGAAATTTCAACATGAAACCACATAAGCCGAAAAAAAACATATTCTTGTGATAATTTATGCTCAAAATACTGAAATAAGGGAGATTTGACATAGAGAATGATCATAGACCAAAGTAGATGAATTATGCAATATTAACCACCAAAATGACCAATAGCTGCATAAAACACAAGTAAAAAATGTCTCTAAATGCGACTTATCATTGCATCACTAGCCAACCAAAAAGCCCAACAAAAAGCCGTCAAAGTACAGTTAGTACATATTGCAGCCCAATTAAAACCTCCAGCAGGAACATTCGCTGGTCAGCCAGAGATAAACCCAAGACACGATCAACCCAGACAAGAACAATTGAAATCCATTACCACAAGGTCTGGTCGTGCCCTCCCTAAAGCCACAAAAATCATTCAAGAAGATGAAGATATAATTGTAATCACCCCAATTGCAAGCACGAATCTAGAAACTGAAAAGATTGTAGAAATCGAGAAGGGGAAGGAAAAGGAGCTAGAATTTAAAGAACCTAAAGTCCCGCCATATAAGCCCAGAATACCATATCCAAGTAGGTTGAGCAGGACCAAACTGGATACTAGATTCTAAAAATTTAAGGAAGCAATGAAGAAACTATATATTGATGTCTCGTTCCTTGATGCCCTCTCTGAAATACCAGCTTGGGCCAAATACCTGAAGACCTTGCTATCAAGGAAATGCATGAACAAAGAACAAGAGACTGTTAAACTAGCTTAGACAACTTCTGATATTATTCTCAACAAAATGCCGAAAAAATAGAAGAATCCTAGTTCCTTTGGTATCCAATGCTCTATCGGAAATGCCTCTAGCAAAAAAGGATTAGCTGGTCTAGGAGCTATTATATCTATTATGCCCTTCTCAATGTGTAAAAGGTTGGGTTTTACCGAACTGTTACCCACTGCAATGACAATACAGCTGGCTGATTCGACCATCACTGCACCATTGGGAATCATTGAAGATATCCCAGTCAGGATTGGAAAGGACTCTTACGTCCCTTGTGACTTTGTTATTATGGATATAAAGGAAAATCTAAGATATCTAATAATATTTGGCAGACCCTTCCTTGCCACGGCCAGAGCACTTATTGACGTTGCAGCTGGTACAATTATCTTAAGACTAGGAAAGGAAGCCATTCAATTCAGAATCCTTAACAGCCTAAAAGGTCCTAGCATCCAGGAAGAAGTTTTTCTTCTCGAGGCAATAGACAAAATGTCTCAATTACAATAGGAAACAGCCGAACCATCTGATGATCTGGAGAACATCTTGACAAATCCAGAAGTTGAATTTTCAGCCAGTGAACTAGTACAACAATGTCTGCGATATTTAGACCAAGCCAAAGAAGCTCCAGCAGCCACCTTCGAGGAATTGAAATTTGTCACCATTTTGGAAACTACAGAAGTACCCAAGGCCCCTGAAATGGAAGCCTTACCAATAGGACTCAAACATGTCTTCCTAGACGAAGAAAAATTGTGCCCAATCATAATCAGCTCTACCTTAATAGATGATCAAGAAGAAAGACTTCTTGTTGAGCTAAGGAAATACAAGAAAGCTATCAGATATAAAATGACTGACCTAACAGGAATAAATCCAGCTCTGTGCATGCACATACTACCTATGGTAGAAGACTTCAAACCATTGAGGGAACATCAAAGGAAACTAAACCCGAACCTCAAAGAAGTGGTTCGCTTTGAGGTCCTTAAACTCCTAAAAGCTCGTATCATATATCCCATTTTTGATTCTCAATGGGTTAACCCAGTCCAAGTTGTCTCTGAAAAAGGGGGGACTAATGTCGTTCTGAATGATAAAAATGAGCTAGGACCCACAAGGATTGTCATTGGATGGAGGATGTGTATCGATTACAGGAAGCTGAACAAAGTAACAAGAAAAGATCACTTCCCTAAACCGTTCCTTGATGAAGTCCTTGAATGTTTGGCCCACCAAAAATTCTTTTGTTACCTTGATGGATATTCTAGGTTCTATCAAATCCCAATACACCTAGAAGACCAAGAAAAGACAACCTTCACTTGCCCCTTTGGAACTTACGCCTTTAGAAGGATGCCTTTCGGGCTATGTAACGTGGCTGCAACCTTCAAAAGGTGCATGTCTGCAATATTCACAGGATTAACTGAGTCAATCATGGAAATATTTATGGATGATTTTTCCGTCTATGGAAATTCTTTTGATAATTGTCTGCTTAACCTCAGAAAAGTATTACAAAGATGCGAGGAAACAAACCTGATCCTAAATTGGGAAAAATGTCACTTTATGGTGACAGAAGGTGTTGTCCTCAGGCACCATGTGAGTGAAAGAGGAATTGAAGTGGATAAGGCAAATATTGATGTCAGTTCAAAATAGTCACCACGTAATTCGTGGGTCCATCACTAGTGTCTCTTTCGCAAGGCACTACCACTCTTCCACCCCGATCCCAACCACCTCACCCTTCCATCTCTGGGTCCCCCTTTTTACTAGTTGGTGAGGAATTTGGATGGCAATTTGATGGCATTTGAAACCTCCTCACCGACCCTTCTAACATATTATTATCTATTTTTTCTTGTGTGCAGGATATCACTTCACAGGTCTCCAAGACCGACGAGCAGAACAACGCCTTACCAGGCATCATCGCAAGCATCCAACAACGGCAAGAAGTAGCAGCCCAGCAAGTCGACCGTATCGGAGTTGGTACTCGAGATGAAGGGCCAGCAAGAGGTGTTGGCCTAGCAAGTCAACAGGGTCTCTACGCAAACTCAACCTTTGCCTGAGACCCTCCGCGAGCTTCAGCAGCAGCAAACTGCTCAAAGCACGTGCTTGGACGACATCAACAACAACCTAGTACAACTCATCTGCCGCCAAGAGGAGAACTCCAACAAAGAACTCAATGACCTTCACACACAAATAATCGATCTATCTGCATGACTCCGCTCTTCCGAAGCACGATATGCAGATCTTAAAGATAGTAATGACGCACTGCTCGAAACCCACAAGCATGTGCAAGTGGCACTCGAAGAGCTGCAAGAAATCCATTGGAAGTGCAAGAATAAGTCAATCACGAAGGAAGCAGCTAAAGCAGCAGATGATGATGAAGATGAAAGTGAAGATGGAAGAAGCCGCCAAGGGACAACTATCAATGAAAAGAGCAAGGAAGCAAGTCCGACCCTCTACCGCAAGGGAATAGATCTTGGCAGGACACACTATCCCTACAGTAGCAAATTTCACCACCACCATGCATGGATCAAAACATACATCACAATAACATGGTTTGCAAAGAAAAGAGTCTAAATAGTTAGTATCTTTGTAGACTTAGCTTCCTTTCAGATAACTAAATATGAGAAACATGGAAGTGTTGCAATGCCCGCCATCCCCAGACGAATGGTCACTTACTTTGCATCACTCCCCTCGCAAAGTGTGTTCCTCAACCTGTCAAGGTTGTACTTTCATACGTCAACTGATTCCATTTCATAGTATGAAAGTACAATGATGGAGGTGAGTTTACCCCACTCCTCGAGAAATGCTCCTAGATATCGAACCAAACGTATGGTGACTACATATATTTAGAACCAAGAAGCAGTCAATATTCAAATCTAAAAGTACAAACGTAGACGATTCACACTGGTAGATAATGGATAACACAAGTTGGTGATCAAGAAACTGGCATTTATTAAAAGATTGATGTTGAACTGAAAAGATAGTGTTTTTCTATTGCAAACTCATGAATTACAATGCATAAAATGAAAACATGGGTAGCGGGGATACTCCCCACACCCTAGTGTATCGGACTACTCGCTCATTGCAAGAACAAAGAAGGAGGCAGGAAGAGAGAGAGAAAGCATCATCTCCATGTAGGAGGGAGGAAGGTTGACCCCTTGGAGTAGAGAGAAACTATCTTGACACCACTTGGTTGACTTGGTGAAGACTTCTTCACTTCCCACCTTCTATGTTGATGAGAGAGAAAGCAACTTGAAGATGAAGTGTGGATCCTGCACCGGCAGCCTTGGGGCGGAAGATGGAAGATGAAATGGCTCTGGAATAGTTGGGGAAGCCTTTGGGCGTCTAAGAATTCGATGCCTAATGAGAACTCCTTCGGTTCTATTTATAGGCTTCCAAGGAGCCCCAAATGGTCTTGGGACCGTTTGGGTCTTTAACGGTTTGGGGATCGTTTGGCATCATGCGGTCTTGGGACTGTTTGGTTTCAAACAGTCTTGGGACCGTTTGGATACATACGATCTCCAGACCGTTTGCTTTTATTCGATCTTGGGACCTTTTGAGTTCATACGGTCTTGGGACTGTTTGCCTTCATTCGGTTTCCAAACCGTTTCCCTTTATTTGGTTTGGGGACTGTTTGGATTCATTCGGTCTTGGAACTGTTTGGACTTCATTCAGTCTTGGGACCATTTGCCTTTATTCGTTCTTGAGACCGTTTGAGTTCATTCAGTCTTGGGACCGTTTGGGGCTTTTGCAATTTTTTTGGGGGGGGGGTTTCTGTAAGAAGAAAAAGATAAATGTTAGTTTAATGGTGAATTCATAATAATGTAGAAAGTTAAGCATTATATCTAATTTATCTAAGAAATAGTATGGAAAATTAAGAAAAACTAGTAAGATAACATCACAAAATGGGATGTTATCACCCCCCCCCCAACTTAGAGTCTAGCTTGTCCTCAAGCTGGATAGAGATAAGGCACGTAGTGGCGAGGCGATTTTATTTAGTGAAGCTTTTTATACTCTTGCTTCAATTCTAAACCAGAGATCTCCTAGAGTTTTATCAGGGCTTCCTCTTGCACTAACTCTTTCAGGTATCAAGAGTTGTGTGGATCTCAGGTTTCTTCCGTATCGCGTAACTCGAATTGGGACCACCTTTTCCTCGATTGCATTCCATGCATGTCTTCGACTCTAAGCATCCATTCATCATCCTTGAGAGATTCTTTGATATTCTTTGGCTCAAATTTTGAGATGAAGGTGTTTTCGTCTCATTCTTTGTTGAATGCAACCCACGTCTTCACCCTTTCAAAAGGATTACCTATGATGATCTCTTTAGGATGAGTTTTAAAAGGTTTGGAGTTGGATCCTTCTTTTCTTCTTCTTTCTCTTCTCCGTCTACTATCACCTCTTTTCCTTTGTCAACAATATTTATGTCTTTCAAGTGAGGAATCACCTCATCTACAACATCATCATTTACAATATTCTTGGAAATAGAGGGGTTAGTTACAACAAATTTAACATTGATATATTCTTCTACTTTAGATAATTCAATGTTAGACACTCTATAACCTCTGCTAGTAGTGTTATATCCAAATTAAAAAAGCCTTGTACAATTTCTCATCGAACTTATTGAGATAATCCATGGTGTTTAAAACAAAACAAGGACAACCAAAAACATGAAACAAATCAATAGAGGGCTTTCTACCACGCCATAACTCATAGGGGTTTTTCATGAAAGATGGATGAGTAAAAACCCAATTTTGCACAAAATTGAAGTGCTAACAACTTTGGCCCAAAACTTCTTCAAAGTATCATACACTAGAAGCATGGTCCTAGCCATTTCCTATAGTGACATATCATTTCTCTCTACAACCCCATTTTGTTGAGGTGTACGAGGTGAACAAAAGTTATGTGCGTACCTAGATTCCTCACAAAATTGTTCAAACATGTCATTTTCATATTCTCCCCCATGGTCATTGTGGATACAGACGATCTGAAAAGAAACTTCATTTTCAACTCATTTGCAAGAAATAGAGAAAACATCAAGAGTGTAACTTTTTGGAACGAAGATGAAAGTCCAAGTATAATAACAAAAATCATCAACAATCACAAGGAAATACTTACTACCACGAAGTGATTGAGTTCTCATAGGTCCAAATAGATCAATATGAAGAAGTTCAAGATCTCTCTTGGTACTAAATACCCCTTTGGATTTCAAGGAGGATTTAGTTTGTTTTCCTTGTATACAAGGATGGCATTCCTCATCCTTCTCAAAGTCCAATTTAGGAAGTCCCTTTACCTATTCCTTTTTGCTCAACTTCTTTTTTTGATGCATATTTACATGATCAAGCCTACAGTGCGAACAAAGATATATCCAAGGCATATACCAAGAATAGGCTTAAGAGAATCAAGAACAATAACATAATGATTTCCATTTCTAGTTACCTTATGTATAACGTTGCAGGAGAGGGAATCTAGAAGCAAGCATTCAAGTGAGGTAAATAATACAAGATAAACATTATCACATAATTGGCTAAAACTAATTAAATTGTGATTTAGGCCATACACAAGAATAATATTCTTGATGCATTGTGAATCTCCCACATCACCCTCACCTATGACTTTACCTTTGGTGTTATTAGAAAAAGTCACTGATCCTCATTTCTTTTTAGTTAGCTTGTTGAAGTGGCTGATTTCACCTATCATATGCTTTGAGAAACCACTATCTAAAATCCATTTTCCTTTTACCTATGAGAAAGGAAGACATTAGTGTCCAATTTAAACCTTGGGATCTAGAGTTAGCTTGGGGACCCATTTCATCTTTGGGTTAATCCCCTTTTCCCTATAATGACAATAAGTAAAATAATTATCATCACTCCTACAATGTACACACACCATAGGGTTCTTAGAGTTGGATGACTCTGAATTTGATGATTATGAAGAAATAGTTGAACCTAGGAGAAGTAAATGTTCTATGACATCTAAAGACTTTGGAAGTGAGTTTCTCACTTACAATGTTGAGGATGATCATGTATCTTTTAAACAAGCTATGGAATATCCAGAAGCTAAGTTTTGGAAAGAAGTTGTTAACGATGAAATCTAATCAATTCTCTCGAATGGAACTTGGGAATTGGTGAATTTGCCTCCTAGTTGTTCTGCAATTAAGTGAAAATGGATCTTTAAGAAGAAACTTAATGCTGACGGGACAACTAATAAGTATAAGGATAGGTTAGTTGCTAAGGGTTACACACAGAGGGAAGGAATAGATTATTTTGATACCTATTTTTATGTTTCTCGTATGACCACAATCTGAGTGATTATAGCATTGGTTTCCAATTATAATCCATGCATCCATCATATGGATGTGAAGACCACGCTCTTACACGGTGATCTGCTAGAATGGAAGATAGGAGGTCCCCTTCCTCTTTGGAGATCCTTCATATCCCAAACCACTTTTACCACTATGTTTTGTAGAGTGATCTAGAACTTCATTGAGCGATTTTTCCCTTTGAGGAACTTTTGAAAGGAAGCTCTAAGGCTATGATTATCATCACTAACAGTAATCACAAATGAAGAGAGACTAGATAAATCATCTTAAGCATTATGTGCATCGGTCTCTAAACAGAGGGATTTAGTATGATAAGAAACTTTCTTAAGAGTAATGCTAGCTACTTCATTACTAGGCAATAAAGGACTAGAAAAAAGATCATTTATTTGAGCAATAAATCTAGCATTTTTCAGTTCTAAGCATGATAAGCTCATCAATATAGATCCTATTTTCATCTTTAATAGCATCACAAGCATGTCTAAGATCATTGCATTTGGTAACAAGGTTATCATTTCATGTTCTAATCAAAACAAGTTCATTTAGGAGATTTCGGTTTTCATCTTTGCATCTCTCAATGCTATTAAGATAGGCACCATTCTCTACTTCAACGTCATTGTATTGGAGCTCACGGTGAAGAAATTGTCCTTGCAAAGAATCGATACTACGCAGATGAACTTTTTCATTTTCCTCAAGAAACTCAATTTTAGCATACAAGTCATCAACAATTTTCCCTAACCTCTTCTTCTTAGATTTGCATTCTGAATAAGAAGATTTGGAAGAATTAAGCATAGCTTCTATAAATAACTCATTCAAGTTTACCTCACCTATGTCTTCCTGGTAGAGACCATAAGAGAAAGGTGGCATTATCCCACATTGGAGTTGGAATCACTAGAAGAAGACTCTTCTCATGCGGCATGGGCTGCATCTTTTTTCTTTCTTGTCCTTCTTCTTATAATTTCAATCCTTCTTGTAGTCCTTCTTTGCCACGAAACCATTCTTACCCCAATCCCAATCCCACTGCCTAGACAGTGGTAAAAGGATTGAAGCGCCCAAGTCTAAGTGGTCCAAAAGAATCTCACACACTGGCATATATAATAAGAAATAATAACTCATAACACATGAGATTTAAAGAACAAACTAACCCAAAAAGGAAATTTTGTAGATTTATCCTTGTCATCAGAGTTTATCAAGCGGGGAAGAGATCTAATCAAGGTTCCATTTGGTTTGCCTAAAATCAAGAAAATCATGACACAATCAATGCAATTTCACAGTACGTTATCAAAAATAAGTAAAATAGTTTATAGCAAAATAGTACACTTGGCAGGACTTATATTTAAAAGGTATAACAAGCAACTTCCCAAAACCAATATTTGTTCAACAAGAATTTTATTGCAAATTTCCCATTATACAGATATCGAGAAGCATGCTTATATTCTAATTTGGCTCCATCACCCCAACAAGATGGGGGAGGTCACTAGGCTCCTTCTCTCCATATGAGGTAGGAGGTCAATCGACATGTACAAGTTCCACCCTCCAAATGAGAAGATCTCCTGTACTCAATATATCATTATCAACATTATCATCATTATAATACAGGCAGTCATAGAGGTTGATATCATTTACGTTTCAAGTTTGTCTCAAAATATAATATAGGAAAAATAGAAGACTAATCAATTGGGAATAGTAGCTCAACCAAGTAAATAGCCAGTTGTACAATCAAGAGATACATAAAAAGTATCATCATACAATCAAGGAGGAGATATAATAGCATACCTTTCAATGAAGATTTAGAGTATAGATCTCAACAAGTAATAGTTCAACCCTTTGAGTTAGATCTTAAATCAACAAGATTGGATCTAGGATTAAGATCATTATGTTCATAAGATCATGTTTCAATATTTGATATTAGGGTTACACTTCCCTATGTCAATCTTAGGGTTAGGTCATCCACTTATAATCAATAATATTTCAAGATTTCCAACATTATTCAAGTGCCAAGATTATTTCTATTATCAATGACCTACCAAGGTGTTTTAGGAACATATGTTAACCCTAATTTTATGATCATTATACAAGTCATATTTCAAGTTTCTAGATCTTCATAAAGGGAAAAGTTCAATAGTCATGATCAGGGATTTCACAAGATTTAGCACAATCATAATTACCAAGTCCATCATCAGGCTTAATCATCACTTTAAGGCATGAAATCATATTCAAGATTAGAACAAGTTCAAAATATTATATTTACATCCTTCATTAGTCAAGTCATGACTTTAATGTCTCCAAGTAATCACTAGAGTCAAACTACTAGGGTTTTCAAAGATTAATCAAAAAGTATAGTCATTAAATAATTTTGGATAATCAAAGATCATGTTTCAATTATATTATAGATATACATATAAAATTAGGTCTCAAAAGTATTTTGAATGATTCATTGGATTTTTCTAATCAAAATTGATTATTTATTCATAATTTTTGGAGCTAGGAATCAAAATTTATCATTTTTGAAAGAGATTTGGTTATTTACTGGATTTTCTAAGTAGAAATGAGGTAAAATACCTTAAAAAGAGTAAATCCATGATCCTTCAATGCCAAATGAAGGGTACAAATCTAGCCATGTGGGAGAGGTAATTCTCTTGCTCAGTGGATCGGTTTGATCTTGGTTCACAGATTCAATCCTTTGATTTATCGGTTCAAATGTTGGTTCGTTGGACCCCTTGGACCGATGATTTATTCTTTGGACCGACTGGTCCTGGGATCCGTTCCTTCTTTGTTCAAGCTTCTGTGTGAGCCAGTAATCAATGAAAATGGGTGGGGTTTTGGAGTAGGAGGTGTCGGAGCTGGCAAGAGTGTGTCATTCGTGATTGTCATAACCCCACAGAGCGATAGAGGTTGGCTATTGGGGGCGAGAGGTCGAGGAGATGAAACACCCATAACGGGCTGGCCGGCGGTGCTGCACTGGTAGGAGGAAAATGAGGAGAAATTAAGGTCATTCAAGGCTGAGAGTGAGGACAAAGATGGGAGTGTTAGCAAGGCTGGGTGGATGGGGTCTTTGGGGTGTGTTTATATATGGTTGAGGGGTCGATTTAGGGTTAAAGGGAGCTAGGTAGCAGCCCTTGGTCACCAGAATGAGAGAGATGAGTGATTATCTCATTGTGATGGTGTAATAGTACATTAAACATGGTCAAAGTTGGGTTAGATAGACATTAAAAGAAGATACCAAGTTTTCTATGCGATCAAAATTTCAAATGGTGGTCATATGGAGTTGATTGTGAATCTCGATCACAATAACTCCTCTCCACAATTAGTGGGAGGTAGAAGACAAGGTAGTGGCCATTGAATTAGGGCGTGATCCACACAAGAGTGGATCTAAGGGTTGGAGTTCACCCCTCCCTTTGCAAGAAGATTGTTGACATGGCATTTGTCAAATAAAAGGCAAGTAAAATGGTTTTCAACACAATAACTACAATAAATCGTAAGAAACAGTAGGAAAGTCCAAATGTGATGAAATCTAGACCATAGCTTTACAAAAATGTGGATAATCTTTAGAAAAGTTTGAATCAAAAATATGAAGTTAGATGGACAAGATTACTTCTTTGGATAGAGTAACAATTTAACCTACTTTGGGGTGTCACAATGTGTATAAAATTCACATTGGTCATCATATTTTAAATTTGAGTATCAATAGTGATCAAGTGTCTAAGAGAAATATATTGGGGTCATGAGTGAACATAATGAGTATAAAATTGGAATGAATTCATACTTACGCAAAAATGCACTTTGTCACATCCTTCTTCTTGGGGCTTCTCTTGTGGTAGGACTTGTTTGCCTGGGGGTATTCATTCTTGTAGTTTCCTTTTTGGCCTCAACCGTAACACATTAGAGTAGATGAGGAGGATGGATTTCCTTTGAAGTGCTTCCCCTTGGAATAGTTAGCTTCATTTTCACTAGGGGCATCATCTTCACTTGAGGACGGAGGTGCAGGTCGGCAAGAAAGTTGTTGTTGAAGAACAATTGCCGCCACTTGAGCTTTGAATGCACTATCCATGATCTTCTTCGACTCTTTTTGTTTGTGTGTCTCATCTTCCTCTTGCTTTTCATGTCTTGTCTCATAATCTTGAATATTTCCAATGAGCTCTTCGGTGGCAATGTCACAAAGGCTTCTTATTTCTTCAATAGAAGTCATTTTGGATTACCACCTTTTGGGAAGAGATCTAAGGATCTTGGAGTTGATGGTTCCTCTTGTTGGATCTAGGGCTCTAAAGGGGGATGAATAGAGCTTCAAAAATCTCACAAGAATAGTTAGACCTTCAAATTATATCAATTTAAACCAAAATCTTAAGTACAAATTGAAGTCATATCTAAGCAAGAAAAGCAATAATGAGAGAGATTGAAAAATCCACTTGGACAAGGTGGATAGAGTGGTTCCAATCTCGAAACTAGGAGATAGTCAATTCACTACCCAAAGAGGTCAAACCTCTAGGACTTTGCAACCCATGTATACTTATATTCCATTATAATAGACACAAGGAGACCACCATACATCCAAGGACTTACCTACTCAAGACAAGAGATTTTCACCTACACAAGGACTTACCCACTTGATCAAGATGTCTTCTGCCTTCAACAAGGATTTACTCACACTTGCATCAAGTCTTTGGCCTTGAAGGAATTACCTACTCTTCTTGTATCTTTGACTTTCCCTTCTCCTTCACCTGGAGAATATCTTTGCCTCTTCTTCAACCTTGAAGAAGACCACCAACTTCACCTACACTCGGAGTAGCTTGCTTCAACCTTTTCTCTTTGAGAAAGGGGATTGGGAAGATGAAAGGAATGAGAGCTTTACAAGCACATGGAGGTAGATCTCTTATAGTATGTCTAACTCACTCATAATCATGAAATGCTTTGTAAATGAGAGAGAGAATGGGACTTAAAGGTTGTACCACACCCAACTATAGCAAGGACCAAGGTTAGCATGAATGAGCAAACTTATAATGAACTCCAAGGGGTCCTATTTATAGTTGGGGATGTTACTTTGACTGTGGGATCACTTAAGAATTAAAAAAAGCCATTTTATAACTTGCAATGGATCTATTTTCATTTACAACAACTCTCCAATGATTACAATCACTTTTTCTGTGTTTTTCAAACAGTACATTCGGTTGAGTTTCAATAAACATAACTCAACGATCCACTAACCAACAAAGCTAATTTTCAAACTATAGATCGAGTTTGTTCTAGGGAACTCGACCGATGAGTTAAAATCAATTTTGGTCAGTGAGATGGTTAGTCGAGTTCTGTGAGTGTACAAATCGACCGATTGATCATTTCAAAAAATCCATCACTGGATCGATTGAGTTTCCAACTCGACCGAAAAAGTTGATGTGACAATTTTTCCAAAATGATTTTTGAGAGTGACCAAACGTTGGACTTAAGTGTCCCTAATTTTTTCCCATCTTAGTTACCAGTCATATCATCAATACAAGTGATTACAAAAATAATCTAAGGTGGTTTGGAGTGATTTCCCAAATTGCACACTTGCATTGCTTTTTACTTAAACTTGGCCAAGCTAGGGCTTGTGTAAATTGATCCTTTTCATGCACCCAAAGCCTGAAATCAATCTTGAACAAACATATTAGATACAAATGAATGGAATGGTTGAGTCATTATCAAAATATGGACAATTTATAACTCTCAAGTCAACATTCTCCTCCTTTTTTACAATGACAAACCATTCCTCAATCGTATTGAAAAGGATATGTGAAGCTATACATTACCCTTGTGAATTTTAAGGGGATTCATGATTTTAACAATGTGAATTGCTCCTCCTCAATCTATGCTCAATCTTACCTTCATAGTTAGTCTTTCTACACAAAGCAATATAACATGTATATACTATATGGTCCTTTAGCAAGTCACATGATAAAGCATATATTGAACAAGAAAAGGATTACATAGTCATTAAAAGAAATATGGTTGTTGTTCAAAACATTGAGCTTCTCTCCCCCTTTTGGTATTATCAAAAAGGAAGGGGTAGAAGAGCACAAAAATAGGTCTTCTCCAAGCACAACCAAAACATACATCCACAAAAAATAAAAAGCATGCAACATCATAGCATACATCAAACAGAGACGAGAGAGAAGCAAGCAGTCGAACTTATAATCAAAATATGGGAAACATGGCACCAACTCAGGAGATATATTTAATCAAGGAGTAAGTGTACATATTATTAAGATTACAACATAGAAAGCATGTCCTCAAAACAACTACAAACCAAAATGATGAAAAACAACATGATGATAGAAATAGTACATCTGAAATAATGTACCCATATGTTTTTAGTACAAAATAGTCTAGAAAGATATATATGATCAACATCTAGAGAATAAAAACTAAAACATGTAGGCTATCTATGTCCAAGGCATCATCATCTGCATCAACATCATCATCAGAGGCTTTAGGCTCGCCAGAGCCACCAGTAGATCCATCATAACCATCCTTGCCATCATCCCCAGATGCCTCCTCATCAGTAGCAGTAGCTTTCTCATCAGCCTGATTTGGCATCTCCTCATCAATAGAAGGACCAAATCTATGATAGGGCCCCATGGAATTCTGCTCATCCCAAGACATACCAAGATCATGTTACTCTTGAGATTGAGGAAAGGTAGGAGAAGAAGTTCCAAGTTCTTTAAGTAAGGTAGCTATAGGACCAGCATGGAGAGGTAGCACAACAGAGGGTGTAGCAACGGAACCAGTATATGGTGGAGCTGGGTAAAAGTGATTGTATACATAGGATGCATAGTCACCTCCTGGACAGGGATGGTAGGCAGAGTCAGGATGGGCACATGATAGGTTCATGGTAGACATGATACCACAGAAATACTGATACATATGCTCCTAAATTTGAAGGCTATACACCTACTGATGCATCATGTAACCCATGAGGATTTCATTTATACATGAAAAGATGTGCGAGCAGGTCGGGATGGCTGAGGAGGTGGAGGTGCACGGGTGGAGGTGGAAGCTCCATGTTTGGTAGAGTAAGGGGTAGGCACACTCTTCTAAATTGTGGTCTCACTGATGTAAACTCCTTTTTGAGAAGGTTTGTAATGAAAGTCATGAAAAAGAGATTTTCCAATGGCATATGGAATAGGCCACAAATCAGGGTTGGGTAGGGTGGGTGGGTTCCTGGGGTGTTCTTACTAGAGTCAAAGCAGGCCATGTGATGGAGATCATATCTAGCCCACTTGACTATGATGTTCTTCAGGATATAGAACATAGTCACTTTGGTGTTCTTTGCAATTTTAGTTTGGTTTTTCTTTGGATGAATATTGCAATTGACGACCAGGGCGAGTATGTGGTTTTTTAGGTTTAAGGCAGAGGAGGGAAGGGTAGACTTCGTCGTATAGGGAAATTGAGGCTTCTTCAAGAATTCATGTATGTCAGGAAGAATGATATCATATTGCTTGTAGAAGGCCTTAGGGTGTAGGAGGTCAAAATACTCAAAGTAATCATTTCTCCATCTACCAGTTACCTCAGTACCAAAGAAAAAGATATGCAAGGTATCCTAAGAGACTTGGAATTTCTTCCTGGCAATCATGGAAGTAAGGACTAATTGAGCATTCAGCGGGGGTACAAGAGTGTCAGAATTCCATTATAAATTTTCATAGAATTCATGAACGACTTTGGTGCTTGTGATGGAATTGAAATAGCATGTGCATTCAACACTTAGGGTGGAGAGGTGGTGGTCGTACAACAACTCGAAGACTTGATCAATGCCCACTTGTCTATGTGGACATGGCTCAAACAAGGCACAAAATGAAAAGAGGTTTCTAGGAAGGAGATCCTTGTACCTATTTAGAGCATCATTTGAGACAAAGAAGGTATCATCAAAGGGTATCAAGCATGAATTAGAGGAGGAGGATGGTGCTCCAGATGGGGAAACTCTCTTTCTCCTATTGAAGACATGGAGGTGAGATAAGAGGATTGAGAGGTCCAAAACATAGGCAACACAACCAAGATCTGACCAAGCACCTAGGGTTGAGGGGTAAGAGGTGTAGGAAGGTTGAGGAAGGGAAGGCTAGGGCTAGGAAGAGGATGTTCAGGGGTAGGGTTGAGAGCTTGATGGAGTTGGAGAGTGAATCAGTCTATTTTTCTCAAGTTGAGAGGGATAAATTTGGCTGAACCACACTTAAGTTTGCTCCATCCCGACCATCAGTCGAGTTTTGCAATTGGGAAACTTGACTGAATGGCTTTTTACAAAAGCCCTCGACCACAGATCGATCGAGTTGGGAACTCGAACGATGGTCAACCTGAACCAACATTAGAAATTTTAATTTTTGGCGATCAGAGTGCTAATTAAATTTATTTTTCTATCCCATTTTGCATTTTAAATATACTTAGGCACACATCACTCATCATTGGGTACTATTTTATGATAAAACAAGTGTTTGTGATAAATACCTAAAACAAGCAAAAAAAGGCATATGAACATGAACATTTTAGCACTTTAGCAAGCAAGGATGATCAAGATATAAGAAAAGCATATAGAATAGATAGAAACTATCTAGAAGGCTTATCATATTCATCCAAAGCGGTTATGAGAAGTTTAGATCTAATAAAATTAAATTGCTCTATTTATAATGGTTTAGTGAAAATGTCTGCCAACTAATTTTCCATGTCCACATACGTGATATAGATATCCTTTCTGGAAATGTGATCATGAAGAAAATGATGATGAACCTCTATATGCTTGGCTCTACTATGCAATTGTAAGATAAATTGATTGTACTAGTATTATCAAAATAAATAGGAGAAGCATCAAATGTTAAAGTCTTGGATCATTTGCTTCATCCATAGGACCTGGGCATAACAACTCCCCACTACAACATATTCAACCTTAGTAGTTGATAATGCCATTGTGATATGTTTCTTGAAGAACCAAGACACCAAGTTGGTGCTAGGAGAAAGCAAGTGCCACTTGTGCACTTTCTATCCATCAAGCATCCTTCGTAATCTGCATCACTATAAGCTGTAAGAGTAAAGTCCCTTGACTTGGGATATCGTAGTCCGAAAATTGGGGTTTTGGCTAGGTACCTTAAAATCCTCTTAACAACTATAAGATGTGATTTCTTGGGATTTGATTGAAAGTGAGAACACAAGACAACACTAAACATTATATTAGGTCATGAGGCAGTTAAATAAATTAAACTTCTAATCATACCTTTATAGAGCTTCTCATCCACTTTCTCGCCTTCTTCATCTTTATCAAGTTTGGTGGTGTTTGACATGGGTACTAATAGCTTCAGCCCAAAACTTCTTTGTGTCATACTCTAAAAGCATGGTCCTAGCCATTTCCTATAGTGACCTATTCTTCCTCTCTACAACCCTATTTTTTCAAGGTGTTCGAGATAAAGAGAAGTTATGTGCTTAGCCAGATTCTTCACAAAAATGTTCAAAAAGATCATTCTCAAATTCTCTCCCATGATCACTACGGATGGAAACAATCCAGCAAGAAGCTTCATTCTCAACCCATTTACAAAAACTAGAGAAAACATCGAGCGTATCGCTTTTGGAAACAAGAAAGAAGGTCTAAGTATATCTAGAGAAATCATCAATAATAATAAGACAATGCTTGGAATCGACAAGTGATTCAGTTCTCATTGGCCAAATAGATCAATAAGGAGAAGTTCAAGGGCTCTCTTAGTACTAACAAATACTTCAGATTTGAAGGAGGACTTGGTTTTCTTTCCTTGGGTACAAGGTTGGCATTCCTCATCCTTTTCAAAATTCAATTTAGGAAGTCCCTTGGCCAAGTCCTTTTTTCGCAACTTCTTTATTGATGCATATTTACATGACCAAGCTGACAATGACAAAGAGAAATATCATTCGAATTGACTACTAGGCATCTACCAACAATAGGCTTAATAGAGTCGAGAACAATTACATAAAGATTACCACTTATAGTTCCCAAATATATGGCATGATAGGTGAGGGAATCTATAATCAAGCATTCAAAAGAAGTAAATAGCACAACGTAACCATTATCACATAATTAACTTACACTTATTAAGTTGTAATGTAGGCCATCCACCAAAAGAACATTCATGATACACAAGGATTCACTTACATTACCCTCATCTTTTACCTTACCTTTCTTATTGCCCCGGAAAGTAACTGGTCCTCCTTTCTTCTTAGTGAAGTTGCTGAAATGGCTTATATCACCTATCATGTGTTTAGTGCAGCCACTATCAACAATCCATCTTCCTTTTTCCTGCAAGAAATGAGAGTGTCAGTTCTCAACTCAAACTTTGAGATCTAGAGTTAGCTTGGGGACCCATTTCATCTGTGGGTTGGTCCCCTTAGGCTTCTAAGGACAATAAGTAGAATAATGATCATCACATTTGCAATGAGAACAAATCATAGGGTTCTTAGTGACAGAAGACTCTCCAATGAAAAAGGAGGTTTCCTTACTCTTTTTCTTACCTTGTTCTTGCCCTTAGGTGCTCCCCCTACAAATCCCAAACCACTAGTACTACCTTGTTTGGTAGAATGTTCAAGTATTTTATTTAGAGAGTTTTTCCCTTTGAGAAATTTCTACAATGAGGCTCTAAGTCTATGATTGTCACCAGTTAGATATATAATAGTAGAAGACAAACTAGCAAGATCATCTCTATCATGAACAAGGTCGGCCTCTAAAGAGAGGTCTTTAGTCAAATAAGAATCTTTATCAAGAGAAATAGAAGCAACATCATTACTAGTCAAAATAGGTCTAGAAGATAAATCATTAACTTGACCAAGAAACTTTGCATTTTTAGATTTAAGAAATTGAGTTTCTTTGAGATAAACATCCCTCTCATCTCTACGAGCATCAACAATGAGCTTAAATTCAACATTTTCTATTTTTAAGTATTTCAAGCTCATTTAGGCACTTTTGGTTATCTTCCTTAACAGATTCAATGTTCTTAAGATAGACACCATTCTCTACCTCAACTCCATTGTATTGGAGCTCAAGATCAAGAAATGGGCAGGTTCTGGTGTTGCTTCTACCTCTTCTATAGAAGGTTTCACATAATTTTCCTTGTCCATTTTATCAGCAGTTACTACTCTTTTTGGTTGGGACTCAAGTGTTGTAGAGTCTTGGACAACCACAGAGTCACCCTCATCAGTAATAACCACTGGTGTCTCGACGGGAGGATCATAATAATCTATTCTATACCTAGTGGTGACAACCTTCAGTTGTTTTGGGTGCTTAGGATTGTTCTCTGGTTGGCCAGCAAAGGTTCCAGTAGGTGGCTTCATGCTAGCTGCAAGTTGAGCTAGTTGAGATTCAATAGCCTTCTGATGGGCTTGCTGGTTAGCTATCATAGTCTACTGTGATTATAACATCTTCTCAATGGCTGAAAGCTTGTCATCAGGACAGATGGGACTTGCTTGTTGTCCTTGTTGTTGATAAGGGACTTGGTTTGAATTCTAGAACTGAGAATTATTTTTATAATTGTTGTAGTTCATGTTCTGAAAGTTACCCCTAAAGTTTCCTTGATTCCCAAAATTTTGTTGTTGGTTATACTGGAATCCTGGTGGGCCTCGTTGTTGATTATTTGAACCAAGTTGCCGTGAGTTTTCTACTCCTGAAGGATTTCCATATTGAAAACCAGGATGGTTCCTGTACTGATTCGAATTGTAGTATCCTTGACCAGGGATGGTGTTGATAGCATTAATATTTTCCATTTGACCATTATCTCCTTGGACATAAATGTTGCTTAGAACAACATCATAGAGAACATTGCAAGCTAGCTTAGAATGATCAGTGCCTTTACATGCTTCATAAAAAAGTGTAGCTGACTTGATCTGTTCTTATTGTTGTGGGAGCAAGTTTCTTCTTTCATAGGCAGCAAGGGATGATTCGATATGGTCTTCCTTGACAACTAATAGTTTGAGGGTTTCAGCGATAGACTTATACTCGGGAATGGCTTCAGCCATAGCTACCTTCAACACTCCTTTTCCTACTGATCTTCCCCAATTTGCTTGATTTTTAGTTCCAAGGGTGACAACCTTCCATGCTCTATCATAACTTTGGCGCATGAAGTTACCTCCAGATGAGGAGTCTAATAACCTCTTGATATTGTCATCCACACCCCTATAGAAGAGATCAATGAGTTGATTCTTAGGAATGCCATGGTGTGGACATTTACATAGAAGCTCTTTGTATCTTTCCCATTCTTCAGCTAGGGATTCTCCAGGAACCTGAGTGAACATTGTTATTCAACCCCTAATTTCATAGGTGAGAGAAGGAGGGTAGAATTTTTCCAGAAAGACATTTTGAAGTTGTTCCCAAGTGGTGATGGGTTCGCATTGCAATGAGTTGTACCAACTTATAGCTCTATTAGTAAGAGAATACTAGAAGAGACAGAGTCAGATGGCATCGTCTGAGACTCCATTTTGCTTTGTCATAGCACAAAGATCAAGAAACCTTAGAAGATGTTCCTGACTATCTTCTCCTTGCTTACAATAGAATGGGTTGTTTTGAAGCAAGGTGATCCAATGTGCCCGGATCTCAAAATTTGGAGTATTATTGGAGGAGGTTGTACTGGGTGGTGAACGTCAGTAGCTTTAGGGATTGAAACTCCCTAAGGTCTTTTTGTAGTTCTGTTCCTTATGCTGCTGCTTGAGCTGCTTGGATCTATGTTTCAACTGCAGCTCTAGCTTCTTGCATAAGCCTATCTCTTTATGCAGTAAGGGCTTGAGCAACCCTTTGGGCTATTTCCTCCTCTTGAGCCATCCTTGCTTGGTTCTCTCTATTTTGGCAATGAAAAGTTCTGCCTATCTCAAGATCAAAGCTAGCAGTGAGTCAGGGATTGTTGGAGCAGTGCATACACTAGTCTTTGTTAGTACCTGGGATGGAAAGATCTTTCAGAAGTGAGATTGATGGAGTAGAATCGAATTTAAGTGAATGATCAATTGTATCAAAAGAAAAAGAAAAATCCTAGATTAGCCTCAAAAGAACTAGATTTGACTAACGATTCCTTTGTCCCCGACAATGGCGCCAAAATTTGACGTGGTTTATTATCGCACTAAAAAAATCACTCGGGTTGAAATCCCAAAGCTTTTACCAAAACCTTGTGCAATAATACCACCCGCAAGTGCACAGGTCTTATCGCAGTATAGTTAAGGATTGAATCCCAAGGGACAACGTTTTTAAGAATCGTTGCTAGTCGAGTCTAGTTCAAGTAAGACTAATATTTAGAACAAGGGTTGATTTGAGGTTAATTAGACTAATTGCAAGAAAGTAAAGAGCAAAATCAAAGTTGAATCTAGATTAATGATATGGGATCACTGGGGTGGTCCCGGGTTTCACCACCACTACACATGCAAGCATATCCAATCACAAACATCCAGGCAATATCTAACTATCCAAATAAAACCGCTACGAACCCTCCTAGAGGGATGTTTAGGTTCACATAAGCATCACCTTAGGCATCAGATGTCTCATCACCATCCAAATCATGCACTTACAGTTCCGAAGATACGTATATCCAACTGAAGCTATGGGCCCCCTATACAGGCGTTAGGCACACAGAAGCGTGATCGTGGGCTAGATGGCTCATCCCCTCACAGATCATACACTTATGACCTCAAGGAATCCCATTCTATTTCTAGTCAGGGAGTCAACCGCATTAATCGACATCCTATCCTACATTTTGAAGTTCTCACAACATAGGAAAGAACAAGATAAAAGCAAGCAGGTGATCAATCTACAAGCAATCATCGACGATTAACAATGAAATGAAAAGTTATATACATTGCCTTGAAATGTTAAAATGAAAAGACATGAAAGCATGGGCACTGGGGCTAGTCCCTACACCCCATAAAAAAGGATTTACTTGCTCATGATGTGAGGAACAAGAAGAACAAGAGAGAGGGAAGATTCTGCCATGAGCATGATGTAGAAGGTAGTCGCAACTCACTGAAGATGATGTTGTCTTCTACGTCATGTCAGAGCAGATCTGGATGAGGAGGAAGAACCACCAAGGAAGATCGGGCAGATCTTCTTCTCTCTCCACCTTCCTTCTCTTCTCATAGTCCTTGCTCGTAGCAGGAGGAGTAGGTTGTGGATGTACGTGGTATCGGGATCAAACTTGTGTTCAGGTACCCTGTTGGCAACCTGGGTCTGATACCCTAAATGAGGACCCGGCTGGTCCTATTTATAGGCTTCGATGGGGTCTTCATGATTTTGACCCCCTTGCAATTTTCACAGTTTGGAGTCTTAATACTCCCTCATAGTTTTGAGTTTAAATGGTTTGGAAGACCGTTCGCTTTTTCTTAACAGATTGAGGACTCTCATCCAAACGGTCTTAGTTTCCTCTATTTCTTCACAGTCTACGGCCTATCGTCGATCAAACGGTCTCGTGCCTCTCGTCCAAATGGACTTTGAGACCAATTAGTAACCTCACAGTCTTGTATAAAGACCAAATGGTCTTGCGTGATTGCATCCAAACAGTCTTCACCTCCAAACGATCTCGACTTCAATTGGTCCTGGGATCTTCACGGCCTTGTCCAAATGGTCTCGGCGTCCCTATTGGCCTAACGATATTGCATACCGCTAGGACTTGTGTGGTCTCACATTCTTGGTGTCTCGCGATAGCCGTCCAAATGGTCTTGCTGGTGAGTGAAGGCTATATGGTCTCAAAGATCGTTTGCCGCCACACGGTCTCAAAACCATGTGGAGGGCAGAGACCAGGATCATGAGAGAGGTGCGGGTGGTGTAGGGTGTCGAGGGTTAGGTTTTGCAGGTGATGGTCTGTGGTGGGAATGAAGAAGGGGAGGAAGAAAGGGGGTCACTGCGGTGGAGATCTTTGGCACTGTGGATGGCAGAGGAAGGCGTGGGAAAGGGAGAAAGGTGGTGCAGAGAAAGGCAGCACGGAGGTGATCATTGTTGTAGTTGAGTAGGTAGTCGATGGAGGTAGTTGTAGGTCTAGGGTTGCTAGTCGTAGCGGAAGGAAGAAGAAGACAGAGGCAGAGGAAGTAGGTGTGTCGGGAAGTAGGTTGAGCAGAGGCATGATCAGGGTTCCATGCGGTCTTGGGTAGGCGGCTGCCCATACGGTCCTGAGACCGTATGAAAGGAAAAATCGTCAGAACAATAGGAGAGGGTGAATGAGGACCATAGATCGGGGATCTGATGGTGTAGGGAGCCCATGGTTTTGAGACCGAAAGATGGTGGAGACTGAATGATGCCAAACCGAATGGATGAAACCGAATGGTCAAGACCAAGGATGAGAGGATCTTGAGTGATGGTATATCTAGGGTTGAGTGAAAGTGGGCCCCAGCTGAAGGTTCACTCTCATCGTGACCAGCATAATCTGCATGAAATTGATATAAACCTAGTTAATAACCTTAATAATTGAATAAATTAAGCAATCTTGCATTTTGTAAGATTTAGTAGATGAAAGTGAAAGTATTGAGTTGAATTGAACCCAAGATGGTGACTTTAAATCATGATGAATATGCATTCATCAAAACACCCCGAACTTAAACATTTCTCGTCCTCGAGTAACACACAATCTGAAACAGTCGCCAAATGAATACTTTTAACTCATGTGGTTGCCTCATCTTCACATCACAATTGTTTTCTATTTGCTCAGGATGACTAAGCATCTCAACTTCCTGAGATCACAGAACACATCTTACCATATCTTCGTTCCTGAGTTTGTTTTCCAACATCACTTCCTCCTCACTTTTCTCCAAAAAAAGCATTTCTAAGAGTTTTCTAAGAGTCCAGAGATACCTGGTAAACAACAAGTGTGCATCTGATTTGACACTTGTGTTTTTTAGGACAGTGGAGGCATTCATTTTGCCTTTACCTAGAAAAGGGAGTGAAGGGTGGTATGGAAGGAAGAAATAAATCTCTCCTCTATTCGACTCAAAATTTTTATTTTATGATTGCAATTTCATTGATTGTATTTTGTTGTACGAATCTCTCCTCTATTCGACTTGAGATTGCATTTTCTTTTTGTGTGCACATTGGAATCTTTTCTTGGTGGTATGCCCCTATTTATTAGTGAGGGGTATGGAAGAAGCAGATACAGAGGGAAGTGTCATGCCACCCTGAACTTAGGGTTTGGCACTATTTTGGCTATTTTGTTTCTTTTTTTTATGGATGGTGGGGTACGAAGATGATGTAAGAAGTGTAGAAGAGATTTCATATCAGAATGCAACTTTATTTACAATTATGTGCATCAGGTCATTCTCTTTATCATACTCTGCTAAAATAATGATTTGATGAGGATCCAGTGGAGATTCCATGTTATTGTTCCACTTATCAGTTAGGAAACACAATGTGTTTGATCCCTATCAGTTCCACAAACACTTGCCATTTTTGTAGAAGGATCGTGATGTTAGGATTCATAATCATAACAAGATGATTTCAATCAATAGGCTAGTTTTCAAAAAGTAGCCCTTTTGAGGATCTGCTTCGAATAAGGAGGGTATAATGATGCAAAGAAAAGCATGGAGAGAAAACTAGCCATCTAGGTAATGGATATTATTGAAACGAAAAAAGCATCAAAACTTCATCAAGTTTCTGTTCAATATCTTTGAAAAACTTTTAAAATTTTTGAAAAACTTTTATCAGATCAAAAATGCAACGATGAAATCTTAAGTCTGAAATAGATGGGTGTAGGTGTAAAGTAATGTACATACCACCCACCCTCCACCTCGAACTTAGAAATTTTCTCATCCCGAGCAAACTCTAAATCCAAAATGGAGGGGAAAATTCATGCCGGTTGGACCACCAGATGTGGTTGCATTCCATTCAGCGTGCGTCCTCCATCTGAAAATCTCAAAAACGAAGACTAATCAGAACTTAAGATAGCATCGTGTGATGCGATCTTTATTTAGTGAAAAAATTTCTAAAAAGGTAAAGACAAAATTAAAGAAACATTCTAATTTGAAATTAAAAGTAAAAAATGAATTTATTGATCGGGTTGCCTCCCGACAAGCGCCTTTGTTTAACGTCGATGGCTCGACGTGGATATTGTTACCATGGTGGGGCTCTAAGTGGAGCTTGAGCTGGATTAACATTTTTTTTGGTGGTTTCTTTCTCAACCATTCACTAATCTTCACTTTGATTTTAGCCTCTTGTATTCTTCCCCATAAAGAATGAGCAATGTCAAAGCACATAGAGAAACAACTTGATTTGTGTTGAATTGTTCTCTGTTGCTCAATTTGAGGTGGAGAATAGTTGTAGGGAATCTGAACGTCATCATTGATAATGTAGTGTTGTTGAGGCTCGGAAGAAAAGTTCATTTTTTGATGCACTATCCCTTCTTCGTAGCAGTGCTGGTCATTAACATCTATCAGATATGGATCTGAGGGATGTTCCTTGTAGAAACCACAATCCAAATCTTGTTGCATAGGGAAGATGAAATCAATAATCTCTGTTTGTTGGGCTACCAGTGCATTCTAGAGGATAGTTGTTTTTGGATGAGGAGGCTCATGGATACCTAAAAATGGTTTGGTATGTGTCATGATAGGGTTGAGAGGTGTCTCCTCCATTTCACAAATGTCTTCAATTGTTTCTATAGGTTTGAGTTCCTCAAAAGTAGCTTCAACATCTTCTTCTATAGAGTCGAGAAATTCGATGCAATCCTTTACTTGTTCGTCAATAGGTTCATCAGTTGATGGGTCCATTTGAGCAACTTCTAAAGGATCGCCTGATTCATGATTCTCTTGAGTGAGAAGTGACATCTTCTCTATGCAATCAATAAGATAGACTTCTTCTTGCATGCTTGATTTTTTAATATTTTCAAAAACTTTGAACTCAAGAGTTTCTTTTCCTAGTCGAAGAAGCAAGGTTCCTGGTTCAACATCAATTAGAGATCTTGCAGTGGTGAGGAACGGACGTCCAAAGATGAGAGGATATTGGAATCTTCTTTTATGTCCATAATGACAAAGTCACTCGGAACATATGCGTCCTTGCCTACCTTGATCGGGACATCTTCGAGGATTCCTAACGGACATTTTATCAAATTGTCTGCAAGTTGTATAGTTATGACAGTAGGAAGAAATTCTGAAAATCCTAGCCTCTTGCAAAGGCTAAGCGGCATGATCGAAATTCCAGCACCAAGATCAGCTAGTCCCTTCTTATATGTAGAATCATGAATATGGCATGATATACCAAAAGGTCCAGGATCATTCTGTTTCTTGGGCATCTTGCTTTGAATAATATCGGAAGTGGTAGTTTCCATTTTAATCGTCTCAACTTCCTCAATTCTATATTTCCTTGTGAGGAGAGACTTCACGTACTTTTTCTAGGCTGGTATATCTACCAACGCATCTAGAAAGGGTATATCAACATGAACTTTCTTCATAGCTTCCTTGAACTTTTTGAAATGGGTATCAAGCTTCATTTGCCTTAGACAAGCTGGAAAAGGTATACGAGGCTTGTATACAGGGATATCAGGTTCTGGTGTTGCTTCTTCCTCTTCTGTAGCAGGTTTCACAGAATTTTCCTTGTCTGTTTTATCAGCAATTACTACCTTTTTTTGTTGGGACTCAGGTGTTGTAGAGTCTTGGACAACGACAGAGTCACCCTCGTAAGTAATAACCACAGGTGTCTCGACGGGAGGATCAGAATAATCTTTTTTGGACCTGGTGGTGACAACCTTCAGTTGTTCTAGGTGCTTAGGATTGTTCTCTGGTTGGCCAGCAAAGGTTCCAGCAAGTGGCTTCATGCTAGCTGCAAGTTGAGCTAGTTGAGATTCAATAGCCTTCTGATGGGCTAGCTAGTTAGCTATCATAGTCTACTATGATTATAACATCTTCTCAATGGCTAACAGCTTGTCATCCAGAGAGATGGGACTAGCTTGCTGTCCTTGTTGTTGATAAGGGACTTGGTTTAGATTTTAGAACTGAGAATCATTTTGATAATTGTTGTAGTTCATGTTCTGAAAGTTACCCCTAAAGTTTCCTTGATTCCCAAAATTTTGTTGTTGGTTATACTGGAATTATGGTGGGCCTCGTTGCTGATTATTTGAACCAAGTTGTCGTGAGTTTTCTGCTCCTGAAGGATTTCTATATTGAAAACTAGGATGGTTCCTATTCTGATTCAGATTGTAGTATCCTTGACCAGGGATGGTGTTGATAGCATTAAGATTTTCCATTTGACCATTATCACCTTGGCCGTAAACATTGCTTAGAACAACATCGTAGAGAACATTGCAAGCTAGTGTAGAATGATCATTGCCTTTACATGCTTCACAGAATAGTGCAGCTGACTTGATCTGTTCTTGTTTTTGTGGGAGCGAGTGTATTCTTTCATAGGAAGCAAAGGATGATTCAATATGGTCTTGCTTGGCAACTAAGAGTTTGAGGGTTTCAGCGATAGACTTGTACTCAGGAATAGCTTCAGCCATAGATACCTTCAACACTCCTTTTCCTACTGATCTTCCCCAATTTGCTTGATTTTTAGCTCCAAGGGTGACAACCTTCCATGCGCTATCATAACTTTGATGCATGAAGTTACCTCCAGATGAGGAGTCTAAGAACCTCTTGATATCATCATCCACACCCCTATAGAAGATCTCAATGAGTTGATTCTTAGGAATGTCATGGTGTGGACATTTACGTAGAAGCTCTTTGTATTTTTCCCATGCTCCAGCAAGGGATTCTCCAGGAACCTGAGTGAACATTGTTATTCAACCCCTAATTTCATAGGTGAGAGAAGGAGGGTAGAATTTTTCAAGAAAGACATTTTGAAGTTGTTCCCAAGTGGTGATGGGTTCGCACTGCAATGAGTTGTACCAACTTATAGCTCTATCAGCAAGAGAATACTTGAAGAGACAGAGTTGGATGGCATCGTTTGAGACTCCATTTTGCTTTATCATAGCACAAAGATCAATAAACCTCAGAAGATGTTCCTAACTATCTTCTCCTTACTTACCATAGAATGGGTTGTTTTGAAGCAAGGTGATCCAATGTGCCCGGATTTCAAAATTTGGAGCGTTGATGGGAGGAGGTTGTACTGAGAGGTGAACGTCAGCAGCTTTAGGGATTGAGAACTCCCTAAGGTCTTTTTGCAGTTCTGCTGCTTGTGCTACTACTTGAGCTACTCGGATCTCTGTTTCAACTACAGCTCTAGCTTCTTGCATAAGCCTATCTCTTTGTGTAGCAAGGGCTTGAGCAACCCTTCAGGCAATTTCCTCCTTTTGAGCCATCCTTGCTTGGTTCTCTCTATTTTGACAATGAAAAGTTCTGTCTATCTCAGGATCAAAGCTAGTAGCGAGTCTAGGACTGTTTGAGCGGTGCATACACTAGTCTTTGTTGGTACCTAGGATGGAAAGATCTTTAAGAAGTGAGATTGACGCAGTAGAATTGAATTCAAGTGAATGATCAATTGTATCAAAAGAAAAAGCAAAATCCTAAATTACCCTCAAAAGAACTAGATATGACTAACTGATTTTGTTGTCCCTGGAAACGGCGCCAGAATTTGACGTGGTTTATTATCGCACTAACAAATTCACACAGGATTTAAATCCCAGAGTTTTTACCAAAACCTTATGCAATAATACCACCCGCAAGTGAACGGGTCTTATTGTAGTATAGTTAACGATCGAATCCCAAGGGACAACGTTTTTAAGAATTGTTGCTAGTCGAGTCTAGTTCAAGTAAGACTAATATTTAGAACAATGGTTGATTGGAGGTTAATGAGACTAATGATATGGGATTACTGGGGTGGTCCCGGGTTTCACCACCATTACACATGCAAGCATATCCAATCACAAACATCCAAGAAAGATCTAACTATCTAAGTAGAACTGCTACAAACCCTCTCAGAGGGATGTTTAGGTTTGCGTAAGCATCACCTTAGGCATCAGATGTCTCGTCGACATCCAGATCATGCACTTACGATTCTGAAGATACAGATATCCAACTGAAGTTGTGGGCCCCTATACAGGCGTTAGTCACACAGAAGCATCAATGTGGGCTAGATGGCTCGTCCCCTCATGGATCATTCACTTACGACCTCAAGGAATACCTTTCTATTTCTAGTCAGGGAGTCAATCGGGTTAATCAACATCCTATCCAACATATTGAAGTTCTCGCAACATAGGAAAGAATAAGATAAAAGCAAGCAGGTGATCAATCTACAAGCAATCATCGACGATTAACAATGAAATGAAAAGTTATATACATTGCATTGAAATGTTAAAATAAAAAGACATGAAAGCATGGGAAGCGGGGCTAGTCCCCGCACCCCAGTGAAAAGAAACTTCTCGCTCATGATGCGAGGAACAAGAAGAACAAGAGAGAGGGAAGATTCCGCCATGAGCATGATGCAGAAGGTAGTCGCAGCTCGGTGAAGATGAAGCGGTCATCTACGTCGTGTCGGAGCAGATCTAGATGAGGAGGAAGAACCACCAAGGCAGACTGGGCAGATCTTCTCTCTCCACCTTCCTTCTCTTCTCGTAGTCCTTGCTCGTAGCAGGAGGAGCAGGTTGTGGATGTACGTAATGATTGGGATCGAACCTGCGTTCAGGTAGCCTATCGGCATCCTGGGTCTGATACCCCAAATGAAGACTCTGCTGGTCCTATTTATAGGCTTGGATGGGGTCTTCACAATTTGTACCCCCTTGCAATTTTCACAGTTTGGAGTCTTAATACTTCCTCACAGTTTTGAGTTTAAACAGTTTGGAAGGTTGTTTGCTTTTTCTTAATGGTTTGAGGACTCTCGTCCAAACGGTCTTGGTTGCCTCTGGTTCTTCGCGGTCTGCGTCCTATCGTCGATCAAACGGTCTTGTGTCTCTCATCTAAACGGTCTTTGAGACCGATTAGTAACCTCACGGTCTTGTATAAAGACCAAATGGTCTTGCGTGATTGCGTCCAAATGGTCTTCGCCTCCAAATGATCTCGACTTCAACCGGTTCTAGGATCTTCACAGCCTTGTCCAAATGGTCTCGACGTCCCTGCTAGCCTAACAGTATTGCAAACCACTAAGACTTGTGTGGTCTCGCATTGTCATCATCTTGTGATAGCCATCCAAACGGGCTTGCTGGTGAGTGAATGCTATATGGTCTCGAAGATCGTTTTCCACCACACGGTCTTGAAATCGTCTGTAGGGAAGAGACTAGGACCGTGAGAGAGGTGGGGGTGGTGTAGGGCATCTAGGGTTAGGTTTTGCAAGTGGTGGTTGATCGGCTCAAAAGTGAGTCAGACTTTTAAATTTATAACCTGAAACCTTCAAAGACCCCCCGCAACTTTTATTACGGGGTCGAAGTAGATATACAGGGTTGAACACAGGGACGTGGGGACGTTTAGGATGCCATAGATCTCGTTCTTGGGTCAGACCTCGTATATCTACTTCGACCCCATAATAAAAGTTGTGGAGGGGTCTTTGAAGGTTTCGGGTTATAAATTTAAAAGTCTGACTCGCTTTTGAGCGGATCAACTTTTTGGCACCGTTGTCGGGGATGACCGCGGTCGAGGGTGATCGCGGTGGATTTTAGGGTTGAGCTATCGATGCTGCAGTGGAAATGAATGTGGCTAAGGATTAGCAGGAGATGCAAGCACAGTTTGGAGACACTGTGGTCGCGGTGTCAACAACTGCGGTCGCAGTATATTAGGGGAGGTCGTAGTTATTTGGAGCAAGACACTGATGGCGGAAGAGGTTGTGGCAGAAGAGGACAATCAAGGTTGGATGGTAGATGGTTGTAGACGACTGATGGAGGGTACCATGGATAAGATGTTGTCGTGACAACGGTGGTGAAGAGGAAGAAGGGTCACGGTGTTGGTGTAGTCGCAGTTGGTGGCAGTGGCTTGTAGATATCGCAGAGGCAAGCTATCTACAGTTGAGAACGGTAGAGAGAGGCACTGATGGAGGTGGATGTTGTGAGGTCGTGGAAGAGAGGTTGCTGGGGCCACCATGGGCGGAGAAGGGAGGATGTAGCCCTAGTCGCAGTTAAGGGATTGCTGATATCGTTGCTGTGATGATGGAAGATGTGGAGGATGCGCTGCGGAAGAGATGGTGTCTGGTGATGTTGAGTCCATTGGGAGCCACAAGCATGGATGGAAAGGAGGGAGATCACAGGGGTCACAATTTGTTGAGGGATAGGTCGCGGTGTTTGAGGGATCACGACCGCGATGTAGGGTGTCGCGGGTCACAGTTATGTGATCTACAGGTTGCGATGTAGGTTGACAGGACCCGAGAACCAGCAACTTAGATGAAATAAAGGGGCCGACCCCACTAGCTTTGGGCCCAAAATGACCTATAAAACTAGAATAAACCTCATAAAAAAAGGATATCTAATCAATTAGGTTTATTATGGATGTATAAGGGAAATTAGGAATGAAAGCAATTAATCAAAGCTAAACTGGGCCCAAGATAGCAAACAAAACCTAGATGATTAGTCATTCATCATTAGAAGATATATCAACATATACAGTTTAGAAGGGCCTCAGAGAGAGAAAACATGGGGAAAGATGTCATCATAATCTCAGTGCCTGCTTGTCCCAAAACTGGCTAGATTGGCTACTTTATTGGCTATCTTAGCTACTTTATCTAAGTAAAGATAAAAAGAACTAAAACATGAGCAAAAGAGTGCATATTAAGACCAAAGTGACATGAAACCATATATAAAATACATAGATAATATGTGTAGATTTGGGTGTTATCAACTACCCCAAGCTTAAAACTTACTTGTCCTCAAGTAAGATTGTGCTCAAAGAACAAAAAGATAACATCCAAATTAAGCTTGGCAATAAATACTAAGGCTTAGAAAAATAGTTTAAAGCATCTATTCTCCTGATCCATGTCGTTTCAGAACAAACCCCCACCAATCAACCATAGTCCTGCCAAAGCAAGATCAAAGAGTTTCCAGGCAAGATTAAGCGAATTCACTACAACCTATCGATACTCATGAGGGTTTGAATCATAATTATTAAACATGAAAGAGTTGTCACATAGGTGATCACACGGGTGATGAGCAATGCTCCATCACCATGAATCCATGCATACCAATTAGGAACAACATGCCTCTCACTTATTCATGTCCTAAGAAACAAAGAAAAAGACTCTAATGACTTATGAGGATCCCGATCTGTGTCAGGTTGGTCCATGTAGCGAGCAACAGTCCCTGCAGTCCGAGCCATTTGGCCCAAAGCAGTGAGATGAACTCCTCGTACTGTGCTCGAACCAACCCTACTATTGAGATGATCTCATAAGTCTCCTAGGGTTTCTTAGTGACTCTCTAATGAGCTTTTGCAGTGATACTACCAGGCATGGCATACTCGCATTCATGAGCGCAGTCATACACCGGCTGGGTACCATCCTCAACTCTCCTAAAAGAGAAAACAACACTCATTTATTGTTCACACTCAGTATTTTATCGTCTGCATTCCATTTGTAAGCTTGGGTGAGAACTATATAAAATTTTTTAGGATTTTATGGGCAGCCAAGCCTCTTTTGCACATTTTTATATTTTTCATCTTTTTGACTCAATCTAATGTGAGAAGGCATGTAGTACATCAAGGAAAAGACTTCATCTTGGTCATAGCTCAAAACCCATCATAATTCGCTTGACTCATGTGTGAAAAGTTGCAATTATGATTCAAGAATCCTTAGAATAGAGGCAAGCTTGTGAATTCGCAGCTATGAGTCTTTAATCATGTTTTAGCTCATTCCAACGGCCCTTTACCATGGATTTACCATTCATGACATGGATCAAGGGAATTTTACTTTAAGCTATGAAAAAGGGACATAACCTTAGATTTATTTCCAAACTTAAGGAAAGAGTCAAAAAGCAAGTCAAGCAATTTTTAAGATGAAAACTGTGCATTTAGGCATAAAGTCAAGCATTTATCTATTAGATTCGCACCATATGGCCATAATTGCAATACTAAAAAAGAAGAAAATTTTGAAAATTTTAAAACTAAATGCGGGAAGTAAAAATGCATGCTTGAAGGATGAAGAGATAGAAAGGTGAAGCCTACTACCCCAAGCTTAAAAATTTGCTCGTCCTCGAGTAAGATCTAAACTTAGAATAGCAGGGTGGGAATGCATGTAAGTTACGGTGGGAAATTTATTAAAGCACTAAAATGATGCATGTATGCAAGGAAAAATAAAGCAGTTAGAGGAAAGAAACTAAGAAACAAGAACATGAAGAGCAAAATTTATTGTAATAAAAGTATGGGAGGGTGGGTAAGAGAAAAGGGGGGTGCCTTCCCCATGATACCGACACTAGGATCCGAAATCCTATGTTTTGGGACCAGTGTCACATGTGTCTTGTCGACGGGTTCTGCCACATAATAGGAGTAGAATAGGTGGATGTGTTGGCCCTGCCGAGTCCAAAGAAGCAAAGTGAAATCTGGCGACTCGGTGAAGTCATCTTTGTGCTAGAAGTGGCTTGAGCTACACTGGGATGAATTTTTCAGTAAATCATCCTCAAGGTACCTTCCAAGATACAATTCTGAACACGAAGGCCCTAGGATGTTGACACAGGATGAGATGGATGAGAGAGGTTGGATGTCTTTTGGAGGACTCATGTCTTCTCTCTCCATCTCTACACTTGAGGTTGGATGCTCAGATAAATCTTCATATATAGTCTGAATCATCCAATCATCTTCTGAACAAGAAGTACTCCCTAAAGAATCAGTTTGTGGTTCTACCACCCCAAGCTTATCACCTGGCATGGAGTCAGGGGTATCTTCATGCTCAGTAGCCATGTTGTAGTGAACCATCCATCCTGCCCCCTTGACGTCCACCCTACCTTATAAAGGTAAGGGTGTAAATGGCGGCTCATGCTGCTCCAACTTGTCGTGATTTTCTTTGTAGCTCTACATGTTTGATGGATAGAGAAATGCAAGGCTGATTTTCAGTTAGAAATCAAAAGAATGGCTCATCTACCCTCACCCTTAGCTAGATTAAATACTAGTTAGTGAGTTTAGGTCGCATAATGTTTATTCCACTCTTCATGTTCTTGGATTAATCTGAAATGGAGCATGTAATCAAAAGTGTGGCAAATTAGAATTGAGACTTAAGTTGGGGCTAGAAATTAATGACATGCGTATCATTATGATTTAGATTTATATGAACTACTCCATGTCGAGCAGCTATCATCATTGTTTTCATCGAACAAATTCTTCCAAACCATGGTTGGTGTACTGCTCAAAGCGAAGTGACATGTCTCAATATGAGAGATGTCACTCTGGTCTGGTTCAATATCTGATTCAGTTTCATCATAACAAGACTCACTTTTTTTGGTTTTGAGTTTGTTTGGCTTTCTCGGTGAGGATAGGAGTCATCATCTTCATAGACCCATTCTTGTTCCTCCATTGGTTCATCAACTAGCTCATCTGGATAGAATGAATAATATCCCCGCGTAGGTTGGTCTTCACAGAAAAACCCTAGTGCATCCAGTTAATGATCTAAATCAGATGGTGAAGCATACTCCTCTTCAGACCCAATGGAATGGTCTTAATGTATGACTTCTTCATTGCTAGGTGGTAGAGCTTGTGACTGCATGGTAATCCAGTTGACGAGCTCTTGAAGCCTACTACATTGTTCAACATCTTCATGAAGTTGTCGGGCTTGTGCAGCAACACCTTCAAGGTTCATCAATTCTGCCTCGCAATGCCGTTGTAGACTTGTTGTATCAAACTGGTGTGCTTGGATGAATCCTTGCTCAACAGCTTGAAGTAGGCTTCTACTACAGTCTACATCCTCCATAGCTACTTGGAGATGATACTTTTGCCTTTCTAGTAGCTTTTGGAGCAGATCAACATTTTCTTGGAGATGAGGGGCTGAGCGGATGAGTATGTTGGCACTTTCTCGACTCAGCTCCACTGCCTTGATCAGTTCTTGCTCCCATGATGGCGTGGAAGTCAAGGGCTGATTGGCAGTCTCTATTGTTGGAATTTCAACATACGACGATGGTGGACATGAGTATAACTCGACTAGTCATAGAGCATGACCTTCAATTATTTGCCAGCAGTCGGAACTGCAGAAAAACTCAAGAGGGTAGGTGGACAAGATCACTTGTCTTTTCGAAGTGAGATCCATGGCCAAAAAAGAGTATAGGAAAAAAAAGGTATTCAATATATATGAACAAATATGTTTCAAAGAAAAGAAAAACTATGCATATATATATGGGCTTAAAGGTGACAGAACAAAATTTGCTAGGCATGTAAATGTGGAAAACCACGTCCCCGGCAACGGTGCCAAAATGTTTATCGACCCAGAAGTGAGTTCGAACTTTTAAATTTATAACCTGAAACCTTCAAGGACACCTGCAACTTTTATTATGGGGTCGAAGTAGATATACGGGGTCGAACACAGGGACGTGGTAACATTTAGGACACCATAGATTTCATTCTTTAGTCAGATAAGCCAAAATGATAGTCGATGAAAATATGTGCTAGAACTAGTCTAGCGGGTTGTCATGAAATAAAACAAAATAAAGAAAAGAAAAGAAAACAAAACAGAGTCCGCGAGATTCTACTAATCAGAGAAAGAGAGTTCCTGGATATGTAACCACAAGTTGGGCAGTCTATGCACCCATTCTTGGGCATAGACAGCCCTCGAACACCTGAGAAAGCAATCTATATCTGAACATAGTACGTACAGTCGTATCTGTTACTGTGGGGTCATCCCACTCGCTCTCGCGCAGTGTGACTAAAACCCATCGTGATATTCCATTGAACCTCTCTCGAGGATGACAAATCAACACCCGAGAATATTCTAGGTACCCTCTCGAGTCTAAGAATATTCTGGGGATATTAGGAATGGAGGAACTTGAACTGTCCTCCTCTCAGATTCCGATCCAAACTATCAACTCTCGTCTATTCCTACAACGGATCTCCCGATACAGGTAGAAATAGCAGTTCAAACTAGAAATAGATCAACCAAACTAGCAATCATAACCAGAGAGAGAAGATAGAACAAGCAACATACTATATATGAATTAAACTACTTGCTTAAGGCAAAAGTGCATAAACATGCCCAAAACGGGCTACATAACCAAGAAGGAGCTCAACTAGCCATGGACAAGCATATTTGGCACCGAACAAAGATGGAAGAACATCATTGTATAAGAAACTAAGGAACATAGTAGATGAAAAAGGAAGAAGATAAGACTTATCCCATGAAGGAGAGGTGTCTCTCGATCCTTTGCCTCCATATAGGATGGATCTCATCTTTTGGTCCTCCTCCTTGATCAGATCTGGACTCCTTGGTCCTCTCTCTCTCTAGATCTACCCCAAACAACAGCTCAGTGGATGAATGGAGGTGGAAGATGACAGTGGTTGGTCTAGATCTGGGTTTCCACCACAGATCTGGGTAGGAAGGAGGGTTGGGGGAGTGAGTCTAGAGATCGAAAGGTTGCAATTTTACATCCAGCCTGAGGAGAACCTCGACCCGGAGTCTTGCGGGAGAGCACAGAGGTCCAAGAAGGCCAAGGTGCTCACTCCACACTGCCCTCTACAGCAGGCTTCCATCCTTTCTCCACCCATCCACCTTTCTGCCTAGATCTGTGGTGGAAACCCAGATCTAGACCAACCACTGTCATCTTCCACCTCCGTTCATCCACTGAGTTGTTGTTTGGAGCAGATCTAGAGAGAGAGAGAGGACTAAGGAGTCCAGATCTTATCAAGGAGGAGGACCAAAAGATGAGATCCATCCTATACGGAGGCAAAGGAGCGAGAGCCACCTCTCCTCCATGGGCTAAAACTTATCTTCTTCCTTTTTCTTCTACTATGTTCCTTAGTTTCTTGTACAATGATGTTCTTCCATCTTTGTTCGGTGCCAACTGCTTGTCCATGGCTAGTTGAGCTCCTTCTTGGCTATGTAGCCCATTTTAGGCATGATTATGTACTTTTGCCTTAAGCAAGTAGTTTTATTCATATATAGTATTTTGCTTGTTCTATCTTCTCTCTCTAGTTATGATTGCTAGTTTGGTTGATCTCTTTCTAGTTTGAACTACTATTTCTACCTGTATTGAGAGATATGTTGTAGGAATAGATGAGAGTTGATTTGTCATCCTTGAGAGAGGTTTGATGGCATATCACGATGGGTTTTAGTCATGCTGTGCGAGAGCGAGTGGGATGACCCCACAGGAACAGACATGACAATATGTACTATGTTCGGATATAGATTGCTTACTCAGGTGTTCGAGGGTTGTCTACACCCGAGAACGGGTGCATAGACTGCCCTACTTGTGGTTGTATATCCAGGAATGCTCTTTCTCTAATTAGTAGCATCTCACAGAATCTGTTCTGTTTTGTTTTCTTTTCTTTGTTTTGTTTTATTTCGTGATGACCCGCTAGACTAGTTCTAGCACATATTTTCATCGAATATCATTTTGGCTTATCTGACTAAAGAATGAAATATGTGGCATCCTAAACATCACCACGTCCCTGTGTTCAACCCCATATATCTACTTCGACCCCGTAATAAAAGTTGCGGGCTTCCTTGAAGGTTTTGGGTTATAAATTTTAAAGTTTCGACTCAATTCTACACCGATAACTTTTTATCATCCTTTTATCATGCATGCTTACTTCCCGCATGTATTTTTAAAATTTTTAAAATTTTCTGCTTTTTAGCTTTGCAATTATGGCCATGTGGTGTGAATCTAATAGATAAATGCTTGACTTTATGCCTAAATGCACAGTTTTCATCTGAAAAATTTCTTGACCTTTTGCTTGACTTACTCTTTGACTCTTTCCTTAAGTTTGGAAATAAATCTAAGGTTATGTCCCTTTTCCATAGCTTAAAGATAAATTCCCTTGATCCATGTCATGAATGGAAAATCCATGGTAAAGGACCATTGGAATTAGCTAAAACATGATTAAAGACTCCTAGCTGCAAAGTCACGAGCTTGCATCTATTCTAAAGATTCTTGAATCATAATTGCAACTTTTCACACAGGTGTCAAGCGAATTATGATGGGTTTTGAGCTATGACCAAGATGAAGTGTTTTCCTTGATGGACTACGTGCCTTCTCACATTAGATTGAGTCAAAAAGATGAAAAATATAAATGTGCAAACGAGGCTTGGCCGCCAATAAAATCCTAAAACTTTTTATATAGTTCTCACCCAAGCCTACAAATAGAATGCATACAAGAAAATCTTGAGTGTGAACAATAAATGAGCGTCATTTTATCTTTTGGGAGAGTTGAGGTTGGTGTCCAACTGGTGTATGACTGCGTTCATGAATGCGGGTATGTCGTGCCTGGTAGTATCTCTCCAAAATCTCATTAGAGAGTCACTAGGAAACCCTAGGAGACTTATGAGATCATCTCAGTAGCAGGGTTGGTTTTAGTGCTGTACAAAAAAAATTAATCTCACTGCTTTGGGCCAACTGGCTCAGACTGCAGCGACTGTTGCTCGCTACATGGACCAACCTGACGTAGATCGGGATCCTCAGAAGTCATTAGAGTCTTTTGCTTTGTTTCTTAGGACATGAATAAGTGAGAGGCGTGTTGTTCTTGATTGGTATGCATGGATTCAAGGTGATGGCTCACTGCTCATCACCCGCGTGATCACCTATGTGACAACTCTTTCATGTTTAATAATTATGATTCAAACCCTCATGAGTATCGACATGTTGTAGTGAATTCGTTTAATCTTGCCTAGAAACTCGTTGATCTTGCTTTGGCAGGACTGTGGTTGATTGGTGGGGGTTTGTACTAAAACGACATGGATCAGGAGAATAGATGCTTTAAATTATTTTTCTTAGCCTTAGCATTTATTGCCAAGCTTAATTTGGATGTTATCGTTTTGTTCTTTGAGCACAATCTTTCTTGAGGACAAGCAAGTTTTAAGTTTGGGGTAGTTGATAACACCCAAATCTATGCATATTATCTATGCATTTTATCTATGGTTTCGTGTCACGTTGGTCTTAATACGCACTCGTTTGCTCATGTTTTAGTTCTTTTTATCTTTACTTAGATAAAGTAGCTAAGATAGCCAATAAAGTAGCCAATCTAGCCAGTTTTGGGACAAGCTGGCACTGTGCTTATGATGACATCTTTCCCCATGTTTTCTCTCTCTCTCTGAGGCCCTTCTAAACTGTATATCTTCATATATCTTCTAATGATGAATGACTAATCATCTAGGTTTTTTTTTCTATCTTGGGCCCAGTTTAGCTTTGATTAATTGCTTTCATTGCCTAATTTCCCTTATACATCCATGATAAACCTAATTGATTAGATATCCTTTTTTAAAAGGTTTATTTTGGTTTTGCAGGTCATTTTGGGCCCAAAGCTAGTGGAGTCAGCCCCTTTATTTCATCTAAGTTGCTGGTTCTCGGCTCCTCTCAACCTACATCGTGACCTGGAGATCACATAACTGGGACCTGCGGCACCCTACATCGCGGTCGCGATCCCTCAAACATCGCGACCTATCCCTTAACAAATCACGACCCTCGTGATCTCCCTCCTTGCCATCCATGCCCACGGCTCCCAATGGACTCAACATCACCAGACATCATCTCTTTTGTAGTGCATCCTCCACATCTTCCATCATCACAGCAATGACAGAAGCAATCCCTTCACCTCGACCAGGGCTACATCCTCCCTTCTTCGCCTGTTGTGGCCCCTGCAACCTCTCTTCTGTGACCTCAAAACATCCACCTCCATCAGCGCCTCTCTCCGCCATTCTCAACTGCGGACAGCTTGCCTCTTCGATGCCTACAAGCCATCGCCACCAACCGCGACTACACCAACATCGTGACCCTTGTTCCTCTTCACCACCGTTGTTGTGGAAACATCTTCTTTGTGATACCCTCTATAAGTTGTCTGTAGCCATCTACCATCCAACCTCGACCGTCCTCTTCTTCCGCAACCTCTTTAGCCATCACGGTCTTGCTCTAAATTACCGCGACCACCCTGATATACTACGACCGTGGTTGTTGACACCGCGACCGTGGTATCTCCAAACCATGCCCGCGTCTCCTACTAATCCTTAGCCATAGTCGTTTCCACTGCAGCATCGATATCTCAACCCTAAACTCCACTATGATCACCCTCGACCGCGGTCATCCCCGGCAACAGAGCCAAAATGTTGATCGGCTCAAAAGTGAGTCAGACTTTTAAATTTATAACCTGAAACCTTCAAAGACCCCCCACAACTTTTATTATGGGGTCAAAGTAGATATATGGGGTGTTCGACCCCGTATGAAGGTTCACCCTCATCGTGACCAGCATAATCTGCATGAAATTGATATAAACCTAGTTAATAAACTTGATAATTGAATAAATTAAGCAATCTTGCATTTTGTAAGATTTAGTAGATGAAAGTGAAAGTATTGAGTCGAATTGAGCCCGAGATGGCGACTTTAAATCATGATGAATGTGTTCATCAAATGGTTAAGTCATTATCAAAATATGGACAATGTATAACTCTCAAGACAACACCTCTATCCATAGGGTGGCCCAAAGAAGCAAGTCCATTGATGATGGTGTTGAGACTTGATTACATATTGGCAACTCCCTACTTCTTTTCCAACTTGAGGTTCTCAAGGAGATCTTTAAGTATGTAGATGTTAGACTCCTTGACTTGCTTGGTCCCTTCTTAGGTGATGATGCAAAGCTTGAAAAATATTTCATGGGTTGCATCCTAAGAAGAGACACGATTGAACTCGGAGGGGGTGAGGTTTGCATAAATGATGCTTATAGCCTTTGCATTCATCTATTCCATATTTAGAGTAGCTTCATCCCAGTGGCTATATCTCTAGTCAGATCCATGTAGGGAAGGACGACTAGTTTCCACATGTCATTAGTTCATTCCTTACAAGTAGAACTGCATCTGTTGCTTCCAATAAAGGAAGTCGGTATCATCACAGATTGGATGCCTCATGGAGAATCCACCCTCCAAGTTGAGATAACCTAAGAGGTTTTCTCCCATCTTCTCTTATTGTGGGAGATCTTATCAGAGAAGATTGTGGATCTGATACCACTTGTTTGATTGAAAGGGCCCTAGAGGGGTGAATATAGCTCAAAAGCACTTAAACCAAATTGATTAGACCTTCAAATTACTTCAATAATTTATATTACAAATATGTATTTTGATATGCAACTAAGAATACATAGGAAGGATGAGAGATATTGAATGCGATCAAGAACAATCTATGTAGAGTGGTTCCAATCTCCAAACTAGGAGAAAGTCAGTCCACTACCAGAGACGTCAAGCTCTAGGATTTTGCAACCATTGCATGCTACATTCTTATATAAGACATACAATAAGACCTTCATTTTGTAGGTCAAGGACACCTAGACTTCCTTTTTAAGGACCAAAAGGAGACAATAAAATTACAAGGTCTTACCTATCCTTGAGGTAGAATCTTGAGCCTCTACAAGGCCTTACCCACTCTTACAAGCAACTGGACACCTTCGCCAAGGAGATCCCCTTCTTGCACTGAGTTTTCCACCTTAAAGGAATTTCCCACTCTCCTCAAGGATCTTTAGACTTCACCTTATCCTTCAACTTGGAGAAGCTTTTCACCTTCTCCTTCACCTTGAAGAATCATTTCACCAACTTTTCTTGAAGAAAGGGATTGTGAAAGGGAAGCTTTGAGAGCTTAACAAGATTACAATGGAGTATCTCTCTCTCTCACATAGCCTATCTCACTCATATGGATGTTTGGATTTTTAAACAAGAGAGAGAAAGGAGACCCAGTGGGAAAAATGCACTCAACTAAATCAATGAGCTTGAATAGCATCAAGGAGCCAACTTGGAATGAAGTCCAAGGGGTCCTATTTATAGTTGGGGATGTCCGCTAACCACTAGAAGCACTTGGGACCGAAATCTAGTTTTTTGGGGTGTTGCAATGGATATACTTTTAACATTTACAACACTCTAATGGCAAGAATAACTTTTCTACACATTTTGTATAGTGTAGTCTGTCGAGTTTCCATAAAGGTAAGTCATCCAATTTCACTATGTGATAAGCTAATTTTTAGTTGTCGACTAAGTTTATCCAGGATGAAACTCAACCATTGGATTAAAATTAGTTTTCCATAGCAGGGTGTCTGTCGAGTTTATCCTGAGGTAAAATCAGTCAAACTTCAACATTTGCCAAGACCCATTCTAAGCGTCGGTCGAGTTTCTAGGAAGGAAACTTCACCAATCCAACAGCCTATGATGCATTTTGGAAATTTTCATTTACGTGATCAAACGTTCAAATTAAGTGCTCTTGATTTTTGTCATCTTTGTTACAAGTCAAAATATAAATAGAAATGATATAAAAAAAATCCTAAGTTGTTTAGGGCTATTTCCATAAAAGTCCATTTGCATTGCTTTTGACTTGAACTTGATCAAGCTAGAGCTTAATTGAATTGATCCTTTTCATGTACCTAATACCTTAAATCATTGTCAAATAGACATGGTAGATACATCTAAATGGAATGGTTAAGTCATCATCAAAATATGGAAAATGTATAACGCTTAGGTCAACATCAACTATCTTTGTAGACTCCTCCATGATCCTCCATGATATCTTCCACCCACATATGAACCTCTAAAAGAGGTTGGTGTCAAGGAAGAAAGGGAATCGTCATTGTTCTTCACTCCTCTCGACATCACTCTACAAGTTTGCATATTTCGTCCTCCCTTTTTATCTATCATATTAATCTAAAGAAGAAGAAGGCAGTAGATAACTATGTGAAGGGCTGAGACCCTATGCCCCATAATTTATAATATAACACAGTTCTAGATCCTTCCTCTAAGAAGTCCATGTTTGGATCACACGCAAAGTCTTAATTGGGATTGGAATTTCCCATAACCTTTAGTTCTCTACACAGAAAGAGGGTGTTATCCCTTTCTTTTTCTATTACTTTAATTAATCTATTCATTTTTCATAAAAAAGGATCATATCTCCTTATGAATGACCGCATTCACTTTTACACCGTCATCGTTCATTCAAATTCCAAGCAACAAAACTAAGACAAATAGTACTTAAAATGACCCTTTCTTTCTAATTGTATCCGATCTATGCATCATATTGGTTTAACCCCATAAATTTTACATAGGTTTTTTTCATCCTTGAATATCACTACACAATTTTTCCAAGGTCTATTTCTCTCTCAACATTTTATTTAAGGTCCAAAAATGAGATATAATCTTATTCTCATCATATGTATTAACCTAAATTTACCATAAGTTTGTCAAATCTATCTTCATCTTTACATTTAAAGAAACACCAAATGGGCTCAAACTCATGTGAGATACATTACGCAGGGTCTGTATGGCTCAACCTTAGCCTATTCCAATTTTGTCAATATCATGGTATACTAGGTTTTGAAAATTAGGGTTGACATTCTATGTTTTTTTTGTAGCCATGGACAAGTAGATCATTTTTTCTTGGTCATGGGGGTGTAACTCCTGTGTCATGGCTTGTTGAATAATAAATTTTGTGCTTGATGTTAGTTTTTTATCACTATTATATGATGCATTGGGTTTTTTCACATATATGCTTGTGTGTATGTTTTATACTTCTTGTATATACTAGGAAGGTATATTTTAAAGTAAAGAGTTGTTATAATATCATCATTTCCTTGGCCAAGGGAGTGGCTAGGAAGTGTTGGGGATTTCTAGTTTTTGGTTAGTTCTAGTTCTGCATATATGCATGGTTGTGCTATATATAGATAGAATCGTTCCAGACTGTAGGAGGGGTGTAGAAATCAAACCTTCCCTTGTGATTATCCTTGCATTCTTTGAGTTTTTTGTTATATCATTGCATGATAAGGTAGAGAAACAATATTCACAAGAATCTATAAACAAAATTGATCATTTGTTTAATGTGAGCATATTTTAGTTTTCTTCTTTTTTAATGGTTATCTAACTGAATAAAAACAAACCCTTTTTTGATAAATAGATCTATGTTGTTGAAAATAATCACTCTTGCACCTAACAACCTTTGCTCCATTGATACATGACCTTGAAAACAATGAATCAATATACTTATGGGTAAGACAAGTCATGATGATTATTAATTCAATACTCATTTAATAACGCACCAACAAGATTTTGGCACCATTTCAGGGGGCATCGTTATTTTTTTTAGAGTTAGAGGCATTGATTAGTATGTGAGACTAGATCACATGACAACTTGTCTTATCCACCATCATTTTCATCATCATCGTTATCAACTTTATGGTTTATTATAAGTTCCATTTTCTCTTACATGTCTCACTCACCATGTAAATTTGGAACATTCTATGCAGCGCTCCAAGAGAGGTCTTGAACCTTCCATATTTTAAGACCTAGATATTGAATACACTGTGAGTAGCCTTCAAAGAGAGAGGAGTGAACCTCAATATAATCTGGAGGATTGACAACCTTCATCATCTTCATCACCACCATCTCCACCTGAGCATCATCTCAATAAGAAGATCCAATCATGGAATATGATTCTCCTCTTTAGGATTTGTTGTTCCATCTATAATAAATATTAGTGGGGTTATCAATAATCCACAAATTAAGCCAAAACATTTCTATATCATCCCCACCATTATACAAATGATCCAACAAAATATATTTGGATGGACATCAATGGAGGATCCAAACCTCCGCATCGTTGATGATCTACCGTACCTCAACACATTCAAGATAAATGGAATTCCTACTAATGAGATTTTCCTTCTTTTATATCTTTTCAATTTGAGAGACAAAGGTGTTGACGAGCCTAAATCGCATGTCTAAAAAGAGCATATTAAAGTAGTCAGACTTTTAAAGAGATAACCCGACACTCAGGCCCCCGCAACGATAACGGGGTCCGATGTAGCTATCAAGGTCGAACACAGGGACAAGGTTGGTCATGCTAAGAATGTGGAATCAACACTCTCTATACTCCAGCATAAAAGAGGATTGATATGTGTTCCCGAGGGAACGATAGTTCGAGAATAGGAACAGTAAGACAAAAGAAGTAAAAGAAACAAATTGTAACAAGTATATGGGAAAACTCAGGTTGGGGCTCACCAACCAAGGTGACTCTCCAACAAGCATACTATCTCTCTCCTGCATAATCATATCAAGATTACAAGCAACCATAAAACGTCTATTCCACTCTCTCTCGAGATGAGGATAGATCTAGGCCTAAGAGAAGCCTCTCTCTCAAGATGACAACTCAAAAACCTCGCAATAAAACATATGGTTTGAAGCATTTAGCATTCCAACACTCTCGTACATTCATACTACTCCATGACATGGGATAAAAGCGATATTACTCTCTCAAGATATCAACAATCCAACATCACAAGATGGTAGCTAAGCATACAAGTGAAGCATTAAAATAGGTGCAAGGAGATAATCTTGATAAGAGTATGTATATTGAAAAGAAAAAGAAAATATACACGTTGGGAGAGACTTAGTGGCTACTCCCAACCCAAGTTATGGTGTTTAGCCGCTCATGCTTGTGGGTAACATGGCGACGCTACAAAAAAACAGATCTGTGAGATACCACGAAGAATGGAGGTGAGTACAACATGATGAAATGATAGATCTAGAGGAGAAGAAACATGATACTACACACTACTTCTTCAGATCTGGATCTACCACCGGGATGTCTCCTTCTATCAAAGAAGCGGTGGGCACAGGTGGTCGTCTTCTCTCTCCTCGGCCTTTGCTCTGGAGATCCAAGACTGATGGATGGTCGGCGACGGGTCTAGGATGAGGCAGCACTTCATGGTCTCAGGATCCAATCTCTCTAATCTGAAGTCTTGACAAGACAGGTGGGGGCGCTATTTATAGGCGCCTTCCACCGACTTAAGACCGTGGTCGTGGTCGTGGTCTTTCTTGACAGTGATTCTTCTTGATTGCGATCTTTCTTGACCGCAATTCTTATTGACCGCGATTCTCCTTGACCGTGATTCTCCTTGGCCGAGATTCTCCTTAGGGTCACGGTCGAGATCTTCGGTGAAGTCGTGGTCACGATCTTCAGAGAAGTAGCGATCGCGATCTTCAGAAAAGCCGCGGTCGCAATCTTCGGTGAAGCCACAGTGACGGTCTTTGGAGAAGTCACAGTTGTGGTCTTTGGAGAAGTCACAGTCGCGGTCGGATGACTCCTGAAATTACCAAACAAGACTTTATTCAAGAAGATAGATAAAATGTCTGCAAAGTCGACTAAAGTTATTCTAAAATTGGGTTAAAATATATACAAAAATACGTAAAGTGTGGTGTTATCAACTCCCCCAAACTTAGAATCAAGCCTGTCATCAGGATAAATGCACGTTTGAGCACCCAGAGAGGAAGGATGAACAAGGATAACATAATAGCACGACTGAAATATCTTATTCTTGCATCAAGACTGTTGTCGCATGTATACAGTCCCTTAGGTCTCAAACTCCCCTCTTAGACTAAGGGTTGCATAACTTCATATTATTTGTCATAACCTTCTATTGTAAAAGGTTTCTCCTTCTCAACTCATAACCTTCCCTTAACTAGCATCCATACTAGTGCTACATCTTTTAGAAAGGTAGCCTTCACACCTATTCTTTATTTTTAGAGAGCCCTATGCTAATGTGTATAGGTAGGCTAGAAGCTTTAAGGTGTTTCCTCTTCCTCCCGAACTCCTCATCAACAACTGTCGTAAGAACAGTTTTGCCCCTTTTTTGGGATTCTAACCTTAAGTCAGGTGGTATGTGAAGTTCCATTCAGGATTGGAGGTGTGTAAGCTTGGCTTCCAGTTTCCGCTTACGGGCACGACATATCTGCATTCATGAGTGCAGCAATATATCGGTCGGGCAGGAACTTTTGGCATCTTTTAGGGCACATCTCTCATATTCTTTGTTTATTTTATTTGATTTTTGGCTTTTTATCTCTCCTTTCAGGCTTGGGATTTAGGATTATGTTGGTCTTCTTGGGTGGCCAAGCCTCTTTTTAGCTATTTTCTTTGAACATGGAAGCTTTTTCCTATCTATAGAGACTAGGATTTTCTGGATGCGGGTATCAGGTGGGGATGGTTGTTTAGGAGTATGACTAAGGTTCTCTTAGTTTGCAGGGGTTCATGAGTTAAGGTTGTTACATATACAACATCTTATTGCAAGAATGAGATATAGTAGTGTTTCTATGACTTGTAGTTTTACTCGTGGTTTGCTCATATCCTATTCTCTCAGGGGATGGATCACTACTTTTTGAAAATTTTAGCGAGAGAGAGCGAGCTTCTAAGAGGTCATTTGTAATGAAAATTTCAAAATTTCAATGCCATCGTAAGAAACGTAAGAAAAGGAAAGTGAAATTTAAAAAGGGGAAATAGAAAAAGGAAGGCTTTAGTACCTCTGTGGCCCATTTATGACTCCTCCTCCAAACTTATCTTGCACCCTATCTCGGGGTGTCAAAATTTGAGAAGAAGTATAAACGGGCCTTGTTTATTTATTTATTTGGAGGGGAAGGCCCACTTGGACTCTAGGAGCATGTTGGCCTAGATACCCCTTAGCGTGTGATACTGCTCGTATTGCATGTTCTCCACCTTGAGGTCGGTAGTTGCGATAGCTACCATCCACGATAGGTAGAAGAACCCGCAGTCATTTGATAGGGGTATCTGTTGAGGGCTTCTGTGGTAGTATTGGGTCTTCTTGAAGTCCTTGCCTTGGATCATTGTGAACCCTCTGCAATACTGTTGTATCATTTGGACGATGGCTTCAGCACAGGTGTTCGCCTTTTCTTCGGTAGGAGACTTTGTTGTCATCATATTAGTTGTTTTCTTTAGTGAGAAGGTTGAGTCATAGCTATTATACAAAATTACAATCTTCTTCAGTAGGTTAACGTGCAGCAAAGTCCAATGGTTGTCATGAAGAATTGGCAAGAAGATATTTCCAGGTGTGCCTTCTTGAAGCCGTCGTTGCAACCGCTCTATTTCTCCCGTCTTCTTGTCCTTGAGGATGTCGTCTACCAATAAGAAATATGACATGTGACAGTTTGGCATTGAATCTCCTAACAATGCATGGTAGACTGACAGTGTGCTCACTGAGAGGTACCCTCTTGTTCTCAACATTTCTCAAAGGTCATCTTTGAGCATGCAGATGCCATCTCATTCGAAGATGACATCTCTCGGCGAATTGTCTTCCTTTAGAGAACACATGATTATTGTGAGTTCTTCCATCGACAGACTGAAGCAGCTCCATCTGTCGAAGTACTCGAAGGAAGGTACTATATCTCTGGTCGGGCCTTCTAGTCCTTTGTTCCCCATGTCTTCTTCGGCTTTTGCTTCTGCGGGTCGTCTTTCTATATGAGGAGCTTCAGGAGCGTCAAATACTGAAGGTTGGTGTTCATCTTCTGCTTGCTTCACACCCCCTTCAGTCTCTGTATCCCATCCCTCTTTCCAAGTTGTAGCCCTAGTCGGTTCTATCGGGTCGACCCACATGCTTTTGAGTTGTTCCCTCCAAGGTGTCTTCTCGGGGAGAGGGATGTCTGCGTGGAGCCTGCGTGGAACGACATTAGCAGCCATCGCCAGATCCTTGAAGAATCGACGATCATAGATGATCTCCATTGCGTACATGCCCCGCAATCCATGTAGGTCTTCCTCGTATAGGTCATCCAGGGGAATGCCCTTACTGATGGCTTCCATCATACGTAGGATGATGAAGGTGCACTCCCTTAAACCTGCTCCTTCCTGGGGAATGTTCTTGTTTATGGAGAAGAGTTTCGAGGACCCTTGGAACCTTGGACTCGCCTCTTTAATAGCCCGCTGTAGGCGTATAGGAATTTTCAAGGCATCCCCGGCATCCTTCCTCTTGTAGACAAGTGAAGTGTTGTCCATCTCTGTTGCGCAGCAGTTGAGAACTGTCGTCTTCCGCTGCATAAGGTCAATGACGATTAGGCCCCAGTGCTTTGGATTATGAATGGGTAGCACCACTGTCCTGGTCTCCCTTCTCCTTACTACCACATGTAGTTCCAAAACTTTTGTCGCCATGTATTCTTCTTTATATAACAGGCTGGCTAGACATGTGGTGTCGTTGAAGATTGGTTGCAGATTATCTTGATGGAGAAATTCTTCCAGGAGGGTGGCGCAAAGTACCTTAAACATCCTTTTGTGTACTTGCACCGTTTTCAGAAAGACCCTCCGGAAGTCCTCTCCGGTCAGATATCTACCCTTGTTGATATACAATATGTCTGACCCGGGTAGATCGTCGTCGAGGACATCTTACGGGACATTGACATCTCTGTATGAGATGCGCAACATGGTCTTCATGGCCATGTCCTTCATTTTGCAAGGCAGAGGGGGAGTTGTTGAGGGTAGTAGCGTTCGTTCTTTAGCTTGCCTCTCCTTGGCGGGCTCTTCCATGAAGAAGGCTGCCAGCCCACCCTCCTCATCTTCCAACGTTTCCTCTAGTATTGTCAGTACTGAGGCTTCCCGGATGGTGGGCATAGCCTCAGCCACTTTTTTAGTACCCTTGATCAGAGGTTGTGCTGTGGCCCGTTGTCCAGCTTACTCTGAGTAAGCTTCTGTGATGACGTCTTTTTCATTGATTTCTTCTGACATCTGCCCCAGCCTGGCCTTGGCCTTCATCTTTAGCATGGCCTCCATCTTCCCATCATAGATGTAGTCATTGGGCTCCTCATGAGATGGGAAGAGGAGTAAGTCATTTGATTCTTCCATCCCAGCTCCTAGCTCGACTATTAGCCTATCAATCTCTACTGTGCCGGCCGAGCTAAGCGATGCGACCACCTCCTCCCCGTGAGCCTTTGCTTCCTGTTCTGCTTTTTTCAGAGTGAGTGTGGGAGGTATAAGGCGATGTCCAACCTGCTGCACTTCCTCATGGGCGGTTTCGTCCATCGCCTCCTCCGGGTCGCAGTTAAGGTCAAAGCCCCTTGATTGTGTTGTATGCTTTTTATACTAGGGGCTCGATCTTCCTGCTGGTTGGTTGCCTTATTATTCAACGATGGGAGATTGCCTTCAGCTTTTACTCCCATTCTTTTCTGCACCTACTCCTACCCCCGCCCCCCCCCCACATTGTCATCGTGGCTGGAGGGGTTTGTCAGGGAGCATTCTGGGCTAGCAGGGTGCTTCGTCTTTATTTTTTGTCCGCCGGGCTTTGAGCTCTGCATGCTCCTGCTCAATCTTCCGGTGGTCTTCTTGCACCCCTTGTCATTCTTCTTCTAGGGCAACCATTTCCCATTCATATTCTTGGCGCATTTGCTCATTGTCTGCACGTATGGCTTGCCCTTCTTTTCGCAGGATCGTCATTTCCTCCTGCATTTTTATCATCATCCCCAGCATCCTCCATTGATTGCTAAATACTTCTTGCATGAATTCTAGGAGTGCTGACGTCCTCTCATCTATTTCCTTTACCTGCACTGTTAGTGAAGATAAAGAAGTATAAATTTTTTCATTAATTGAATCAGTTCGATGCATGTGCTCCCACATTGCATCAAACGTATTACCTAGGGCACCCCCGAAGGAGGGTTCCTGTTGTTGTTGTTTGTGGTGGTGCAGTTGTTGCCCCGCACATTTTGTTGATGCACTCAGCATAGTTGGTTGCTTAGTTGGGGGCAGTGGGGGCATCCCCCTTGGTTGGGTCTTCTTCAGCTCTGTCACTGGTCCATTTTGAGATGCTTGTCTTTATGCCTCTGTTTCCAGCACGTTGGTGCCGAGAGGGGTTTCTTCTTTGTCTTGGTCCCTCTCTAGCTCTGGCTCCGGTATGGCTTGGGAGCCTTGTCTTTCTGGCTACACCTCTGGTTGGCAGGTGGGTTGCAAGACTTCATTGGTGTCTGTAGTCTTTTCTGCTTCTCCCTCCGCTGTAGTAGTTTCCTCCTGTGGTCTCGGGAAAGCGGGGTCTGCAACTTATGCTTCCACTGGTTGCTCTACGACCCTCTCTTTTTCAGCTGGCTTACTGGTGGCTTCTTCTTTCTTTTTCTCCACTGCCAGTTTCTTCTGTGGCTCCTGGGTTTTTTTCACTACTAGTGTTGGGACATTGCTTTCTTCAGGTACGCGTGTCGGTTCTGCCAATGTGCTGGCATGTAGTGTCCCGGAGCTCATCTTCTCGACATCGTCGAGAGTCGGCCGCAGCTTGTGGGCATCATAGAATGCCATTTTGGGAAGGGGGAGTGGCTTCTTCAGTCCTTGGGGCTTGAAATATGCTTTCTCCCCGTTCACTTCCAGAATTCCCATGCTGGCGAGGAACTTTATATCAATACTTTGTTGTCCCTCTATTTCATCATATTTTTGCAATTTGCCTTCTTCCAGCAGGTAGTCGGCGATCCTTGTTATTTGACCGCCCATATAGAAGGCAGACTTCCTCTTTTCCTCACTGCCTACAGTCAATGATAGCCTTCTAATAAGGATCCTTCCTATATTTACCGGTCGCCTATTGATCATAGACCATATAAGGAAGAGATCCCCCTTGCTGACTATCCCGGTCTCTGACCTGGAATCTATAGAGAAGGTGATGATCTTTTATACGATCTTTATGAAACAGGAGGTGATTCTGGAGGCCTTGGAGTTCTTTGGGTTGTGCTTCTCCTCTCCAGTCATCTCCTCCCACATATTATTGTTTCCATACACAACAATCTCTCTCTCTCCCAGGGCACTTGAACAGGCCTTAGCCTCTTTTTCGAATGCGGTGAAGATCATGTTCAGATTTGTCTCTATTATCTGGTGGGTTTTGCCCCCCAGCCGTACCTCGAGCTGGTAATCCCCTCCTCCTACTGCTTGCGTCCCATTGCCGGTGGTGATCTTTGTCAGAGAGGACATAAATTCTAGGGTCAACCTCCGATACGACCTTACTTTGGGCGTGCAGATAGTTCGTAAGTCTGCGCCCTCCAAGAATTTCACTGTCCTGTCATACAACCCCAGCGTCTTGAAGTCCTCCACATCAAAGTAACGTGTCGGCATGCAGTCCTTATTAGCAGACATCCAGTCCTAGGTGGACTGGTGCATGATGTCCCGGGGTACGAGCTGGGGCTCCCCTTGAGGCACAGAAACTCCTTCTATCGCCTTTTCAGTTTTTGCCTTCTTACCGGGCTTGGGTTCCTTGAATGTATCCTTCCGCTTCTTCCCGTTCACTGGGCTTCTTGACTCTTCAAGTTAGTACTTGGAGGTCTCTATTTCCCCCGTCTACTCGGTTGATTCTGTGGACTGTTCTTGTGGTACCCCCGCCAATATCTTCTGATGTTGTTCCAGTCTTAGTTGTATCTCCAGGCGTTTGGCGACTGGCAGGGCAGTGCTCTTCTTCAGCTTCTCGGTTAAATCTTTGACTATCATCTCTACCTCCTTAAGGGAGGTAGCCCTCTCGTATAGGGGATTGCTTGAAGCTGGAGAAGACATTCTGTAGGTTAAAGTGAATTAGTCCTCCGTAAGGTATACCCAAAGAACTCTTTTATTTTCCTAGGCATAATTATCATCAAGCAAATTTAACTTTTTGGTTGCAAACTTATTAAACAGACAGTAGGAATCACAGTCATGGTTTTAATCGCGGTCGTGGTTATTATTGTTTCGGAGGAAATCATGGTCGCGACCTTTTTGAAGAGACCGCGGTCACGGTTTTTAATCACAGTCACGGTTATTTCTTAAAAAGATTGCGGTCGCGATTATTTTCTAAGGAGGAAACCGCGGCCACGATGTTAATCACAGATGTGATTATAATCGCAGTCACGGTCCTTTCTTTGGAAAAGCCAAAATTAGTGCTTTTTAGGGTTTTACGATTTTCAGTTCTTAGGGTTTAACACCTCACGGCGGTTCGTGATGATCAAGCTCTTGGTCTACTCCGTACGTTCAATTTTTTAGACCGTTGTTCATCATCCAGTGCTTTTTAGGGTTTTAAAAACTTTCTATTTAGGGTCAAGAAGGATGGGGCTAAGCGCCCGGAAACAAGGTGTTGGTGAGGCAAAAATCAGCTAAACGGCAAAAGAGGCTCGCCGTAGCGATGAAGGAAGAGCTCAAAATCAAAATAAAACTTGTCGGTGCGAGGAAAGATGAACGAGCGGGTTTCCTGATTGATGGGAGAGAATGTGATGATGGCGAAGGGCATGAACGGCAAGGCGAACGATCCCGGCGGACACGCGGTGGCGACCAGCTCGGGCGTCAGATGGAGGAATCACGACTGCTGTTGCAGTTCTTGAACGAACAGACTAGGAAAATCTAAGGGGTTGCACAAAAGCGAAAGGAGTGTAAAGAGCCTGTCGTTCGGCGACTTAGAAGTATTTATAGGTGTTCGGATCGCTCTAACTTAACCGAGTAAAACACCACATCCGCGATCTTTATCGCGATCACGATGTTCAAGAGAGGAGCTGCGGTCGTGATGTTATTTGCAGTTGTGGTCCTTTTAAGAAAACCGTAGTTGTGGTCTTTTGGCTAAGAGAGACGATCTCGGGCTTGATAATCCAACAAGCATGCGTGAAGCCATGGTCATGATTATATTCATGATCGTGGTTATTATTTGCGGTCACGATTAAGTCATACCACCATTCTTTAAATCCAAAAATGAAAACACTCAGAAAAAGAAGAGAAACTTAAACACAAGGAAAGAAGGAAGGATAAAGCAAATATAAAGCGAAGAGAGATCAAAAACTTGAGTTGCCTCCCAAGAAGCACTTGCTTTAAAGTATCTTAGCTAGACTGCATAAATTTTTCACTCCTCTGGTCCTTCGGTCGGATGAGGCAACACTCGATCCCTCTCCTTGTTGAGAAGGGTTGGTTCATCTAGGTTGATCTCTGATCTTCTTACAAAGGCTTCATCCTCGTAGAATCTTTTCAACCTGTGGCCATTGACCTTGAAGATCCCAGTCTTTTCTCCTTGAATCTCCATCATTCCTGATGGATAAATCTTTTCCACAGAGAAAGGGCCTGACCATCTTGTTCTAAGCTTCCCAGGGAAAAGCCTGATGCTAGAATTGAAGAGAAGAACCTTGACTCCTTCACGAGTGTCCTTGTTCCTTAGTTGGGCATCATGCCACACCTTGGTCCTTTTCTTGTAAATCCTTGTGTTTTCATACGCATGCAATCTCATTTCCTCGAGCTTGTATAGCTACAGATATCTCTTTTGCCCTGCCTTTTCCAAGTCCATATTTAGAAATTTAATCACCCAAAGGGCCTTGTGCTCTAACTCTAAGGGTAAATGACAAGACTTTCCATAGATTAGCATGTAAGGTGTGGTGCTTATGGGTGCCTTGTAAGAAGTTCTATAGGCCCAGAGAGCATCATTGAGCTTCATGGACCACTATTTCTGAGTATGGTTGACAGTCTTTTCCAAGATTTACTTAATCTTCCTATTAGATACCTCCACATGCCCAAAGTTTTGAGGGTGATAGGGTGTTGCAACCTTGTGCTTGACCACGTACTTCTTTAGTAGTGCCTCAAATTGCTTCTCCCCAAAATGTGATCTGCCATCGCTTATCACGGTGCGGGGTACTCCAAAGTGTGGGAAGATGGTTTTCTCGAAAAGCTTAATCACAGACTTAGAGTCGCAAGTTTGGGTAGCAACAGCCTCTACCCATTTTGACACGTAATTCACAACCACTAATATGTATTGATAACCTTTTGATGAGGGGAAGGGACCCATGTAGTCTATTCCCCAAATGTCAAAGATCTCAACTTCTACCCAGTCTGTCATAGGCATTTTTTTCCTTTTTCCTATATTTCTGGTTGATTGGCACTCCTTGCATACCTTCACATAAGTTGCAGCATCTTTGAATAGCAAAGGCTAGTAAAATCCTAATTGAAGCACTTTTGCAGCAGTTCTGTCCCCACTATGATGCCCTCCATATGGTGAAGAGTGGCATTCCTTAATATCAGTGGGACCTCTTCTTCCAGTATACATCTTCTGTACAAACTGTCTGAACATTTCTTGAATAGTAATGGGTCGTCCCAATAGTAGTTCCTCACATTAGATAAGAGCTTCTTTTTCTGGTTGTATGTGATGTCCGGTGGTAACTCCCCGCAAGCAAGGTAGTTTCAAATGTTTGTGAACCATCACAAGTTTTGTTCTTCAGCTTCTATCATGAGCAAAGCCTCATCTGCATAGTTATCATTAATGGGTGGCTCATTTTTGTCTTCGATGATAATCCTCAACAAATGGTCGGCAACTACGTTTTCTGCCCCTTTCTTGTCAATGATCTTGTGATCGAACTCTTGGAGTAATAGGGCCCACCTTAGTAACCTAGGCTTTGTGTCCTTTTTCATTAGGTATCTGATAGCTCTGTGGTCAGTATAAACCTTTACTTTTGCTCCAATCAGATAAGACCTGAATTTGTCAAAAGTAAAAACAATAGCTAGCAATTCTTTCTCCATGGTAGTATAATTTACTTGTGCCTCGTCCAGGGTGCGACTGGCGTAGCAGATAACATGATGTCTCTTGTCCTTCTTCTACCCTAGGACTACCCCTACCGCATAGTCACTAGCATCGCACATTAGCTCGAAGGGTAACTCCCAATTCGGGGCTTGGAGAATAGGTGGGGTTACTAGGGCTTCCTTCAGGGTCTGAAAAGCTTTTAGACAATCATCTGTAAAATCAAATTCTACATCTTTAACCAGCAGATTTGAAAGGGGTTTTGATATCCTCAAAAAATCCTTGATGAATCTTCTATAATAACTGGTGTGACCAAGAAAACTTCACACCCTTGTCATGGACTTAGGTGGAGGCAATTTAGAGATGGCTTCGATCTTGCTTACATCCACTTCAATACCTCTCTTTGAGACCTTGAGCCCCAGGACTATGCCTTCTTGCACTATAAAATGTCATTTCTCCTAGTTAAGGACTAAGTTCTTCTCTTCGCAGCATTACAGGACTAACGATAGGTTTCTCAAACAACCATCAAAATCTCTTCCATAAATAGAAAAAGTCATCCATAAAGACTTCCATAATGTCTTCCAAAAAGTCAGAGAACATCAAGATCATGCAATGTTAGAATGTTGCAGGAGCATTGCATAGTCTGAATGGCATTTGTCAGAAAGCATAGGTACCATATAGACAGGTGAAGGTAGTTTTCTCATGATCGTCAGGTAGGATGGGAACTTGGTAAAATCTAGAATAACCGTCCAAGAAGCAAAAATATTCATGATGCGCCAGCCTTTCTAGCACTTGGTCGATAAAGAGAAGAGGATAGTGATCTTTCTTCATTGCTTGATTCAGCTTTCGATAATCGATGCACATTCTCCACCTGGTAACAGTCCAGGCGGCTACTTCATCTCCTTTATCACCCTTTACCACTATCATTCCCCCTTTCTTTGGCACGACATGAATTGGGCTCACCCAATTGCTGTCACTGATCGGGTAGATAATACTCGCATCTCTTAGCTTGATGACTTCCTTCTTTACAACTTCTTTTAACATTTGATTCAGCTTCCTCTGGGGTTGAACCAGAGGTTTTGCTGATTCTTCAAGATTTATGTGGTGCATACATAGAGCAGGGTTAAGCCCCTTGATATCATCCACTGAATAGCTTATAGCTTGCCTATGGAGCCTTAGCTCCTTGAGAAGTCTTTCCATTTGCTCTTTGGTCAGGCTGGCATTGACTATGATAGGATTCCTCTCTTGAGGATCAAGAAACTCATATTTCAGACCTTCCGATAATTGGTTAGGTTTAGGTTTGGATTTTGGTACTTTCTCTTCTTCCCTTGTCAGTTCTAGAGAAGCATACTTGACAGCCTCAACAAATTCCTCTTCATTGCTCAAATCCCCTATGTTTCGATTCAGGTATTCGAGGATCTCAGCAACCTTGGGGTCGCCAATTTCCAAATCTTCTTTGTTTAATGCCCTCATAAGAGGGTCTACCACCATTGTGTCTTCTTCTACTTCTTCGCAATATTGTTTGTAGCTATCCATGAAGTAAGCAGATTCGAACAGGGATGGTCCTTTCATTGTGCCTTTCACCTTGAAATCTATGCGATCATTTCTGACCCTCAGAGTTATGATGCCTTCAGTGACATCAATCAGTGCCATACCAGTCGCCAAGAAATGTCGTCCAAAGATATAAGGGCATTTAGGGTCTTCAATAGTGTCAATGATAACCATATCACATGGGATGAAGAATTTCCCCACGTGAATCGGAACATCTTTGACTACACCCACTGGCCTTTTGAAAGTGTGGTCTGCCAACTCGATTCTCATATTAGTCCTGACCATCTCAGTCAGTCCTAATCGTTGCACGAGGCTTAAAGGCATTAGACTGATGCTAGCCCCCAAGTCGGCGAGACCCTTCCTTTTAATGTTATCCTCTACTGCAAAAGGTATAGTAAAGGCTCAAGGGTCCTTCTTCTTGGTAGGTAGTTCTGCTTTTACAAAATTTGTTGACATGCTGGATAAGTGTACAGTTTTGATCCTTCCTCCTCGCCTTTTCTTCGTGACTAGATCCTTGAAGAATTTGTCATAGGTTGGCATTTCTTCCAAGGCATCCAGAAATGGTACCTCCAGGTGGAGCGTTTTCACTGATTCCATGAACTTCTCATACCTCTTCTTGAGGTGAGCCTTTACAAGCTTGTAAGGAAAAGGTAATCTTGGCGAGTAATGACTCCTCTTGGCGAACAATTCTTCTTCAGGTTCTGGTTCCTTAACCGGCGGGTGCTGGTTCTCTCCCTTGGCTGAGTTCTCTATAACATTCTCTAGCTCTGGTTCTTTAGGTCTTATCGCCTCAGGGCGCTCTATTGTTCTTCCTGAACTAAGGATCGCCATCTTGGCAGATTCTATGTTAGAAGGGATATTCCCCGAGGGGTTCTTTATGAGCTCGACCAATTGAGCGAGATGCTGGTCTATCTGGAATTGATGTGTTTGCATATCTGCCATTTGTACCTACATAGTGTTCAGAATGCCAGAGTTGGACAGTGCACTTTGTGCAAGTTGATTGTTTATCGTGTCATGTCTCTTCATGAAATCGAATAGTTGGCCTACTAAGTCAGGCTGACTAGTGCTTTTTGTTTGACTCTATCTTTGAGGTTGTCCTTGTCCTTGACTTGCATTAGCAGCTGGGCGGTTTTGATACTTACCTTGACCTTGATAGTTGGTTTTATTTGTCTGGAAAGTGCTTGCCTTCGTGTACTGTCCTTGACCTCTCTTCTTCTCGAAACCTGGTGGTTGCTTGGGTGGATTATTCAATTGATGTGAATTTTCTATAGCATCCTTGTTGCCATAGTTGAATCATGGGTGCTCTGGTCTCTTAAAGTTAGCATAAGAGACATTTTCAGCTTCCCCCTCTTCAAACTCGCTTTCACTAGATTCTTTGGGTCGAGTATATACGCAATTTTCTATCCCATTCCCACCTTCACCACAGGTGACACATTTCATGACCTTCTCAATTGGCTTCTTTCCTTTCCCTCCTGATTCCGTCAGCTGTTTGACATCTGTGGCTATCTTTTGTATTTGAGATGTGATCGCTTTGAGAGCCTTTGATTCAATCGATGGTCCTTCATTGGTGGTTTTCTTAGCATATCCTCTGTCGATCCGGTCATAATCAGTCTCAGCTTATAACTCAGCCATGTTTTCTATGATCTTTTTAGATCTACTAGGCTTTTTCCAAGAAAGTCACTTCCAGTTGTTTCATTCAGTGAGACTCTCTCTTTAGGGATTAGACCATTATAGAAAATTGTTATTAATTACCCCTTCTTGTAATTGTGGTGAGGGCAGTATCGCTGGTACTCCTAATACCTTTCCCAGGCTTCATACAGATTCTCACTTGGCTTCTACATGAAAGACGTGATATGTTGCCTGTTACGAACAGTCTTCTCGGTGGAGTAAAACTTGTTTACGAAAGCGTCTGCCAATGCGTTCCATCCATTCAAGGCTTGATGTGGTAGCCTAAGGTACCAGGATAGTGCCTTGTCCTCCAAAGAGAAGATGAAACCCTTGCAGTAAATAACTTCTTGTGTAACTCCCCGCATCTTGATGGTGTCACAGATATTCTTAAAAGTGTCAAGGTAATGATAAGGGTTATCGTTCTTCGAATTCCCTCGAAAGCTTTTATTCTGGATCATAGACATTACAGCTGGCTTCAATTCAAAGTTTGATTTATTGAACCTTGGGATGACCATAGGACATCTTGAATTGTTAGCTTTTATAGCTGCCAACTCCCAAAGAGTCTTTTCTTCCTCTTCATCATCTTCACTGGCGTCGTCCCTGCAATTTCACTCTTGGTGATTCCTTCTGTGCCTATGGTGATGATGATGCTCCTCATGGTGAGGATCATCTTTAGGTTGTTCTTGTTCTTCATAGAGATGATCGCCATTATAATGACCATCTTCATCGGTTTCTGGCGGGGGTGGGTGTTGTCTGATCCTCGCGTTCTACTTGTCCATGGAAAGGGGTGGTCCCACGTGGGGTGGCATGGTGAGCGGAGTTAGTATGGGCCAAGTACTTCTTCCATGGGTACCTGGATAGAACGTATGATCAAGTTAGAAAACCGGGCTTGATGAAGAAAAACTATTCTACACAGGTTCAGGTTAGAAGACTTAGAGTGTTTGTGTTGTCGAGCTTATTGCTAAGCTTGAGGCATGGGATTATAGTGGGTGGACTCGGGTTCCTTAACAGTATCGTTTTGCCTTGTCCCCAGCAACGGTGCCAAAAAGTTGACTGGCCTAAATCGCGCATCTAAAAAGAGCGGATTAAAGTAGTCAGACTTTTAAAGAGATAACCTGACACTCAGGCCCCCGCAATGATAACGGGGTACGATGTAGCTATCGGGGTCGAACACAGGGACAAGGTTGGTCATGCTAAGAATGTAGAATCAACACTCTCTATACTTCAGCATAAAAGAGGATTGATATGTGTTCCCGAGGGAACGGTAGTTTGAGAACAGGAACAGTAAGACAAAAGAAATAAAAGAAACAAATTGTAACAAGTATATGGGAAAACTCAGGTTGGGGCTCACCAACCAAGGCAACTCTCCAATAGGCATACTATCTCTCTCTCCTGCATACTCATATCAATATTACAAGCAACCATAAAATGTCTATTCCACTCTCTCTCGAGATGAGGATAGATCTAGGCCTAAGAGAAGCCTCTCTCTTGAGATGAAAACTCAAAAACATCACAGTAAAACATATGATTCAAAGAATTTAGCATTCCAACACTCTCGTGCATTCATACTACTCCATGACACGGGATAAAAGTGATATTACTCTCTCAAGATATCAATAATTAAACATCACAAGATGGTAGCTAAGCATACAAGTGAAGCATTAAAATAGGTGCAAGGAGAGAATCTTGATAAGAATATGTATATTCAAAAGAAAGAGACAATATACATGTTGGGAGAGCCTTAGTAGCTACTCCCAACCCAAGTTATGGTGTTTAGCCACTCATGCTTGCGGGTAACATGGTGGCGCTATAGAAAAACAAATCCATGAGATACCACAAAGAATGGAGGTGAGTACAGCGTGAGGAAATGATAGATCTAGAGGAGAAGAAATGTGATACTACACACTACTTCTTCAGATCTGGATCTACCACGGGGATGTCTCCCTCTCTCAAAGAAGTGGTGGGCACAGGTGGTCGTCATCTCTCTCCTCGACCTTCGCTTCGGAGATACAAGACTGATGGATGGTCGGCGATGGGTTTGGGATGCGGCAGCACTTTGTGGTCTCGGGATCAGATGTCTCTGATCTAATGTCTTGACAAGACAGGTGGGGGGCTCTATTTATAGGTGCCTTCCACCGACTTAAGAGCACGGTCACAATCTTTCTTGACCATGATTCTTCTTGACCGCGATCTTTCTTGACCGCAATTCTTCTGGACCGCGATTCTCCTTGATCGTGATTCTCCTTAGGGTCGCGGTCAAGATCTTCGGTGAAGTCGTGGTCGCGATCTTTAGAGAAGTAGCGGTCGCGATCTTCGAAAAAGTCATGGTCGCGGTCTTTGGTGAAGTTGTGGTCACAATCTTTAGAGAAGTCACGGTCGCGGTCTTTGGAGAAACCGCAGTCGCGGTCTTTGGAGAAGCTGCGGCCGCAGTCTACTGATTCCTGAAATCACCAAACAAGACTTTAGTCAAGAAGATAGATAAAATGTCTGCAAAGTCGACTAAAGTTATTATAAAAGTGGTGTAAAATATATACAAAAATATGTAAAGTGTGGTGTTATCATGTGTGGATCTCTTCTTCGCCTAAAAACTCCATCATCAATTGGGAGGAGCTCCTAAAAGTATTCTTAGCTAAATAATTTCTACCTAGCATGACTGCACAATTGAGGAGCCAACTCTCCATTTTTTTATTAAAGGGATGGAAAGACCTTGTATGATACATGGGAAAGGTTCAAAGACCTTCAATGTATCTATCCACACCATGGTCTAAGGAACTGGATTATTTTGCAAAAAATCTATAATGTTTTATTATACAATACAAGGATATATGTTGATGTTTCTAAAAATGGTTCACCAATGAGCATATCCTATAGATAAGCCTATTCTATATATGGAAATATAGAAATAAATCATTGACAACAGAATTCTGAAAGAAGCATCCAAACATCTTCTTAAAACATTGCTTTTAGGAAGGAAGTGGGTAAGCACAAAATTGATGCAACAACTTTAATTAAAAAAAAGTTAGATGTCTTCTCACTAAAGTTTGAGAAGATAAATACTCAACCAGTTCAAGTAGTCAATTTACTTTGTGATGTAAGTAAATCACCTGGACATATATCTTCATAAACTATGATTTTTCTAATATATCTGAAAAAATAATAGAATAGTGCAATATGATAGGAAACTTTGGAAAGAAGAAACTTTGCAATCCCTATTCAAACACTTATAATCCAGTATGGAGGGATCATCCAAGATTCTCCTATACAACAATGAAAATGTTCAGAACCCTCAACAACAACTTATTAGACAACAACTATCAACTGGAAACAATTCCCACAGACTTTGATAAAAATGTCAAAGAACTCATTAGCTTCAACCATATTAAAAATCCAATTTAGATATGTGTATTGAGAATTTATTTTAAAATAAAATAAAGAGAAATGATATATTCCATCAGCCAGGTAAGTTTATGGAGCATGTCGTTCACCAACTCTCTTATAAGGTGGATAAATTGCCACTCATGCAAGAATGCTAGAAAATCAAATTGCCCAACAAGCTCTTTCCAACCAAAATGTGCCTTTAGAGACCTTACCTAGTCAACTAGATATGAATCCTTGAGAAAAATTCAAGTCAGAAGCCAGCGTGTTACAACCCTCTTCTAGCTGTGTTGGTAATCCTAGGGATTTAAGATAACCTAATGTTTATTATGCTTCTGTTAGTAATATATTTATCTTGTGCTTTATCTTCACCTTATTTATATTAAATACTTGTATGGATAACTCATCATCATGATGTAATCATATCACAACATCTAATATTTTAGTTGATATAGAATTATCTCATACATGTATAAGGGAGGAAAATTAATGATACATGAGGAAATAATTAATAAATAAATTTTAATTTGATAATATAATCAAACGAATACATTATACTGTAGCAAATGCAATCATAAATCCAACACAAAAAGAATGAACAAAATTGAAGTTAAATTGAGAGAGTTATGGACTTTTTAGTAACACATATAGTTTCCCAGTGACTGCCAAACCAAGGCCCAACGACCACCAAATCAAAGGCCCACCGACTACCAAACCAAGACCCAGTGACCATCAAACCAAAGGCTTAGTGACTGCTGAGAAGTTCCAGTAAGCCCATCAACTATCGAGAATCATCGTGCAGGATAGCCAATTGTAAAATGACCATAACTTTTGCTATATATATATATATATATATATATATATATATATATGTTTTTAATGAAACAACTTGTGTTAGAACCATAATTCAACCTCTACACTCTCAGACCCTTAGAACGACAAAAACAAGACCTGAGAGGCAATTTAGAGGGAATGTTTTGTTGAAGAACATGAAGAATAGTAGAAATTGAAGGGTTTGTCATAGATTCGACTTGGTAAGTAGTTTTTAATCATTGATCCTCTGTTCTCTTCATGTTCCCTTACTCAAACTTCCTGATCCAACTATTGAAGGTTTTGGTTAACATTCATTCTTGATCTTCTACCTTCACCAAATCTTCTTTAGGGTTGGTAAACTTATTAAAAGGTTGTTTGGATGAGACTCTTGAGGCCTGAATCTTAGATCAAATAGGAAAAGGTAGATTTTGAGTTTGTTTAGGCCAAATATGAGATCCGCAAGCTAAAACATGTACATGTGAGTGGAAAATTACCTTTTAACCATAATTTACACCATAAAATTTCAAACAATGACTTTCCAGTAATTAAATCTTCCCCTATGATGACTGTGATGAATTTCATTAATTTTATGCAGTGATTTTTAGTAGTAGAAATTTCTTATTAGTCATATTTTAGTGATGTAATATCATATTGAAAAGTTACTATGTGAATTTTTATAACCAACAAGTGATGAAACTGAGTAAATAGAGGCACCATGGAAGCTAAGTTGTCCTAATTCATAATTAAGGAATCAAACTGTGGTATATGAGAATTGTGAAAGTTTCCAGATGATTTTTGTGCTTAATATGAGATGCTTAAATGATGAACATAGGGTAATGATTTGTAATGACGATGAATTATATTAGATCCACTAAACATCACTAGACATAAGATGCCCTGGACATTATAGAATCCTTACAAGAGGTTGGCATTGTGAGGAGGAAATGTGCTTCTCGAATGGAGGTCTCACGTCGGTCAAGATAATATAGAGCGCACCAATAGGGTGTGGGGATCTAGGCCACTGACGGAAGACTCCTTAAATGATTGGTATACAACACCAATTAGGGATCCTTGTGGTGCTTGAGTTATGAGTTCTAGCGACCAGTGGAAATCTTCGGTAGGTCCACTGGTGTATAATAATCCTGAGAGCATTGAGTCCCCACCAGAGTACCCAGGCTGAGAGGAGTTGAGATATCTGGCCACTACCATTATCCGCCAAGAGCCAGACGTGGCAATGGCAGCTGTAGACATGATATTGAGACTATAGACTTAGGATCCCAGACATGCTTCTAAGTTTTGTAGACTGAGTTTGTATCTTCATGTGATCATTTCACATGAGACGTTATCGTTTACTAAGTGATGTTACTATGTATATGAGAAAATAAAAAGTGATGACTAATTTTCATTGAGTGATAAAAAGTTGATGGATATCCTAATATCCTTGGTGGGCCCTAACCCTAGATTATTAGATTCAGATTGCATTGACTTTTTTGGTATCAAAGTGTAGGTTGAACCTAAATTGATTTTAGGTTTGGTACATGGGAAATAATAAACTAATAGGATTAGGATGATTTCCTTTTTGAACTATAATTTTCTAACAGATGTGTTCTACTATGGATATGCAGATGGAAGGAAGAGGAAAAGGACATGGTGAGGAACAACTTGAGAGCCATTATGGCCCTGACCCTTGAGAAATGGTTCAAGGTGGAGAAGATTGGGATGAAGTGACAAGAATGTTTAGTATTTTTCTAGAGACAAAAGAAAAATATAAGATGGATAGGAGGTCTTCATCTTCCAGTAAGGATCTCATTACATCCTATGAGCTAGTGAAGTAGCTTGGTGGAACTGAATTCTCTAGAACAATAGATCTAGATATGGTGGAGGTGTGGCTTTGACAATTGTAAAAGGTATTTTGTCTAACGGAGTTATCATAGGATAGGAGAACCAATCATGTGGTTTATCTACTCAAGGGAGATGTTGAGTTGTGGTGGCCTAGAGTAGAAGATAAGAGGAGAAATATAGTGATGACATGGAGGGATGTTGTGCATGAGTTTCACCTTAAGTATTTTCCTCCCAATTTCCTAAGTAATATGATCAAATAGTTCGAGAATATCATACAAGTTAGTATGATGATTGGTGAATATAAAGCATATTTCACAAGGCTGGCTAATTTCAGCCCTCAGCTTGTGCCTAATGATGTAGAGAAGTGCAGAAGATTTCAACAAGGTTTAAGATCAGAAATTAGATGCAACATATCAGCCATTGGTCAGAGAGACATATAAAACTTTGGAAAATTTGTGGAACCAATAAGATGTATAGAAGGTTCAGTTAATGTTGATAAGTAGTCTAAGAGAAATAAAAGATTTGGAGGCTTCAATAGAGGAGGACAGAGTAGTGGTGGATACTGAGGAAGTGGTGGTTTCTTTTCCAAGATAGGATGAAGACTTGGTTGTTTTGGGAGACAAGGATCTAGTTCTTTACTGAGTGGAGGAAGGCTCAGTTCCATTAGATGGAATACACCGCATAGGTGGACACCTCCAACTAGGTCTCCAAGATCATCAATGTCAGTGGCATGCCCATAGAGATTGGATGCAGCCATGTGTGACAATTGTGGTAGAATACATTTTGGACTGTGTTGGAGATTCACTACTCAAATGTATTATCACTGTGGACAAATGGGACACATAAAAAGGGATTGCCCAAAGCTTTAGTAAATTTCATAACAAAGTTCACAATTACAGTTTCATCCTCTGTAGAGATAGAGTCCAGTTAGAGGAGCAAGTTCTTATGTTTCCTCAGGTTCTAGAGGAGGATCACCTAGTACTAGTAGTGGAAAGAAAGGACAATGTGGCAAATGGAGATCTACATGATGCTTCTTCTCAATGACATTATTTGAAGGTGTATTCTTGCCTAGAGTTGTGATAGGTGATATGCTTCTCTTTAACAACATTTCAATTATAGTATTCATAGATCCTGGTGCAAGATATTCTTTCATTCAAAGATTGATAGTTAGTGGATTGAATCTTTTAACCCAAGATTTATCATGTGAGTTGTTATTAAGAGTCCCATTATATGAATCCTCAGTTTTGACAAAAGTGTTTCCTAAATGTTTGTTGAGTTTTAGTGGGTATACAGTAGTTGTTAATCTCATACCCTTAGATATTAATTCTTTTCAAATATTTTGGGTATGGACTTCCTTGAGACATATCATGTCCAATTAGATTGTTGGAAGAAAGAAGCTATCTTTCAAAAAGGTGGATTTTCATGTGTCTTTACTAGAGATAGAAAAGTCTTACCCACATGTATAGTATCATCTTTTGTAGATGATAAGATAATGATAAAGGGGTGTGAGTCCTTTTTAGCACATGTGGTGGATGCTAGGGTGGAGAAAAGAATGGTCAGTATAGGAGATATTCTAGTAGTATGTGTGTTTCCAGATGTCTTTCCCAATGAGTTACCAAGTTTTCCACCTGAAAGAGATATCGACTTTGAGATTCATATTTTACCTGGAGCCATCCAATAGCATTACTTGTCTATAGAATGGCACATGTAGAGTTAAAGGAACTAAAAACTTAGTTATAGGAGTTATTGGATGAGGGATATATTCAACCTAGTGCATCGTCTTGTGAGGATCAAGTACTATTTGTGAAGATAAAGCAATTAAAAACTTAGTTATAGGAGTTATTGGACAAGGGATTTATTCAACCTATTACATCATCTTGGGGGGCTCAAGTACTATTTGTGAAGATAAAGGATGGAACCATGTGATTATGTTTAGACTATAGACAATTGAATAAGATAACCATTAAGAATAAAATATCCTCTGCCTAGAATTGATGAGTTGTTTGATCAACTATGTGAAACAATGATATTTTCAAAGATAGACCTCAGATCAGAATGTCATCAGTTAAGAATAAAGGCATCTGATGTACCAAAGTTAGGAATCAGAACAAGTATGGACATTATGAATTTTTAGTTATGTCTTTTGGACTAACAAGTGCCCCTACAACATTTAGGGACATGATGAATAAGGTTTTCGGACCATATCTAGATCAGTTCATAGTAGTATTTATATACAATATTCATATATATTCCAGAGATAGAGAACAACATGAGAAGCATTAGATAGCCTTGCAGTTGTTAAGGCAACATCAATTTTATGCTAAGTTCATTAAATTTGAGTTTTGACTGGCTAAAGTATCTTTTCTTGGGAATGCCATATCGGGAGAAGGAGTCAATGTTGACCCTAAGAACGGTGGAATCTATTCTTCAGTGGGAGAAACTTGCGACCTCTACTGAATCATAAGTTTTATGGGATTAGTTGGATATTATAGGAGGTTTATAAGAAACTTCAGTGCAATATCAACACCTCTTATGCACTTAACAAGTAAGGATGTACCTTTTGTTTGGTTTGAATCATGTGAGAAGAGTATATATATATATATATATATATATATATATATATATATATATATATATATACATATATATATAATTTTGATATTACCATATGAAAATAAAGGTTATGTGGTTTTCTGTGATGCATCTAGGAGAGGTTTGGGATGTGTTCTTCTGAAAGAAGGGAAGGAGGTGGCCTATGCTTCTAGACAACTTAATAAGAATGAAGAGAATTATCCCACACATGATCTTGAGTTGGCAGCAGTAGTACATGCCTTAAAGACATGGCGTCCTCATCTCTATGGTGAATCATGTCAAGATTTTATTGATCATAAGAGTCTTAAGTATATTTTCACACAAAGGGATCTCAACCTGAGATAGCCCAAATGGTTGGATCTTATAAAGGATTACAATGACACTATTGATTACTACCCTGGAAAGGCCAATGTAGAATTAGATGCTCTGAGTAGAAAGTCAAAATCATCTGCAAAATGTTATCTATGGAATGTGTAAAAAGAGACTTGTTAGTCACGATGAGAGAGACACATTTGGATCTGAATGTGTCTGATCAAGGTGGACTAATTTCATAGAAGTCAGTTAGACCTACCTTTTATGATCAGATCAAGGAGCTTCAGCACAATGATAGAGAATTGCAACAGATCATGCATGATATGATAAAAGGAAGGAGAACAGAGTTCAAATAATCAGATGATGGGTTTTTGCATCCCATGACAGATTGTGTGTACCAGATGCCACTGAGTTAAAGAAATAGATTCTTGAGGAAGCTCACTCGTCTACATAATACATCCAGGCAACACAAAGATGTATAGAAACCTTAAGGAATTGTATTGGTGGTCTGGTATGAAGATGGATGTGGCTGAGTATGTAGCCACATGTGGTGTATATTAGCATGTTAAGGATGAACATCATAAACTGGAAGGTACTCTGCAATAACTTCCTATTCTTGAATGGAAATGGGAGCATATCACTTTAGACTTTGTGGTTGGATTACCTACGACACCACATGGATTTGACTTTTTATGGGTATTACTAGATAGGATAACAAAGTCTTCTAACTTTTTAATAATTAAGACAACATGGGATATGGAAAGTTTAGCCAAAGTCTATGTAGATGAGATAATCATATTGCATGAAATACCCATATCTACAATATTTGATAGAAATCTCAAATTCACATCTGGGTTCTAGAATCAGTTGAAACGTTCTTTTGGAACAAAGTTGAAATTTAGCAATGCATTTCATCCTCAGACAAATTGACAATCAGAGAGGACAATTCAGACTTTAGAGAATATGTTGAGAACATGTGTTTAGTAGTTTAGTGACAGTTTGGATGATCATCTCAGTCTTATAGAGTTTGCCTATAACAACAATTACCATTCTAGTTTAGGCATGCTCCCTTATGAATCCATGTATGGGAAAAAGTATAGATCTCCTATTTGTTGGTATGAAGTTTGAGAAAGATATATTATAGGTCTAGAGTTGGTGGAAGAATCAACAGAAAATATATATGTGATTAGACAACAGTTGAAGGTTGCATGGAACAGACAAAAAAGCTATGCAAAGAAAAGTCATAGACCAATTCATTTTGAGGTTGGGGATGAGGTTTATCTAAAAGTATCACTATGAAGTTGTGTGTTGAGGTTTGGAAGCAAGGCAAATGAACTCCAAGATACATGAATACCTATCCAATCATTTAGAGAATTGGACTTGTTGTATATAAACTTTAGTTACCTTTAGAGTTAGCCAATTTCCATGATGTGTGGCATGTATCTATGTTGAAGAAGTGTCATCCTAGTATAGAAAATATTATAGACCTAGATCATGTACAGTTAAGAGAGGATATCTCCTATGCTGAAGGGCCAATATAAATTCTAGTTCATAGAATTTAGAAGCTTAAAAAGAGGGAGATACCCCTAAAGAAAGTTCTTTAGAGGAATCATGGTATAGAAGAATCTATTGGGAAGTATAGTCAGATAAGTGTAACAAGTATCCTTTCCTCTTCTAGGAATTTTGATATGAAATTTTTATTAGAGGGGGGAATTGGTAGAACCCTCTTCTACCTTGTTGATAATCTAAGGGATTTAAGATAACTAATGTTTATTATGTTTTATTATTAATATATTTACCTTGTGATTTATCTTAACATTGGTTATATCAAATACTTGTATGGATAACTCATAATCATGACTTAAATATATCATAAGATCTGGTGTTTAAGTTGATATAGAATAAGAAGATACACGTATATGGGATGAAAATCAATGAAATTTGAGGAAATAAATAATAAATAATTTTATTTGAGAATATTATCAAAATAATACTATAGAAATGTACAGAATTAATTTACAAATTTAATGCAAAAAAATGAACCAAATCTAAGTTAAAATGAAAGAGTTGTTGCCTTTTTAGTAACATGTACATTTTCCTAACGACCATCAAACCTAGGCCCAGCAACTGCCAAACCAAAGACCCAGCAACCGCTGAACCAAGGGTCAGCAATAGCTGAACCATGGGCCTAGTGACTGCTAAGAAGGCCCAGCAAGCCCATCAACCGTCACGAATTGCCACCTAGTATAGCCAATCATAAAACCGTCATAACTTTTTCAATATATATATATATATATATATATATATATATATATATATATATATATATATATATATATATATATATGTATATATATATGTATGTATATATGTTTCTAATGAGAAAAAGTGTGTTATAATCATAATTTGTCCCTCCACATTCTCATGCCCTTAGAATGACAAATAGATGACTTGGTTGGAAATTTAGAGGGTGATTATGGGGGAAGAATATGAAAAATGACAAAAACCGAAGGGCTTGTCGTAGATTCGACTTGGTAAGTAGTTTTAATCATTGATCCTTCCTTCTCTTCATGTTCCCTTGATCATACTTCCTGACCTAACAACAAAAGGTTTCAGTTAACCTTCATTCTTCATCTTATACCTCTGGCGGATCTTCTTTACCACTGGTACACTTACTGAAAGGTTGTTTGGACGAAATTTTTGGGGTCTGAAGCTTAGATCAGACCTATAAAAGGTAAATTTTGAGTTTATATAGGCCAAAGGCAATATCAACACGCTAGAATGTGTACTTATGAGTGGAAAATCACCTTCTAACCCTCTATTTAAGCATACAAATACAAATCATGGCTTTCCAATAATTAAATCTTGTTCTATGATAACTATGATGAATTTGATAAGTTTGTGCAGTGGAAATGCCTTATTAGTCATATATTAGTGAATTTATAACATATCTAAAAGTTATTATGTGAGTTTTTATGAACAACATGTGATGAAATGGAGTAAACAGAGGCACCGAAGAAGCTGAGTTGCCCTAATTTAGAACTAAAGAACTAAACTATGGTTTATGAGAACTCTGAAGTTCATAGATGATTTCTATGCTTAATAATAGATGCTTAAATGAAATAAATAGGGTAATCATTAGTAAGACAATGAATCGTGTTAGATAAAATTAACATTAGTAGACATTAGATGTCCTTGACACTTTGGAATTCTCATAGGAGTCATGTGTTGTGAGGAGGAAAGGTGTTTTTAGACTAGAGGTCTCACGTAGGTTGAGGTAAGGTAGAGCTTACCAGTAGGGTGTGGGGGCTAAGCTAATAAGGGTGGACTATTTAAATGATTAGCATCCAACACAAACTAGACATGTCGATGATATCCAAGTTATGAGTTGTGGCAATCAATGGACATCTTTAGTAAGTTCACTGGCGCACAACCAGCTTGAGGGCTTTGACTCCCCACCTGAGAACTTGGGTTGAGAGGAGTCAAGATATCCATCCATCGAGAGTTAGACATGACAATGCCAGATGTAGATGTAGTATTGATACTACAGACTTAGGATCTCGGTCATACTTCTAAGTCTTGTACAGTAAGATAATAGCTTTCTGTGATTTTCTGTGATAAAGTGGATTTTTTACATTATAATGAGATCATTACTCTTTTGCCCTCATTATATTCCCTCATGGTCTTGAATAATCTTTATTATCTTCATAATCAATGTTGAGACTCAATTACAAAATTTGGTGACCAATGTGATGGATTTACACTTTATAACATTTTAATTAGGTTTAACGATCACTTTAATCAAAGAAATATATGTTGGTATGTATGCCCTGAGAACCAATCATGTGATGATTGGTGGGATACATTAAGATTGATTTGATAAACATCAAAGGCAAGCTTCCAATTCTTTCTGGTTCAGTCATATGAGATATTGATAGAACAGATTGAATGTCTAGAGAATGACAGTACTCAATGACGTATGCTTTCAGGTTGAGGACCTGAACGATGAGATCATATGGATGCTAAGAGTTTGTACATTCTTGTAATGTCCCTAGTCGGATGTCATTGTGGAAGGTAGATAGATAGCAATGACACACAAGACTAGATTGTGGTGTTGGTTGATGACAGAATCTCATTAGTCATGATATAGAGATATCAAACCAAACACATAGGTAATTGTTAGAGAACAAGTGTACCGGACAGACCCACTGTGAGTTTGACACATGGAACCATGAGATGGTAGTCACAGTCAGTACTCACAGTTATGGTGGTGAGTGTGATTCTTATACCTGAAATCACTGCACTCAACACATGTCGTTGGGCACACTTTGCATCATCAAACGCAGTCCTGAATCATGGGTTGTTATAAAGGTGATGATTGGGTGGCTTTGACACACGGGGCTCTTGAGGGGTGAGTGATAGATATGGGATTTGTCCCTCCTGAGGGAGTTTGATATCCATGGCCACTTGATGAGTAGGATTGAGAAAGGCGTGCACGCATGTGTGAATCAGTATATGATACTGATGTCATACATATCTCTTCCAATCTACTCTGAGATCAAGGAAGTGAATGAACGTTGACAGGATGAATGTTCCATGCCTCGAGTTCATTCGGGATATCAGTGACAAAGGAATTATACATTCGCTGTAACACCATTCACGGATTGTAGGATGAAAGTTGTTCTCCAACTTTCTACTTTCACTTGGGTAGCACTGATGTGTGACTAGGCACCGCTCTTTGCTTGTGAAGTCATAAGTGTTATGGACTTTCACTGCCAACGTAAAATGGACCTGCAGGGTCACACACATAGGATTTAACCTGGAAGAGGAGTTTTGTCCACAAAGCAATGTTTAGATTGATTACTAAAGGAGTTTAGTTGTTCAATTAAACACTCAATCAGTTGATGACTCAATATCGTATGGTTCAAGGTGTTGGACGCATTGATTGGAGTATCGGATTGATTGAAATCGCATTTGACTGATTCTGCACAACCTGCATTTCCAACCGATCGGTTCATGTGATGAACCGGTCGGCTGAGGTTGTTGAACCGGTCGGTTCAATTGTTGAACCGATCGGCTCATGCACAGAGTGAAATGACCGGTTCAAGTGTTGAACTGATCGGTTCAACTGGTGCAATCGAGCAACTTGGGAAAGTAGGATTGGTGAGAATTTTCCTTTGGTTTCAAATTGCCCAATTTGATTGGGAATATAATTGGTATTCGATACCAATTGGGAAAGAAACAAGGAAAGTCTTTTTGAGCCGGATTAGGACCATGAACCGATCGGTTCAGGGCACCAACCGATCGGTTGGAGTGCCCCAAACGGTCGGCTCAGTTCCAACCGATCGGCTCAATGGCCGAACCGATCGGTTCAGCAGTGAACCGATCAGTTCAGGTTGCGAGATGGTTGCTTTTGGTGGAAAATCCCGAACCCTTCTACTCCTGCTTTTAGTCCCGCATTGCCCGGGATGGAGAACCCTGTCCCATGACCCTCCTATATATATAGGGGTATTGGGGGCTTCTCAAAGTACAGCTCAGTACAACCAGTTGCTCTGCAAGTTGTCGTTCTCTCTGGTTTTGGTAACCGTGAGAGAGCCCGAGCAAGTGCTTCCCGCAAAAGGGAGGTGCAGCAAGGGAAGGACAACTGCAGTTGCAACAGGAGGCAGGAGAGTGTGTTGGCGACTAGTACGTCAACAGGAGGGTGCGACTCCTTCCACTTCCTTGTGGGACAAGGAGTGTGGAGTTCCAGGTGGTCCGTGTGGACTACTACAGAGGTGGGAGGACACTGCCGCTTAGGAGGACAACTGTCATCTGACAGTCCGGTTCGAGTAGGAGTCTTCAGTCCCGGTCCGACCAGGAGCTGTACAGACACCGTCGAAGTCCGGAGTTGAAGACCGCGCATTGCGCGAGGTATTGTCGCCGAGCAAGCCTCGGGACAAGGTATGATTCCACAAACCATCCTTTCCTATTATATAGACGTTGACGCGTTTCCTCGGTATGGGTTGGGGGAGAAAATTTTTGTTTCCGCTGCCTTCTCTGTCTCCCCTAAAACCCAACAGTGGTATCAGAGCCACGTCAGCTGTTCTATATTTTAGGAATATCGATATGATCGATTTTGGTTTGTCGCATTTATTTATTGCATATGATGCGAATAATATCGGCTTTATGCATGTCCAATCCTAAATCCACAAATCCCTAATTACATATATGATATGTATTATTAATGCACTCGATACGCGTCGCCCTTAAACGAGTTTTGTGGTGGATGTGTGTAGCGTGATTATGGCCTATAAACCCCTATCTGTGATTGGTTGTGTGTGGTTGCTTGCATCTCGGTCTGCACACCGATCTTCCCTCTATTATTCCTGATGTAACTCAAAATAATTCGAGATTCTTTCCTACCTTTGCTCCCCCCGAATGTAAATCGGGGTTTCTCTTTTAAAGCAATGTAATAAATAGAATAGGATTTTATTTCCTGTTATGTCAAAGACCGGCGGACATCATGACGACTGCTCAGACGATCGGTTCAAGGAGTGAACCGATCAGTTGACCTTCCAGACGGTTGGTTCAAGGAGTGAACTGATTGGTTGATGACCGGTTCGAGGAGTGAGACGAGCGGGTGGCGGACATGACGAGATGCATGACAACCAGGCGAACCGATCGGTTGGAGGAGCCAACCGATCGGCTGGTGGCACCCAGACGACCGGCTGGAGAGTACAGATCATTCATGTGATGAGTTGATCTACTCGGATGGCAAGGCACAGAGTTCATCTTGTACAGGTTGCATGTGATGTAGACCTAGATGACCGTGATTCCTCTTGGCTCGAGGAATCACATTAGGATGGCCATAATCATCGCTTTTTATCGTTTGTGCATGTTTTCTGTGGGATATAGCATGTATATGATACGTACTGTGTATTGTGGTGATTGGATATGTATATGTATATAAAAACCAAATCCATCATTAAAATATTAAGTCTTATATGCCTTCCATTAGCGGCACACATGAAAAGCTCGATCAACCAAGCGTAGGTTACGCCAAAGCATGGTGCGCCGTCTATCTTGTGGAAGTGTGAAGGGTAGACATGTAGGTTATGCCAAAGCAGGGTGCATGTTTACCGTGTCAGCTTTTGGGTTAGACTTAACTGGTGATTCTTAGAGCGTCTAAGCCCAGAGGCAAGGAATGTTCATGGCAAGGTGTTGTGCATGTTCATTCAACAAGAGTTGCATATGATGCAATTGGCAAGAGTTGCCTACCTGACAGATCTAAGTTGTGGGCGATCAGCCAAAGCTGACTCATGACTTAGTGGATTTCAGGATCTTGCCCACTAGAAGGTTGTACGCTGCAATCTTCTGAATTGATGGTGAGGGCTATCAATTTGAAGTAAAATAGTGGGAGCGATAATTAATTAAAGGCCTAATTATATCGTCAAATTTTCAAATCAATCAAATAAGTCAAAAATGAGTTTTGGACTAAAATTGCATATTTTCCTTTTGTAGTTCAAATGGCAACAAACAACAACAACTTTTCTTTGCGATCGGTCCTTGACAAGGACAAGCTAAATGGGACAAACTTCCACGACTGGTATCGGACATTGAGAATTGTTCTCACTCAAGAGCGCAAGCTCGATGTCCTGGATACTCCAATTCCAGAGGAACCCGCTCCTAATGCACCAAAGGCAGAAAGGGATGCTTATAAGAAGCATTCTGATGATGCCATTGATGCAAAGTGCTTGATGCTATGTTCAATGAACCATGAGTTGCAGAGGCAACATGAGAACATGGGTGTCATAGAGATGATTCTGCATCTCAAGAACATGTATGAAGATCAGGCACAGTAAGAGAGGTACAATGTTTCTAGGGCGTTGTTCAAGTGCATCATGACAGAAGGAGATCCAGTTGGTCCTCACACACTCAAGATGATTGGGTATGTGGAGAACCTGTAGAGACTAGGATTTCCACTGAGCCAAGAGTTGGCTACTGACGTGGTACTGCAATCGTTGCCAGAATCTTACAGTCAGTTTGTGATGAACTACAACATGAACAACTTTGATAGGCCACTGTCAGAGTTGTTGGGCATGTTGAGGACAGCCGAGTTATAGATGAAGAAGGACAAGCCTAAAGTTGTGATGGTGATCACGAGCAAGAAAGGCAAGTCCAAGCGCAAGGGGAAGGGCAAAGCTAAGAAAGGTTCTGAAGCTAGCCAGGAGTCCAAGCCATCTTCAGCTCTCAAGGCCAAGGGAGGCGTGACAAGGAAAGGAAATTGCCACCATTGTCAAAAGCCAGGACATTGGAAAAGGAATTGTCCTCTCTACCTGGAAGAACAAAAGAAGAAGGAGGCAACTGAAGCCTCTGCTTGAAGGTGTCATGTAAATAAACTTGTAACACTTTTTGAGATATATGATATCAAGATGTAAAGTGTAAAGCATTCTTACTTGGGGCAAGTGTTGCCTTTATAGATAGGAATACTTTAGTTTATTTTCAGCCAATAAGGCATGTAATACAGTTATGAACTGCTATTTCATACTTGCCAATAGATAGAAACACTTTATTTTTGCATATTGTATGACAATGATGGCAATCAATAAATTTTTGTTTTCAATCTTAAAGATGTGACCTTTGTGGCAATGCCTTATTTATCTTGTGATATTTGATATGCATAAGATAAGACAATACCTAAAAGTTATAGATAACTCAAACAATCTAATTAGCATTAATCATGAGAAATTCAATTCTAGTTTCCATGTGATGGATAAAACTAGACTCTTTTGGTTAGAGAACCAGTAAGGGACATGAATATCTTGGACATGATTAATCTTCACTAATGTAGTGGGAGAATGATTATCCTATTAGGTATAATACATGTGATGTATTTACATACCTATTGGAATAAATGCTAATACTTCAAATGGTGTTTAGAGAAATACCAATATGAATGTCTTGAAGTGTTCAAGATTATCGTAAATGAAGTACAAATTTGGTAAAGTATTAATTCTTGATGAGATCAATGAATGAAATACTTGGACCAAATGTTTGAGATCCTTATGAGTGATTATGGTAGTGTATCATAGTGAACTCATGATTAAGGCATGGTGATGTCTGAATCAAGAAGGAATCGTACTCTAAGGAGTTAGAGAATGATTATCAAATAACTAAATTCTTCTTAATAAATGAATACCCCACACTAATAAAAGAAATTAAGAATCACAAGGGTTGTGAGTTCTTATATCTTTAATAGATACACCTCAATTATCTATGTGATCAGTTGTTCATGATGAGTCAACTATCAAGATGAATATGAGGAACCGAATCTTGAGTTATGGTTTATGACCATTACATCCTAAATGACTTCCATGTGAACCATAAGGTATGACCTTGATGGTAGCACTCATTGGATCATATCCATAAGTGCAGATGAGTCTTAAGTGTTAAGACACATGGATAACATTTTGAGAAGGATGATGCTTGTTGATTGCAACTTAATGACTAAGACATTTGGCATATGGATACTAAAACTGCATTCCTATGAGGAATAAAACCAGGATGTGTACGTGACACAGCCTATAAGGTTTATGAATCCACTAATGAAAATGAAGTCTATAAGTTACAATGGACCAATCAATGAGATTGATTGAGTACAAGCAACTCAAAATTGGATCTTTATTTTGATGATATAGTCAAAGGGTTTGACTGATATGTCAAAGATAAAGAAGGGATCTGTGATTTAGTGGGAGTGTGTTCACATTCCACATATTGATGTGAAATGGAAATGTTTTAGATTGGAAACACGAATGTGGAAATTATCTTTAAGGAAGATAGAGATGTTTCCTATGTGATAGGAATAGAGATCTATAGAGATAGTTCTCGAAAATCTCTTGACCTAGAAAGAGAGAGCATACATTGGCAATCTGTACTGAAGTGTTCAGTATGCACAGATTCAGTGGGAGAAAACTTGTCCATGTTACATGGAGTTAGTATCCCAAGGCCAAGTGTCCAATTCTTATGAAGAATGGGAACACTAAGAATAGATATGGATCTATCATGTATGTAATCATCCCATTATCTTGCATGTATGACATGGCAAGAATAAAATGCATTCATCATCTTGTATGTGGGACATGGCAATATGATGTGCTCATCCTGATAACTCATATGTAGGACATGACGAGTGGTTGTCTGTCTACTTCCAGTAAGGGTTACTGGAATACCATAAGAACTTGATAAGTACTTGGGAAGTACTAGTTCTATGGAAATAAGGAAGAGTTTGATGTAAAGAGTTACATTGATGCGAACTTCCGAAAGGACAGAAAATTAATTGCAAAATATACATGAGATGTATAAAAGTGAATGTTTGTTGATAATTGGAAGTGTTCCAATAAAACCATTTAAAAGGAAATGTCGAGTATCTATGTGTTAGAGAACAACAGTAGATACTATATGGATCTGGAAGTTCATGAGATGAACATATATTTCACTCATTGATGACAAGTCTGGAATCCTTGATCATGCAATGTGGCTAAAGGTTAGCAATGGAATACTAGATCGCATATTACGACAACTCCATCTCATACGTATGGCGTACAGCGAAGAGATGTGAGACATGCAATTTGTACAGACTTTGGCAAGGTGTTGCCATTACTCACTATGTTTGCACTAAGAGCACAGTAACATGTGGGACATGTTTGAAGATCACTATGAATATGATTCAAGGGTGATTGGCTCGCAGTGCAAGTGGGAGTCTGTTGGTATGTATGCCCTGAGAGCCAATCATGTGATGATTGGTGGGATACATTAAGATTGATTTGATAAACATCAAAGGCAAGCTTCCAATTCTTTCTGGTTCAGTCATATGAGATAGTGATAGAACAGATTGAATGTCTAGAGAATGATAGTACTCAATGACATATGCTTTCAGGTTGAGGACCTGAACGATGAGATCATACGGATGCTAAGAGTTTGTACATTCTTGTTATGTCCCTAGTCGGATGTCATTGTGGAAGGTAGATAGACAGTAATGACACACAAGACTAGATTGTGGTGTTGGTTGATGACAGAATCTCATTAGTCATGATATAGAGATATCAAACCAAACACATAGGTACTTGTTAGAGAACAAGTGTACCGGACAGACCCACCGTGAGTTTGACACATGGAACCATGAGATGGTAGTCACATTCAGTACTCACAGTGATGGTGGTGAGTGTGATTCTTAGACCTGAAATCACTGCACTCAACACATGTCGTTGGGCACACTTTGACATCATCAAACGTAGTCCTGAAACATGGGTTGTTATAAAGGTGATGATTGGGTGGCTTTGACACATGGGGCTTTTGAGGGGTGAGTGATAGATATGGGATTTCTCCCTCCTGAGGGAGTTTGATATCCATGGCCACTTGATGATAGGATTGAGAAAGGTGTGCACGCATGTGTGAATCAGTATGTGATACTGATGTCATACATATCTCTTCCAGTCTACTCTGAGATCAAGGAAGTGAATGAACGTTGACAGGATGACTGTTCCATGCCTCGAGTTCATTTGGGATATCAGTGACAAAGGAATTATACATTCGTTGTAACACCATTCACGGATTGTAGGATGAAAGTTGTTCTCCAACTTTCTACTTTCACTTGGGTAGCACTGATGTGTGACTAGGCACCGCTCTTTGCTTGTGAAGTCATAAGTGTTATGGACTTTCACTGCCAACGTGAAATGGACCTGCAGGGTCACACACGTAGGATTTAACCTGGAAGAGGAGTTTTGTCCACAAAGCAATGTTTAGATTGATTACTAAAGGAGTTTAGTAGTTCAATTAAACACTCAATCAGTTGATGACTCAATATCGTATGGTTCAAGGTGTTGGACGCATTGATTGGAGTATCGGATTGATTGAAATCGCATTTGACTGATTCTGCACAACCTGCATTTCCAACCGATCGGTTCATGTGATGAACCGGTCGGCTGAGGTTGCTGAACCGGTCGGTTCAATTGTTGAACCGATCGGCTCATGCACAGAGTGAAATGACCGGTTCAAGTGTTGAACTGATCGGTTCAACTGGTGCAATCGAGCAACTTGGGAAAGTAGGATTGGTGAGAATTTTCCTTTCGTTTCAAATTGCCCAATTTGATTGGGAATATAATTGGTATTCGATACCAATTGGGAAAGAAACAAGGAAAGTCTTTTTTAGCCGGATTAGGACCATGAACCAATCGGTTCAGGGCACCAACCGATCGGTTGGAGTGCCCCAAACGGTCGGCTCAGGTCCAACTGATCGGCTCAATGGCCGAACCGATCGGTTCAGCAGTGAACCGATCAGTTAAGGTTGCGAGATGGTTGCTTTTGGTGGAAAATCCCGAACCCTTCTACTCCTGCTTTTAGTCCCGCATTGCCCGGGATGGAGAACCCTATCCCATGACCCTCCTATATATAGGGGTATTGGGGGCTTCTCAAAGTACAGCTCAGTGCAACCAGTTGCTCTGCAAGTTGTCGTTCTCTCTTGTTTTGGTAACCGTGAGAGAGCCCGAGCAAGTGCTTCCCGCAAAAGGGAGGTGCAGCAAGGGAAGGACAACTGCAGTTGCAACAGGAGGCAGGAGAGCGTGTTGGCGACTAGTACGTCAATAGGAGGGTGCGACTCCTTCCACTTCCTTGTGGGACAAGGGGTGTGGAGTTCTAGGTGGTCCGTTTGGACTACTACAGAGGCGGGAGGACAATGGCGCTTAGGAGGACAACTGTCATCCGACAGTCCGGTTCGAGTAGGAGTCTTCAGTCCCGGTGCGACCAGGAGCTGCACAGACACCGTCGAAGTCTGGAGTTGAAGACCTCACATTGCGCGAGGTATTGTCTCCGAGCAAGCCTCGGGACAAGGTATGATTCCACAAACCATCCTTTCCTATTATATAGATGTTGACGTGTTTCCTCAGTATGGGTTGGGGGAGAAAATTTTTGTTTCCTCTGCCTTCTCTGTCTCCCCTAAAACCCATCAATATATTCGTTCCTCAAACTTCATTATCTTGTCCTAAAACTTTTTCTATACATTCTATAGATTTTTGTGAAGCTATGGTCCAAATTTCACTCAAATTGGACACTCCTTCGAATTTCTATGATTTTCTAAAGTTTAATCATGAAATTCCCCTTGTTTTGCTTTTATTTTTTCCCTTTTATGGGCCTGCGATCCTCTGAGGTGGGTGGGAGCGATCCCTGGCCCTTGGATTGGGCACCCGCGGATTTGGGCCCTGATCAGATGGTCGCAGGGTCGTCCCCTACCTCCCGCAATCAACGGGAGGAGACCAAGGGAGGGATCGAGACCCTGGTTCCACTTATCTTGACCCATTTCAAAAATTGAATGAACCAGGATGATTTCCCCGCCAATCCAGATGCAATCGCATCCTTTTTCCCCTTCAAATCTCCACGTAGCTAGGGAAAGTGTGAGCCACCTCTCTAGGCCGCCGTCATGGGAGCAGACTCCCCGATAACCCTAACCCTAGCCCCTTTAGGCTATAAAAACTAGGCTCTCACCTTCTGTGAGCCCTGACGACTCTAGTCGGCACTTTGCCTCTCCCAATCTCTCCCTCACTTGCGTTGCCCTAATTCCTCCGGCCACTGCGCCGCCGCGGAGCAAGCCTGCTCGTGGGCGAGTTCTTGTGCTTGGACAATCAACGGAAACCTTAGGATCTGGGTCCACGCTGACCCAACCCGGATCAACGGTCCTCGCGCGCCCCCCCTGCTCCTTCAAGTCTCGTGCAAGCAATCAGAAGTGGGCAGCCTCCCTGCCACTAGATCGCGATCTAGTCAACATTGACGGAAGAATCCAACGGCTGTCCTTTTTCTCAGCCTTTTCCTTTTTCGGGTAATTGCCTCCCCTCTACTCAAATATTCATGTTTATGTCCAGATCTTCTTTTAATGATAGAATATACATATGAAATCCAAAAGTGACAAATAAGTAGTCAATATTGATCAGAAAAATCTAGTGCATCGTTTAAAAATACTTTTGAGACCATATTCCAAATGTTGTTTGTTGATATCCCTATATTTGATCTCTTACTTATTTCATTTATTAAATGGCTCAATAATTATGTTAATTCTTGGAAAACCTAATATCTGACTCTAATGATTACCCTGAAATACAAATCTAGATCCAATCTAGTTGACTCTTGAAAATGAATCATTAGTGATCTTGATCTATTTTGATTCAATCTTAATTATAATGGATAATGAGTAAATCTTGATATTGATCTTAATCTTGAAAAACCCTTGATATAGTTTTGACCCAGCAATCTGATCTTGAATACAAATGATGTTAGAACAACATGATGATCTAAAGATTTGATGATGACTTGCATAGTGATCATAAATTAGGGTTAACACATATAATCCTAGAAAACCTAGGTAAGTCATTCACACTTGAATATATTGTATACTTGAAATAATGTTGGACATATTGGAATGTTGATTATAAGTGAATGACCCAACCCTAAGGTTGACAAAGGAAAATTGTAACCCTAATCTCAAATATTAAAACATGATTTTTTGAACAACATGATCTTGACCTTTGATCCAATCTTGATGATTTAGGATCTGACTCGAAGGGTTGACATATTGATTCAAATATTGATTATACTCGAAATCTCGGTGAAAGGTACGCTATTATATGACTCCTCCTTGATTGTAATGAAGATACTTTTATGTATCTCTTGATTATATACTTGGCTATTTATTTGGATGAGCTATTGTTCCCTATGATTAGTCTTCTGTTTTTCTATATTATATTTTTGAAAAACATGAAAACATAAATTGCATGCCCATTATGACTGCCCGTATATTGATAATGATGATGATATTGATAATGTTGATAATGTTGATATTGAGTATAACAACCCCCTCATTTGGAGGTGGGACTTGTACATTGGCCTCCTATGTTCCTATGGTGAGAAGGAGCCCAGTGACCTTCCCCATCGCGTTGGGGTAATAGAGTCACACAAAATATATAAGCATGCTTCTTAAATTATAGCATAATGAGAACTTGTAATAAAAGTTGAATTGTTTGAAAAACTTGTCGAATAAATGTTGGTTTTGCAAGTTGCTTGTTATTCTTTTGAATATAAGTCCTTCCAAGTATACTATTTTGTATAAATCATTTTCTTGATTTTGATAGCGTACCGTGCAATTGCATGATTGTGTCTCGATTTTCTTGATTTTAGGCATTACAAATGGAATATTGAATAAGATTGCTTCCGCACACATACACTCTGATGACAAAGATAAATCAGATATATCTCCATATTGGGTTAGAATGTCTTTTATTTATCCAGTTTTTGAGTTATTTATTTCTTATTGGATATGCTAGTGTGATAAATCATATTGGGCCACTCAAGGACGGGCGCTTCAATCCTCTTACTACTGTCTAGGCAGGAGGATTGGGATTGGGGTAAGAACGGTTCCGTGACAGTTGGTATCAGAGCTTACACACACTCCCATATACTTTAAGTAAATAATTTCTCAAGTCTCTTACACCCAAGAAACCCTAAAGTACATAATGGTAAAAATTGAGGTGTCTAGGCTCGGGGTCGTGGCATAATTTCTCCTATCCGTCTTCACAGTGACTGAGATCCCCCACTCTACCTGGCCTCAATTGATCCAGAATGTGACCTAAAGGTTCTCTTGAGAAACCTTAGAGAGTCTTCTAGCATCTCATCTCTTCTTTAAGGACAATCCTAAGCCACCCATATAGATGAAGATTAGGTAGTCTTCTCATCTCATCATGTGGTCCTTCTCATGACCTTTCACCACATGATGTCTCGATTATGGGTAGCTTATGAATGGGAAAGGTAAATATTGCTAAATCTTGAAAGGTGATACCATGATCTGACTTTAATATGAAAACTTGATTTTGATCAATAAATTTTGAAAATCAAATACTCATGTATGACTCTTGATATCATGAACACTCAATTTAGCCAAAACGTGACTACATGTTTGCTATGTTTGAGGTTAATATTAATAATCTTGATATGGTGTAATAAGAAGGACTTATACCTTATACCTTATTGTTGATAAGGTCCCTATTTGATTAAATCCATGTTGCTCTATTATTGATTAAACCTCAAATATAGTTAAGAAAACTCGTATCCTATTTTATACACATCTTGACCATGCAATCAAATGACTAAGTCTAAGACTCCCAAAATCATGATATAAGACTATGATGCAAAAAGTAGTTTTCCTGTTGACCATTGATGCCTTTTATAATATCGATTTTGATATGATGAGCATAGACCTAAATCTTGCACCACGTTTCAAATTATATCACTACCTTGATCGTGAAAGGAAGGAATGCAAATCTTGACATTATTGCCCTATTATCTTGAACTTTGATCTTATTACTTTGATATATATGATTTAATCATTGATACTCCCCCTATTTGAATAAGCTCAATCGATAATGACTAATGTTGGTAATGTGCTAGATTAGGGTGGTAGTTGACTCATGACTCCCCTAACCTAGGTCACATCCCTATTTTGACTACCTCTAAGTTTTCATCCTATTGATTATTTAGAGTTTGGAAAGGTATTCCCTTCCACCCTATTTGGACTGGTTGACCTAAGCCCAATAGGTTAAACCCAGGGTTGGTACTCAATCTTGATTATTGACTTGATAATGATCTTGATATATGACAATGTTGACTATAGCTTGTGGTGTATTTTCCTAGATAGACCTAGGTCTAGATCATTCATCAACCTTGGAAACATGATAATAAAATTATGATATGTTGTTCGAATATTGAATAATGTTGCTCGAAATTGGATATAGATGAATGATACCCCCTAAGGTCTAAATAGGAATCTAAACCCTAGCTTCAAAATTTTGGACCTATAACTTTTTATGCTTAAAATCTCGACCCTTTATATTGATTAATAGATTTGTAACTCATGATTATCAATCACAATAATGATACAAATCCTATGATCACACTATTTGGACATTGAGATATATGACTAATGACTTCAAAATCCCAAATCCTGAAAATTTTGAAATGATGACTATATTGACTCTCTTGATTTATGACTTAGGGTTTAGCTCTCATTAGACTAGGGTGGGACCTTCCCAATGATTTTGAGCTTGAAATAATGATATTGAAAGCATGATGTTGTTTCAAAATGTTGAAATATGAAATCTCAAATCATGGATATATAACCCCAACTAGGCCAATGTAGAGGCTAGGACCCTGAGATTTTGGGATTAAAGATCTTCTTACACTTGATTCAAGATCTCTATTTTCTTGACCTAAAATATGATCTCACCAAATTTGTGATCAATAGGATTATTTCCATATTTGTGACTCATATGACGACTTTGAACAATATATGCAATAACCCTGATACTCAATTGCTCGATGATGAAGTAGTGTTAGATATATGCATTGATACTCAGTTTCTTGATGATGAAATGATGTTGATACCAAGTTGGTTATGATATGGAACATGGAATCCCAATTATGATTATTCGACTATTTGATCTTTGAGGGAAATGATTTTGATCGTGTAGTTGAGGATACACCAACATTTGAGGATATGATCTAGTTTTTGAATAAACACTAATTTTAAGGATGTTTTTGAATTTTGAGGACAAAATTCCTGTTAAGGAGGGAAGGATGTGATAAAGTGGATTTTTTACATTATAATGAGATCATTACTCTTTTGCCCTCATTATATTCCCTCATGGTCTTGAATAATTTTTATTATTTTCATAATCAATTTTGAGACTCAATTACAAAATTTGGTGACCAATGTGATGGATTTACACTTTATAACATTTTAATTAGGTTTAACGATCACTTTAATCAAAGAAATATATTCGTTCCTCAAACTTCATTATCTTGTCCTCAAACTTTTTCTATACGTTCTATAGATTTTTGTGAAGCTATGATCCAAATTTCACTCAAATTGGACACTCCTTCGAATTTCTATGATTTTTTGAAGTTTAATCATGAAATTCCCCTTGTTTTGCTTTTATTTTGGCCCTTTTAAGGGCCTGCGATCCTCTGAGGTGGGCGGGAGCGATCCCTGGCCCTTGGATCGAGCACCCGCGGATTGGGGCCCTAATCAGATGGTCGCAGGGTCATCCCCTACCTCCCGCAATTAACGGGAGCAGACCAAGGGAGGGATCGAGACCCCAGTTCCACTTATCTTGACCCATTTCAAAAATTGACTGAACCAGGATGATTTTCCCCTCCAATCCGGATGCAATCGCATCCTTTTTCCCCTTCAAATATCCACATATCTAGGGCAAGTGTGAGCCACCTCTCTAGGCCGCCGCCATGGGAGCAGACTCCCCGATAACCCTAACCCTAGCCCCTTTAGGCTATAAAAACTAGGCTCTCACCTTCCGCGAGCCCTGACGACTCCAGTCAGCACTTCGCCTCTCCCAATCTCTCCCTCACTCGTGTTGCCCTAATTCCTCTGGCCGCTGCGCCGGTGCGGAGCAAGCCTGCTCACGGGTGAGTTCTTGTGCTTGGACGATCAACGGAAACCCTAGGATCTGGGTCCACGCTGACCCAACCTGGATCAACGGTCCTCGCGCGCCCCCCAGCTCCTTCAAGTCTCGTGCAAGCAATCAGAAGCGGGCAGCCTCCCTGCCACTGGATCGTGATCTGGTCAACATTGATGGAAGAATCCAACGGTTGTCCTTTTTCTCATCCTTTTCCTTTTTCGGGTAATTGCCTCCCCTCTACTCAAATATTCATGTTTATGTCTAGATCTTCTTTTAATGATAGAATATACATCCGAAATCCAAAAGTGACAAATAAGTAGTCAATATTGATCAGAAAAATCTAGTGCATAGTTTAAAAATACTTTTGAGACCATATTCCAAATTTTGTTTGTTGATATCCCTATATTTGATCTCTTACTTATTTCATTTATTAAATGGCTCAATATGATGTTAATTCTTGGAAAACCTAATATCTGACTCTAATGATTACCCTGAAATACAAATCTAGATCTAATCTAATTGACTCTTGAAAATGAATCATTAATGATCTTGATCTATTTTGATTCAATCTTAATTATAATGGATAATGAGTAAATCTTGATATTGATCTTAATCTTGCAAAACCCTTGATATAGTTTTGACCCAGCAATCTGATCTTGAATACAAATGATGTTAGAACAACATGATGATCTAAAGATTTGATGATGACTTGGATAGTGATCATAAATTAGGGTTAACACATATAATCCTAGAAAACCTAGGTAAGTCATTCACACTTGAATATATTGTATACTTGAAATGATGTTGGACATATTGGAATGTTGATTATAAGTGAATGACCCAACCCTAAGGTTGACAAAGGAAAAGTGTAACCCTAATCTCAAATATTAAAACATGATTTTCTGAACATCATGATCTTGACCTTTGATCCAATCTTGATGATTTAGGATCTAACTCGAAGGGTTGACATATTGATTCAAATATTGATTATACTTGAAATCTCGGTGAAAGGTACGCTATTATATGACTCCTCCTTGATTGTATTGAAGATACTTTTATGTATCTCTTTATTATATACTTGGATATTTATTTGGATGAGCTATTGTTCCCTATGATTAATCTTCTATTTTTCTATATTATATTTTGAAAAACATGAAAACATAAATTGCATGCCCATTATGACTGCACGTATATTGATAATGATGATGATATTGATAATGTTGATATTGAGTATAACAACCCCCTCATTTGGAGGTGGGACTTGTACATTGGCCTCGTATGTTCCTATGGTGAGAAGGAGACCAGTGACCTTCCCCATCGCGTTGGGGTAATAGAGTCACACAAAATATATAAGCATGCTTCTCAAATTACACCATAATGAGAACTCGTAATAAAAGTTGAATTGTTTGAAAAACTTGTCGAATAAATGTTGGTTTTGCAAGTTGCTTGTTATTCTTTTGAATATAAGTCATGCCAAGTATACTATTTTGTTATAAATCGTTTGCTTGATTTTGATAGCGTACCGTGCAATTGCATGATTGTGTCTCGATTTTCTTGATTTTAGGCATTACAAATGGAATATTGAATAAGATCGCTTCCGCACACATACACTCTGATGACAAAGATAAATCGGGTATATCTCCATATTGGGTTAGTATGTCTTTTATTTATCCAGTTTTTGAGTTATTTATTTCTTATTGTATATGCCAGTGTGATAAATCATATTGGGCCACTCAGGGACGGGCGCTTCAATCCTCTTACTATTGTCTAGGCAGTAGGATTGGGATTGGGGTAAGAACGGTTCCGTGACATTTTCTTTCACATGTTGTGGTACACCTAGTGTCGGTTTAGTGGCATAATAAATGGGTTAAAAATCAAGTGAATGGATTTAGGTTATCCTTATTCTGTATTTCATATCAAACTAACTGTTGTAATGATTGATTTAAGGTTTTAAACTATCATGCTTTCATACTTCTACATTTAAGTTCTATCATTTGTAAACATTATAAATATCTTCGTTACCTTTTGATTTTCTACTCACTGAGCCGGTACCTCATCAATCTATAGAACAATTTTTCAGGTAATGGACTAGCTCCTCCTGAGGAGATAGAAGCCAATTTTTATCAAGAGTAGAATAGAGGTCCTGAAGAAGAAATAGTTAGAATACATAGATGATCTCATATCCTTACTTTAGATCCTAGAAAGGAGAGAGTGAGAAAAGGAGAAGTTTGTACTAAAATGTGCATGATGTATATTAAGTATGAAACTCTTCTTCTATGTAATAGTTGAACTCTATTGTATCCTTAATGTTATGTTTGAATGACACATGATCGTATAGTAAGTGATGTTAGTATATATATAAGAAAAGAAAAAATGTTATGGCTAATTTTCATTCAGTGAGTAAAAGTTGACAGATAGGCTAATCTCCTTGGTAGGCCCTAGCCCTGAATTAGTGGAATCATACTGAACCACATTCGCTCCCTATCCACTGTAGATTAAAGATGTTAAAGAGTCTCACTCCATAATCTAAATAGAGGATCTTTGTGGAAGATGGCCTCATTTAGTTCAGATTTATTTCATGTCATTTCGTTAGGAGTATTTTTTTTCAAATAAACCCCATTTTGGTGAAAGTATTCAACTCAAGCCTCTGGTAGTAATATTAGAATTTTTATTTGCACATACAACCAGCAAAGTTTGAGAAATTATGGGAATTGAACACATTGCAATAGATTTTCCACAACACGTCATGTTACCTAGATACACAGACTATATATTTCAAGCACAAATTTTAGTAACTACAATGATTACAGAAAACATGTACAGCATGATTTCAACAAGTTTTGATTGTGAGAGAAAATTACCTATGTGCCATGTTTTGTTTTCAAATTGTGTGTGGAATGCAATTTCAAAATCATAATGAAGATATAGAGAACACTTGACACATTGTGTTATATAGTAACACAATGCGTCAAGGGTAGTAAACTTCACACAACTCCTTCATTTGTTTCAAATCTTTCATTACATCTGTTAGGGCTTGTAACTGCTCAAGCTATCAAGCCATCAACTCTAGCTACAGTTGCAAGGAAGACCTCTTTACAACACTCTGCCTTTAAACTCTACTATCTCAACAATTTTGGGCCAACCTCATAGATCTCCAATTCTCTTCACTAGATCCTTTGTAGCAAACACATTTGTAGTTCAGTCACATACCAAACCCCTACAGTCATGATTGAATATGTTCTCATTATGTTGCAACAAATCCAACTATGTATTATTGTTGTGAAGATGATACTTTTAGAATGTTCTTAACACCATCATGTTCTCTTCTAACATCATGTTTCAATCAGAATACTCTGAGTCATCTCTGACCAACCACTATTTGATCCAAATGGGATTATGCAAGTTGATTACTAAGCACCCACACCCCAAGCCATCATTTTTTGCTACAAGTTTTCTTCACTTCTTCTTTGCACTTTACTGTCTCTAAATATGAAGAATTCATCTACTAAAGGTTAGTCACACGTTAGGAGCTTATTATAAAGTTTTCCAATCAACATACCATGAAATTCCTCGATTTTCATGATGAAGTATTTTTTACCCACTCAGTAACCTAGGAATTTTTTGTTGTTGCCATAGATGTGTCTCCACATGTAGCCATTTGACATAAAATTTTTATGAAATTCAAAATTGAATATGATCCCTAGAACCACACAAAGTCTTTCAGTATCATTCATTTGCAAATTTCAAGTTTAGGGGGGAGAAACTTGCCAGTAGTGTTGTTTTTAGTTCTTCATTTCATTTCCTTTCCTTGATTTATTTTAGATAGTGTTAAAATATAGTGGGTCTTCATAGTCCTATATCCTTGGTTTGGATTGAATTCCCTTTTTGGCTAAATTGTTTGACCTAAATTTTTAGAGATAATAGTTGAAGGAATCATGCACATGCCATGCATCAATTACATGAAATGTTTTTCAACCACAATACCTTCACTTTTGGTTTCTTGTTATTAGTATGATTATTCATATTTTCCACTCACGATTGCTTAAGACATGTAAAAACTTATTCTATATAGATTAATCAACACTACAATGTGGTTTAGCATTCTAAATGCCTTTGTTAAATCCTTAGTGTGTTTTTGACCACCCTGTTGATATAAAATTTTGACATAAGTGTGCAATTTGGTGATATGTTGGAATTCATTTAAAATTGTTATTCTTTGCTTGAAAATGATTTATCTTAAGGCCATATGATTCTCAAGTGGAAATTGAAGCACAATAGTTTATCTTGGCTTGGATTTTTTAGTTATTTTACACATATTCCCCACATAAGATGGATAAACTGCCTATGTATCTATTAACCTAGTCTAAGTATGATCTTGCCACTGCGGTTAGATTTTACATCTTTAAGAGAGTGATTTTACCCTAACAGACATTCCGTGTGTGCATAAGCATATCCCAGCTGTGGACTGCTGGAACACACACATAATTGTCTTATTCTTTATTTATAAGTAGAGAGATAATTGTTAGATTGTTAATATCATCTTATATTTCCTCTTTTATTATCCTTATAGTCGATAGGTTTAGGTTTCATATTCACTATTTATTTGGCTTTGTCATCTAGTCTCCACTTGATGCTATTCGTTTGATTTTTCCAGCTAGATTTGGGCAATTTTTCTAAACATAAATTTCTATCTTGGGTCTTTAAGTTGAACCCATGGCTAATAGCATGAACTTTGTGACTATGGTTGGTTTGTATTCATATGCTTGTTCCACTTCATTTGATTAATGCAAATACGTGCTATTTTCTTCCAATGTCTATCCATGATTCTTATACATGTGGAAAATCATTGGTTCTGACTTAGGGGGATTTGATGTGTACAATTTATATCACCCTTTTTCCTACTCTTGCATGTACTTTTGAATCCATTTCTTCTAAGATTTTCTATATGTTCAAATTTTATGTTATCTTTACTTATTCCATGGATTTTGTTGTAGGTACAATATTTTAGCATCAAAATAGTGGTAGAAATACCATCATATCATCCACCAACTCTTTGCCCAATCATCCACAAATTTAGAAGATTAAATCTTCCAAAAAACATCCAATGACACTTCATGTTAGACTCTCAACACACCACATCCATAGTAGGAAGCCAACCCCAAATAGTAAGCAATCAACATGGTGTTTAATCAATTGACATGCCATGTTATTTGTGTAAGTTGTGATATACTTAGCGTTCATGGTGTGTGTTCATCTAGAAAGGAAAAAGTCTTGACTCAATGACCAGATTTCTAACTTTGTCCTACCTCTTCCATAGACATACAAGATTGTATCTATCTCATATGATGTCCAACTCTATTTACTACTACGAAGAAAAATTCTTATTATGGGAAACAGGGTTATAGAGAGTCAAATATATAGCCTTGTCTCAAGGTGTGATGTACCAGACACACAATATAATATAATCTAGACTAATGCTAATGGGCCTGAGAAGAGTAAGCCCAATTAGCTAATACTAGAGAAAATAAGAAACAAAAATATCGCCAACACTCCCCCTCAGGATAGAGAGTATGCATTGTGTATTCCTATCTTTCCACACATATAGGAGAAGGATGAAGGTGAAGAGGCTTGGTGAAGAGATCAACATTCTATTCTTTAGTCATTACATGTGGTGCAATGATCCTCTTGTCATGAATCTGGTCTCACACAAAGTGGCAGTCAACCTCAATGTGTTGTTATGCTCATTACATTTTGGATTATTAGGTATATCAATAGTTTCTTGACAATCACACTTGAGATTTACTAGAGAAGAGAGAAGAAAGGCTCATTCTTGAAGAATAGATGTCACCCATTGAATTTACAACAAGCATGTTCCTTGACATGATAATACTCTTGATTACTTGAGTGAGATACAATAGATTACTTCTTGATATGCCAACTAATGAGTTGACCTCCCATAAGAAAACATAAACTAGAAGTAGATCTATTATTATTGACATATTCAGCCCAATCAACATACGTAACATCCTAAGATTTGAGGCCTCAAATAAAATGATCTTAAAAGGAATGATTGGACTATCCATTACACCAAAGTACACCTCCTTTTTGGGGAGACCATCACTAAAGAGATTTGTGGTAAAGGGTGCTTAGCCCAGAGTAGTACTGGGATGGGTGACTAGTCTAGAAGATGATCCCGGCTTGTGCGTGAGCGAGGACAAAGTGCATAGTTAAGGCTAGTGGTGGTCTGTGGGGTCAGTCGTCATTCTTAAAACTCTACTAGAGACTTAGATAGTGGCCCGAGCTTTACAAATGGTATCAGATTCATAACCCCTCCAGTAGGTGCACTACTACATAATGTGGATACAACATCAGTTATTATTTGGCATTCTACGTCAATTTAAGACCGACGACTAAGTGGGTGATCCTAAAAGTTGGATCTTTCTTTGTCAGTTGTGTTAACCGCCGAATAAAAGTTTATACATCAGCACTTTGTTAGAGAGAAGTTGATGACATAACTCTTAGTTAGTGTTGCTCTGACATTTCCTCGTTGGTTGTTTACTACCAAGCAATCGACGCCAAATAACTTGATGTCAGTTTTATTAGTGATGGAACAGTAAATGTTTAGGTATTTTTCGGCAGTTACTTGAAAGCACTAGCGTGGAAATCAAATGTAGTCATTTTTATCAGTGATAGAATAGTAAATGTTTAGGTATTTGGTGGTGGTTACCTAAAAACACAGACATGGAAAACAAATGTAGTTGGGTTTTATACATTACCAATGGAAATAAGTATATGTTTTTTACAACAGGTCTGCAAACCTGTTGTCTGACCTGCTAGCCTGTACGGTCCCATTTATTCTTCATAACTAAATTCTGAAGAACAACAAGCTCTCTACAAGCATCGCGACCTAACAACAGGCCGACATACCTACAAGAAAAAGATAAAATATACAAAGTAGGCACAAAATTGCCACATTCTATCATTTTTTCACTTCAGGTTTGCATGCAAATCCATGAACTCACATCTCAAATTTAACCATCAACCACACTTCAATTTCATACATTTAAATCATCATTTCTCTTTGTCATGCCTTCATATTCAAATTCAAACAGACATATGCACTTAACATTCAATTCACTCTCACCAAATTACATATCAATATTAGCTGCCATCTCAGATTAATTAAGTTCAGAATGTATTTTACATATCAACAATTCACACTCAGAAATACGTATAAAAAGTCTAATATCAAATATTGAACTACCAAAAATATCAATCGACTGTCATATTTTTATTTCAAATCCACATTTTTTATGAAGCAGACTATCACTATTCACGTAGGTTCATTCAGCTTCTCCAATGTATAGGGTTCATTATTCAAAAAATATTGAAGAGAGAATGAGACTTCTAATTAGATTTATCAAAAATGAGAATACTTTCTTAATATAATATGATCCAAGACTAATAGCATGGAAATCACATGCATATACAACATCACGTAATATGTGCATGTCTAGTCATTATCTTGTATATGGTCATGTAGATTTACAATTTGACATTAATATGTAATTAAGAAAACTTGATCATAATATATTATGCAATTGGAAAATGAGAAGACTTGTGATGTCCCTAGATTTTCTAAAACTTAATCTGATGTGTGACGTCCGAATTGAAACCCTCACCTCAGCGAGAATCCCAATTTAAACATCCCACACTAGGCTAAGAAGAAGAAAATTAAGGGAGACAGAAGGAAACAATCAGTAGCACATGCACATGAACAATAATAAAACCACAACACATGTTCACCATTCAACATATATTTACAACATGAATTGCTACATCATTTATATTACATATTGAACAGCAAACTTATACATATACATTTACTACCACTAAACTACAGGATCTTAAGACAACAGGTCAACATGTACATCAGCTCGCCACACAACTCACAACTATCTTGGATCTTCAAGAGCATAACCACAACCTAAAAAAAAGATTACATTGGTACATATCAGCACAATATTCAAGAATATTGTACTGAGTATGCCTACGTGTCTTTTATATACATCTCATCATATCTTGGCAATAAGATAAAACTAATATACTTGGCAGTAACAAAAGAATATAAGAAAAGTGTATACTTGCACAAAGATATTCATTAGCAAAAGAGAACACATATTTTCAGCACATTTTCCATTATATATCCATGCATTTTCCACCTGAGGGAATAATGCATCATCTCAACTACCAAAGAGTATGAGATGTAAGGCCTTATGATCTACTACCAAAGAGTTAGATCATTGTACAATGTGATCTGCTACCAAAGAGAATGATCACTTTCTAGCACTATGCTACCAAAGAGAATTAGTTCTTTCATATAATGAAATAGATATATTATGTCTGATGTATTCATAACAATAAGTATGGAAAGCTCAAGCAACATAGCATACAAGAACAATCATTTCAACCAATCCCATATGCCAAGTATTTACTACTATATAACACAAGCATATTGTATAATAAGCCAAGTAAGAGGCAATGGCGTACCTTAGATCAAGAAAACCTAATAATCAGATCCTCATATCATCTACATCTTGGTCAACCCTGATTAAGACAAGACCACATATCACCATCAAGTTCTTATCATCTTACATCTCATCTTAACCCTAATCGTGTTCATTAGGGTTTCACTTATCTCATTAGGATATTCTCATTGTTAATTGTATTATCTTCTTGGGATTATCTTACTGATGTCATATTCCAGATTATGGTTCATCAACTGGATATACTCATGTGTCACATTATTATGTGAACATACTTAACATTATGTCACATTCATTAACCATATTAGGGTTACATCATATGTATTAAGGGTCATCCTCATGTAACATGAATTCTATGCATCTAACTGATATCAAAGTTCCAAATTAGCTTCCAGTTACTGATATAAGAGTGTTCTGTAAATTTCATCATTTATTGAGCATTTATGCATTAATTACATTTTATTTAGGGTTATCATCCCTAATTAGCAACATTGAGAAAATTGCATAATTTTGTGCTCTAACATGACCATATCTGATGTCACATGGATTCTAAAACATTTTTAAGAGTTACTGATGCATTCTCATAATTTTATGTCACTATTTGATATTTATTATCCATCAAACAAGCATATAACATATTACATGATATTACTGATATTCGTGCATCAAAAGCCTAATATTATACTTTTATGATATTTTATATAATATTTCTGAGAATTTTGGTATATTACTTGTATTTTTCTGATAAACAGTCTATTTACTATGAATTATAGAAAAACTGCTTATTTCTAGGAATTTTACCTTTTCTGGCCAATCTGAGATTACCACGTGGCCAAGAAGAGGGGCAGCTCTTTGCCTGAGCTGCTCGGTTCTATGACGATTCGCGCACCTGGACCCATTTGAGTCGGTCCTCTCTTCTCCCCCTTTAATGCTCACAACCCGACGTGATCCCTTTATGTCTGTGTGCGTTAACACCGCTGCCTGCCTGTTCTCCAGCATCGGTGTTGCAGGTGCCTCCTCCGTGTCCAAGGCTCAGGTGTCGCCACCATGGGACTCTACTCCGGCTTGCTATGGGAAGCGATTTCCTGTCCCTTGTGAGTCCCCCCACCTAGCCACCATCACTCGGGACCTGACGCCTACATTCTCTGCCTGCTCTGTGTTGTTGTGCGTTCAGATGTCTATGGTTTGGGGAGCTCACCGCACTGGAATAGACTGCGGCAGAGAAGAGAAGGCAAAATGATGTCTTCTTGTCCTCTTGCATGGTTATGTTAAGGATAATGATCGTAAGGCATCAAGGAATTAGTGTCCAACCTCCATACGCGTTGGAAAGGACCCATGGGCGACCTTCGAACTGCATCTTCTTCGTCAATACCTCAACCTTGTTGATCAGCACCACCACCTCGGCAATGCTGGAAATCATGTCAGATCAACCCCCATGTTTCCCGTCTTCAGTTTCCCCTACCTATATCTTTCTTGTACCCCCTCTACCTCTGACTTCTTGTTCCCTCATTAGTCTGCTTGCTGCAAAGGAGAAGCAGCGAGAGATGGGGACTCTCTCTCTCTATACTTCACCAAAAGCTATGCTATCTAGGCCAGGACAGAAGTGCTCGATAAGGTGAGGCCAACCACCCGGTCTCCCACTCCATTCATCCCATGATCGGAGATCATGGGAGTGCGGATGGGCACTGGGTTCTTTTCTCCTTGACCTGGAATAGTTTGGAGGTAGGGAATAGTTCAGCACTATCAGATCCTTTTCTTAGTCTGTTGGATCTTGTCTTGGCTAGTCGATCTGTGGCTCATATATGCCACCGATCAAAGCCATATAGCTAAACTATGTGTGATTCCTCCATTCAGCAAAGCTTACACTATATATGTTAAACTTAGGTCTAGTCATTTATCACATTATTTCAAATATTCTGACTTAAATAGATTGTTCTAGGAACCTCATTTACTCATGCAAATTGAACCATGGCTTTATCATCATCATAACTACTAATATTAAATTTTAGCTCCGGTTTACTACTATTTCACCAATCACAACTTAATCCAAAATGGTACATGATTAGGGTCATTAGTCATAATCTTAACATTATACGACTCTTTAGCTTTAATCAAAAAGGGGTATTCAAGAACATCCAAAGTTCACTCTATCACATCCTACACACCTTAAAAGAAATTTCATCCTCAAAATTAAGCCAAAATTCCAGTCCATCACATCATATAAATCTTAGAAGAAAAATTTTGTCCTCAGAATTAAGCCATCCTCTTACTTCAACTAACTTCATCCATTTTCAGGGCACTACTGTAGGTGCAACATATTCACAAAACAAAGCTTCATAACTACATCCAAGTTACTAGGATTTTTTTAAGCATCTAGGGTGAACCACCCTCCTCATAAAAGATTGAAACAACATCTTAGAAATTCTGGTTATGTCATGACTTATCTCATAAGTTAGGGTTGCATCCTTATCTTTACCCATGCATAAGATTTAAACAAAAGATACACATGACATTTTTCACTTTTTAGGATTTACATACTCAGTTTACACAAGCATTAGGGTTTCCACATCATATTACCATGTTCTAAAGGAGTTAACTAAAATTAACCCATTATATCATGGTGTCATAACCACTATGTTGTGCTAATTGTCAAGCTATATTTTTTTCAGCTTTATTAAGCACTAAGATTAACACCTCATGTAACATGTTTCATTCATATGATCTTATTTCGTTTATCATAAACAACTGCAACATTTACTAGTGGTTTCATCACAAGATTAGCCCACAATATCATATTATCATCATTATTCATGTATATGATTAACCATTTATGCATTGATATCTATTAAACCATTTCTAGATTTCCATCATCTCATATCCATATATCAATATTAGATCACCATCTTACATATATTATATCATGGTTGTGATAAACAAACTTATGTGAGTGGCTTGTGAAACATATATCAAAACTTCATCTAGTCCAATTGAGGTTTCCCTAACCCATATCATGAGGGAAGTGCCATGCTCAGTCTCTCTGAGCTCACTCAACTCTATGAGTATCTCATTTCCATATACTTTATCCTCCCTCCCTAGTTTATGGTTTCTAGGTCTACCTCATTGGCACTAGCAATAGATTTACAAGCTCTAGCCACATAGCACAAACCAAAACATTCTATGACATTCTCTTATCATATCTCTACCCATGAAACTATTTATCAACTCTCTTTCTCTTATATACACATCACTATATTCCTATATGGGAACCACCAACCCGATCATGAGGCTTCACAAAAATTGACATTGTTATCTCGTCCAGGGTCTTGGGCAACTCTCCCTCACCCAGATGGTAGGTTCTCATATACATGTTCATATTCACATGCACATATATAACCAACCTCTCTCTATCTCTAGGATTTGGTCCTCCCAAGGACATCTAGGGTTCAACATATCTATAGGAATCATGCATTAAGCAACTCAACTCAATCACTCAGGAGTACTCTATTTTAGGACATATCATATCACACATTTATCTTATTTCTCATATCTTTGAGTTTAGGTTCTCTAACATTCTCCCTATGGGTCTCACTCTCTCTAAAGTTAACCCTAACTGGTCCTAACACTATAGGTCCTCCTTCGTAAAAGAGATTGAGGCTCTTGATGATTCGCATCCTTATCTCAGCTTAGCTTATCTTATCTCATAAAAGCCTAGTTACTTGCATCATCAAAACTCATCTTGCATTCTCAAAACTGAACTTAAGTCCTCAAAGGCAAACATGTACCATCATAGACTATCTTATCTCATCTATATAACACTTAAATCATCATCAAAACTTATTTCATCTATACCATCTATTATATATTCCAACAAGGCTCTCGACATCTAATCTAGAACTACTCTCTCTTCTAGACTAATGTCATTCACTTTCACTTAGGTTGCATGATCACCTCCTACTCGTACATGTGTGGGGACACATTTTTGTAATGCATATACATAATAAAATATTATATATTTTTTCTTCGATAAAACATGTGTTAGAGAAAACTATCAAGGTTCGATCTGATTGGAATCCGAAACCAAATCCACAAAATGAGTATCCCACACATAGTAGAGAGTACAGTGTCATGAAAACTAGTGAAAAAGGTGAGAACATGGTGTAGACTAGTGTAGCTACTCTAGACAACGAGCGCCATATGTCTAGGGTTTCTCTTCCCTTGATGTACGTCATTTCCAAATAATGCAACGTCCCATACCGCTGCACTATAAGGAAATAACGACATCTAAGGCCTTGCTATACAACAAGCACCAGTCTAGACCTAGTTCTCCGACATCTATGTGCTAACCTAGAGGCTAGGTCAGATCTAGTCTCTAAAAGACGAGTAGTCTAACCCTAAAGATTATTACGTTCAAGGTTCTTTAGTTTTGCATTGCATAATGAGAAAATGTCAGGCTTTTCTATTGTTCATGCTCTGATACCATCTGTGACGTCCTCGGATTTTCTAAAACTTAATCTGATGTGTGACGTCCAAATTGAAACCCTCACCTCAAAAAGAATCCCAATTTAAACATCCCACACTAGGCTAAGAAGAAGAAAATCAAGGGAGTCAGAAGGAAACAATCAATAGCACATGTACATGAACAATAATAAAACCAAAACACATGTTCACAATTCAACATATAATTACAACATGAATTGCTACATCATTTGATATTACATATTGAACAGCAAACTTATACATATACATGTACTACCACTAAACTATAGGATCTTAAGACAACAGGTCCTCCTGTACATTAGCTCACCACACAACTCACAACTATCCTGGATCTTCAAGAGCATAACCACAACCTAAACAAAAGATTACATGTGGTACACGTCAGCACAATATTCAAGAATAGTGTACTGAGTACGCCTACGTGTATTTTATATACCTCTCATCATATCTTGGCAATAAGATAAAACTAATATACTTGGCAGTAACAGAAGAATATAAGAAAAGTGAATGCTTGCACAAAGATATTCATTAGAAAAAGAGAACACATATTTTAAGCATATTTTCCATTATATATCCATGCATTTGCCACCTAAGGGAATAATGCATCATCTCAGCTACCAAAGAGTATGATATGTAAGGCCTTATGATCTACTACCAAAGAATTAGATCATTGTACAATGTGATCTGCTACCAAAGAGAATGATCACTTTCCAGCACTATGCTACCAAAGAGAATTAGTGCTTTCATATAATGAAATAAATATATTATGTTTGATGTATTCATAACAATAAGTATGGAAAGCTCAAGCAACATAGCATACAAGAACAATAATTTCAACCAATATCATATGCCAAGTATTTACTAGCATATAACACAAGCATATTGTATAATAACACAAGTAAGAGGCAATGGCTTACCTTAGATCAAGACAAACCTAATCATCATATTCTCATATCATCTACATCATGTTCAACTCTGATTAAGACAAGACCACATATCACCATCAGGTTCTTATCATCTTACATCTCATCTTAACCCTAATCGTGTTCATTAGGGTTTCACTTATCTCATTAGGATATTCTCATTGTTACTTGTATTATCTTCTTGGGATTATCTTATTGATGTCATATTCTGGATTATGGTTCATCAACTAGATATACTCATGTGTCACATTATTATGTGAACATACTTAACATTATGTCACATTCATTAACCATATTAGGGTTACATCATATGTATTAAGGGTCATCCTCATTTAACATGAATTCTATGCATCTAACTGATATCAAAATTCCAGATTAGCTTCTAGTTACTGATATAAGAGTGTTTTGTAAATTTCATCATTTATTGAGCATGTATGCATTAATTACATTTTATTTAGGGTTATCAGCCCTAATTAGCAACATTGAGAAAATTATGTAATTTCATGCTCTAACATGACCGTATCTGATGTCACATGGATTCTAAAACATTTTTAAGAGTTACTAATGCATTCTCATAATTTTAGGTCACTATTTGATATTTATTATCCATCAAACAAGCATATAACATCTTACATTGATATTAGTGATATGTGTGCATTAAAAGCCTGATATTATACTTTTATTATATTCTATATAATTTTATGAGAATTTTGGTATATTGCTTGTATTTTTCTAATAAACAGTCTATTTACTATGAATTATAGAAAAACTGCTTATTTCTGGGAATTTTACCTTTTCCGGCCAATCAGAGACTACCATGTGGCCAAGAAGAGGGGCAGCTCTTTGCCTGAGCCGCTCGGTTCTATGGCGGTTCGCGCACCTAGACCCAGTTGAGGAAGTCCTCTCTTCTCCCCCTTTCACGCTCACATCCTGACACGATCCCTTTCAATCTGTGTGCGTTAACACAGCCGCCCGCCAGTTCTCCAGCATCAGTATTGCAGGTACCTCCTCTGTATCCAAGGCCCAGGCACCGCCGCAATGGGACTCTGTTCCGGATTGCTATGGGCAGTGATTTCATGCTCCTTGTGAGTCCCCCCGCCTGGCCGCCGTCGCACTCGGGACCTGACGCCTGCATTCTCTGCCTACTTTATGCTGTTGTGCGTTCAGATGTATGTGGTTTGGGGAGCTTGCCGCACTGGAATAGACTGCGGCAGAGAAGAGATGGAAAAAAGATGTCTGCTTGTCCTCTCGCATGGTTATGTTGAGGAGAACGATCGTAAGGCATCAAGGAATCAGTGTCCAACCTCCATATGCGTTGGAAAGGACCCATGGGTGACCTTCGAACTGCATCTTCTTCGTCGATACCTCAACCTCGTTGCTCAACACCACCACCTCGGCAATGCTGGAAAGCATGTCGGATCAACCCCCATGTTTCCCATCTTCATTTTCCCCTACATATATCCTTCATGTACCCCCTCTACCTCCGACTTCATGTTCCCACATTAGTCTACTCGCTACGAAGGAGAAGCAGCGAGAGATGGGGACTCTCTCTATATATACTTCACCAAAAGCTATGATATTTAGGCCAGGATGGAAGTGCTCGATAAGGCAAGGCCAACCACACGGTCTCCCGCTCCATTCGTCCCATGATTGGAGATCGTGGGAGTGTGGACGGGCACTCGGTTCCTTGCTCCTTAACCTGGAACGGTTTGGAAGTAGGGAATAGTTCAGCGTCGTCAGATCCTTTTCTTAGTTTGTTGGATCTTATCTCAGCTAGTCAATCCGTGGTTCATATATGCCACTAATTACAGCCATATAGCTAAACTATGTGTGATTCCTCCATTAATAAAAGCTTACGCTATATATGTTAAACTTAGGTCTAGTCATTTATCACATTATTTCAAATATTCCGACTTAAATAGATTGTTCTAGGAACCTCATTTACTCATGCAATTTGAACCATGGCTTTATCATCATCATAACTACTACTATTAAATTTTAGCTCCGGTTTACTACTATTTTATCAATCACAACTTAATCCAAAATTGTACATGATTAGGGTCATTAGTCATAATCTTAACATCATACGACTCTTTAGCTTTAATCAAAAAGGGGTATTCAAGAACATTCAAAGTTCACTCTATCACAAGACTATACATCAACACTCCTCTAATTTACTGATTTCTTTTTCTTATCTACTTTCCCTCTTTCGGTATGAAATACTTTCACACCCCTATAAGTTAAATTAACATATATGTTGCATTATTAAACTGTCATGTGAAAACATTAACAAAATAGATTGGTCATCAAAAAACTATACTTACACATGAATCGCCATTTTCATTGGGTGCCCCTCATTTTTTTTGCAATTTTTTACTTGAAGGATCAATTAAATATACACTCTAAGACTCAGAAATAAACACAACAATTCCATTGCCTGGTTTTGATATAGAAGGCAAATAAAATAAAATAAAGTGTTTTCAATAGGTTAAGACGTATAAACAACAAGCCAAAAACTTACCTTTTGTTAAAGGGAGCTAAGATCACATTCTTGAAAGCACCAAATTCTTGCATCATAGTAGTCACATATTCTTTGATGCCACTCAGATCTCGAAGTACATCACTAATCGATGATGGTAATACAAGACCTAAATTTTCTATTGTGAAATCATGATCCATGAGATACAAATGACTAACAATATTATATATAAACCAATACTCAGACTATATGTAAGTAAGTGCAACTGGGAGTCTCTGGTATGTATGCCCATAGGGACAATCATATGATGATTGTAATGGGGCATCAAATACTTGATTTGATAATTATAAAGGTAATTTTTTCTATTATGTTTATCTTAGTCATGAGATGATGGTACAAGCATAGTAGTTGTCTAAATAATGATGTTACTCAATGATATATGTCTTCATGTTGAGGACCTAAACAATGAGATCATATGTATGATAAGAGTATATACATTCTTGTTATGTTCCTAGTCTGATATTACTGTGGAATCAAAATAAACAATAGTACTACATAAGACTCGAGTGTGTGTTGACTGATGACAGAGTCTCATTAGTCATGATATGGTATATCAAAAACACATAGATACACGTCAGAGAACATTATATAAGACGGACCCACATTGAGAGTGATACATGGAAATCGTGGAATGGTACTTAGACTCAACTCTCATAGTGATAGTGGTGATTGTGGTTCTTAGACATGAAGTCACTACACTCATCACATGTCGTTCAATGTATTTTTACATCATCCAATATGACCTTGAATAAGGGTTTCCATAAAGGTGATGCTCGGGTATGTTGTGACACATGGGGATTGAGTGTGAGTGATGTAGAAGGGATTTATCCCTCCTATGGGAGATTGATATCTTGGCCACTTGATAAGTGAAACTGAGAAATGTATGTCCATACTCATGTGAGTCAATATGTGATATGTGAGCCCACATGCATCTCATACAGTATACTCTAGTTTAGGGAACATGGATTAAACATTGAGAGGATGATAATTTTATGCCTTGAGTTCAATCTGGGTATTAGAACTATATGATCATGGTAACACTAATCCCAAATAGTAGGTTGAAGTTGTTCTATGACTTTCTAATTACTTGGGTAGCAATGACGTGTTTCTAGATACATTGATTTCTTGTGATGTCATAAATTGGTTATGGACATACATCGCCAACGTAACTTGGGACCTAGAGGGTCACACACATAGGATGTACCTATAAAATGAGTTTAATCATGAATATGGTTTAACTCTATTACTAAGTGTTTAGGTATTCAATTTAAACAACATTGGTTATACATTGGTTGAACTGGAATTTGAATCGGTTGGGATCAGAAGTGAAATGTCGGGTTCAAAAAATGAATCATCTGGTTCAAAAGTGAATCGACCGTTTCAAAATGTGAACTGACTATTTTAGATGTGAAACAATTGGTTGAGCAATGAATATAATTAGATCAAGGATTGATGTTGACATCATGTTATGCATTTATTGTCACAATAATCCAATATGTTTGCAAATAGGAAATGTAGTGAACAAACTGATTCAAGTGTTGAACTGACCATTTCACATATGCACTTACTGGTTTAGAAGTGAACCGACTTGTTCGTGATTTGTAGCTGCTAGAAAATTTATGAAAGTGCATCTCTTTGACTCCCGATTGATCTGGAAATCTTGACCCTAGCCCTCCTATAAATAAAGGGCTAGTCAAGGCTTCTAGTACACACAATAATAAGCTCTGACAATTTTTGTCCTCTCATAGTTGTGGCATGTGATAGTTCGAGCAAGTTTTACCGAAAAAGGGAGAGACAATAAGGGAGAGCAAGTGAACACTAGCATGTTGACGTTCAAAATGATAAATCCTTCGTGTTGGCTTTGTCAGCACAACGTAGAGTTTCCGGTGGTCCACGTGGACTACACAGAGGTGTAAAGGTTGTCTCCACCATGCTTGGAGGATAACAACCACCACGGTCTATTATTCTGCACCAGGAGATTGTTTCCAGTCATCTATGTGTGTCTTGTAAAGAGTGCACATCACCATGCAAGAGTAGTCACTAGACTTTCTCTAGGGGCTAGGTATATTTCTTGCAACCTTCTTTCCTAGATACATCATTATTGACATGATTTGTTGGTAAAGGAATAGGGACAAAATGTTTTGTTTCTTCTTCCTTATTTTTCATCCTAATTCTCTAATAGGAAGTCCATGTTGGGTCATTTTCCATGCACATCAATGTTGTTATGCTAGACAAAACGATATATCTCCTTGGGTACTACTATAACACCATGGAAACTGATTACTGCCAATTTTTCAACAAATGTCAAGCCTATCAAATCCATGGAGACAATATCCATTTGCCTGTAAATCAACTTTACAACATGGCCATGCCTTGGCCATTCTCAGCTTGGGGTATCAACATGATCAGCAAGATCAACTCTAAACCATCAAACAACAATTGTTTCATCCTCATCGCAATTATTTACTTTACTAGTTCCATTGAAGTAGTGTCCATCACCAACACATCAGCCCAGCAGGTCATCACGTTCCTCAAGAACATCATCATAAGATGGTATGGGATGCCGCATAGGATCATTTTAGATAAAAGGGAAAAGATCATCACTAAGACCGTTAAGGAGTACTTAGACTCTTTTGGGATCAAAAATCAATGAACATTGCCTAATTGACCATAAATGAATAGAGCTTTAGAAGTTGCTAATAAAACTTTGATCAAGATCATGAAGAAGACTATCATGTCCCACAATAACTAGCATGAACATCTTCCAATGGCTTTGTGGGATTACCACACTTCCATTGGAACTTCGATAGTAGCTACACCATACTCCCAACTGTATGGGATGAAAGCAGTCCTACCAGTCAAAATGCAAATCCCTTCACCACATACTACGAGGAGAAGATATCCCAGAGAGAGAATGGCTTCAAGACCGAATTTACAGCCTCAATGCTCTTGAAGAACGGTGGGCAAAAGCCCTGCACCATTCATAGTGCTATCAAGGAAGAAAAAATTGAGCATTCAACAAGAAAGTTTATTCTAGAAGCTTTCAAAAGAGAGACCTGGTATTACAAGTCATCTAGGATGTTGATTCCAGGGGCAAGTTCAACCCTAAATGGGAAGGACCCTACATTGTCATGATATCGACGACAGGGGTGTCTTGTGCCTAAAAGATATGGATGGAGATATTTATCTCATCATACAAATTCTAGTCTCGTCAAATGCTACAATTGTTGATCAAATTTTCATAATGAACGAACCCCTAATAGAAAGCCATGTAACTAAGCTAAAAGATCCCATTCCTTTGAAAAATGCCTAAAGTCTAGTTAAACACCTGATCGTGTATCCCCGTGCACCCTAAAGTGGAAACATCAAGTAGAACCTAGGGCATGGGATGGAAGGAGCACAGTCATTATTTTGAGGCCCCAATTGTTTGCCAACCTAATAAAAACTCCTTAAAATAGGTCCCATCAAAATCAAATGCACTTAAAAATGATCATGACTGTGGCTCAAGCTAGGAGAAATTCCATGATCAAGCACGAGGATGGAAAATGCTATGAGTCCCTAGAAGCAAGTCATACCCAATCTTTACAATCAACATCCTAACATCTACACCTAGGGAGATGATATAACTTTTACATCTTTCATGGTTAACCTAAAAAGGGAAGGATCGTTTGGAGAAGGTCAAACATTGAAACTCTTTGCTTCTACTCTTGTCTCTCTATGACAAGAGGTGGGACCAAGTTCTATATGTACAATCCCAAAAAGCATGAGATGGAAAACCCTCACTAGGAAAACCCCATTCATTCCCCACAAAGCCCTCAGCTCTCTTACTAAGGCCATGAGCATCCATGTTGAAGAAAAATCTTTAAATGAAAATCCCTACCACCAGTAGGCTTCTCAAGAGAAAAAATTAGAAATCCCTATAAATAGGAGGACATATTCTTGTGGTCGATCTCTACTCTAAGGCATGTCAGGAGTAAAGCCCAATGGGGTATCTCTGACATTTGGCACCGTGGCCCAACTAGGTAGGGACTCACACTTAAACACCCATTACATGACATGGTTTTACCTCTTAGTATGACAACTAGGTCCAACAGAACTTCTTCCATCTTTCCTCCCTTAGATGAGGGCCACCTCATAATAAAATGGCCACTGATGTTTAGAAGGAGGAAACATATACCAAATTAGGATCATAGACAACTTAAAGAACTTGGAGTTTCAATCTTCTAACTTCATGAAAGGAAGGAGACGAGAAGGATGTGACCCCCAACATATAAAAACCTACAACTATCCTTGGAGTCATAAAATGCATAGACAGGAGTTCTAGATTGTCTAGATCAGATGACTTAACAAAAAGGTGATCATAAGCATATGCACCTCAAGGACCCCAGTCCAATACACATTTTCAAAATATCGTGGAGGGATTACCCCCAGTCGGTGCCACATTCCATGAATCAAAACTTTATTCTCATTACAAAAACTTTGGCTTCTCATGCTAATAATAAAGAAAAATATATATAAACAAAATAAGGTATCATTTCGGTTCCCTATAAGAATGACAAGTCACTACCACTAAAGGTATTGATGCAAGCCATGATGTGTACTCATGAAAATAGTCTCATCCCACTAGGAAGGAGCCCCGAGTAAAGCTCTTCTCATGCAACCGCATCCCCACCACCTTCTCGAAGACTTTTCCGGAATCTAGAATCAATTTCATGAAGAATGGAGGAAGGGACTCAACTTGAGTGGACTTTTAGAACCTTTTGTATTCTAAATGATACAAGTGAATTCATGTCTTAGATTATATTGAGAGTACCAAGTGCTTTGACAATATACAAATGCTTATTGGTGCTGACATCATTGTTGAGATTATGATTTGTTATGCCCTTTTGAAGTATTTAATTGACAAGTTAAGCAATTGAGTTTTGGCACCAAAATAGAGTACAATGAAGCTCGACTTAAGATAAAGCTATGGTTAATTTTTGGTAATATTTTGATGTTCCTATAAGGAGGAATTCAAGTTTGAAAGTGGCCAAATAATTGATACATTATGTAAGAAGAGCCTAAGTTGTTAATCATGTTGGGCATCACATGCCCCTTAGGTTCGGGCGGCCCGTGAGGAGACCTCTTGGCCATTCACAGCTAATCTACTGGTTGGGATTGTCCACTTATATGATCCATGGATTTTACTCAAGCTAGAAAGATTTGGACCCTTAGATGTTTGTGGACGATCCCTTAACTCCTGTCTAATGGAGAACGTGGAGGATGAAGTTGGTGTTTCTCCCTTTTTCCCCATGACGTGAACGTGGGGAGACAACCCGGCTGATGAGCAGTTGATCCCTGGGTACTAACGTAGAACAATCTGAACCAGACTCCCACTTCCTATCATATCTCCACCGCAAGTTGCAAGGAGTGTCCGAGAGAGTGAAGAACATAGTTGAATAGAGGGTGCCCGTAGGAGTCATACCCTCACGACCAAGATTTTTGCTGGGAGGTTCTCGTGATCAGCCACTCGATGGGGCCTTCCCTCCAATGGCGGTGCCCTAGCAGTGAGGTTGTTGCCCCAACGATTGATGCCTTCGACTAGATGGTTATATCCGAGCAAGATGAGGAGGTGAAGGGGGATCTGTCCCCATCATTTCCAGCAGACGTGAGGGCATGTAAGCCCTATCATCGCTTGTCGGTCTCAATCACGGAGTCGGCGGCGCTAAGCCTGGAGGAGCACGCCAGAGCAGAGCCCAACGGTGGCTTCGTGTGATGAGACGGAATGCACACTTAGAAGCAGTCTGTAGACCAAAGAAGCTGCAAGATAGCAAAGACGATGTCAGAGCTCTTCATGGCGGCGCCATGTTTGGAGGATTAGCTCAACGCATGGAGGTGTCGAGCACTGATCAGAGGCTTGGGCAGAAGAGAGAACCCGCACTCGCAGACGCTCACACTAAAAGATGCAACCTGGAGGAGGAGTGATGCAGCCCTATTTTAGGGCTCCATCCTGTGCCATTTTGTATATAAGTTGCATCTAAACATGTTAGATTACAAGTATTTTCCCCCAATTTGACTATCATTGCAAATACGCTTATGGATGGTCTTTGCGCTATTTTTCAGGTACTTGGACCACAATGGATGGACGAGTGTGATGGAGGGACCCAAAGGAGGCCCCAAAGCTTCCCCAACCTCCCTTAGTGGACAAGGATCGTCTCCAAGCAAAAACATCTGAGAATTATGAAGTTTGAAGCCATGCTAGCACTAGAAGACCCCAGCACGGCCGTGGTGCCATGGAACGGCCGTGTTGGCAATTGAGCAGAATTACAGGTTGATCGACAAATTTTGGAAGTTCAAGCAAGTCAGTCACCACGGCCGTGTTGACCAGAACGGCCGTGCTACGAAGACCACACCACGGTCGTGCTGACCAAAACAGTCGTGCTGGATGAAGATGGAACGGGCGTGCTGCTCAGAACGACCCCCTCCCAAATCCGCCACCACGGCCGTGCTACCCAGCACGGCCGTTCTACCTAGTACCCAACACGGCCGTGCTGCCCAGCACGGCCGTGCCACCAGCCTTCGTTTTCACGCACCAACCTGTTAAATTAACACTTACCCAACACGGCCGTTCCCCTCCACCACGACCGTGCTCACTCCTATCCAACACGGCCGTGCTGGCCAGCACGACCGTGCCACCACCCCAAAACCTATACAACTTTCATTGATTTTCCTATTATACCCCCACTTAACCCTAGCTCCTATATAAGCACTAGTTGCTTCTAGGGCTCAAGGTTGAGCACCCCTAGCCGACCCTAGCTGCTTACTTGCCTCCATTACTCCAATCCACCTACTCCCTTGCATCTAACCCCATTTCCACCCACTTTCCACTCATTTCCACCATAGAAACCTAGTTTCTCTAGGTTTCTATCCATCCATTCCACCATTTTCATGCACCCCTGCACCTTTGGAGGAGGGAGGTTGTCTGCAGCTGCTTGTAGGTGAAGAAGGAGGCCACTACATCGAGCTTCATGGCATTTTCCCTTCTTCTATCCCCTTCTTTTCCTAGTTTGATCATGTATAGCTAAGCCCCTTGGGTGGGCTGTTTGGGGCAAAAATGTGACTTTGATACCATGTTGGGGGAATATAATTTGTAATGAACATATTTCATTTCTATGATGATTGCCTTTGCTTATACCTCATTTCCCATTACTTGTGCATGTGGTTGTTGTTTAATTACATTAATTGCTTGCCTTGTGGTGTTTGAAGACAGTTGTCTCTAGGATGTTTTGGTTTCTATGTAGCTATCATAGGATTGGCTCCTAGGTCCTTAATTCGGATCCCTAGCTAGCCCCCTATCTTCCTACATAATCACCTTCTTCCTACATGCAAATGTGAGTTCTAAGTGACTAGTATAAGTGTGATTAGTGCAATTGCCTAGGATTTCCTAAAGGCTGAGGTGGCTAGTGGCATGAGGTCAAATACCCTCATCTCTACTCCCATCCTTACCCTTGGTCCTCAATTGACTAATACCACTTATCCTAGAGACCTAGACTTGGTACGTCCTATGAGAATTACACCTAGCCCTAGTTCTCCAATTAGTAGCTTAGGGTACATTCTCATAGCACCCACCTTGTAGTTTGGTTTGGTAATCTAGAATGAGATATGTTAATTGCTTATTATGGTGACATCCCCCAACTAATGTCAAGGTCACATTCCCAAACGGCCCCACCTCCTTCATCTAATTGCTTAAAACCCTAATTGCCTAGTTTGCTTGTTAATGCTAGCTTAGTTCAATTGCTTTAGTCTAACTTAGTCAATTGCCTCATTTTGTTAGCTAGTGTTAATTTAGATCTTTCATCTTGCTTAGTGGTTAACTTAGGCTCTAAATTGGTAGTTGCTTGCTTAGTCTAGTATAGTCTGTTCTTGCTCTTGTTTAGATAGCTTGTTGACTCATATTACTAATTTAGTCTTTTGATAACTTAGTTTCACATTGCTTTTCCTACTTGCTCATTTAGCTTAATCAATCAAACAAACCTTCAAACCCTAAAAACCCTAAGCTCTGCATAAGGAACATAGCTCACGCTTTCTAACTCTAGCGCCCCCTCTATCTCCGCGGTTCGACCCCGCATCTTGCCTTTGATCTATACTACAACAGTACCATGTACGCTTGCGGGCGCATTGTTTTAGTTTTAGTGATAGACTTGATTTGGGACCATATAAATTTCGAAAGCAAGGATCCCATCCATCATCCCGTGCCTCCCGACCTCGTGGATTGCACTCGGCCACCCTAGTTGGCCGGTGTTGTAAGCCTCTAGCGGGAGCGCACCAAGCTTTCTGGCACCGTTCTCGGGGAATAGAGACGCTCGGCCTAGTTAGATAGTGTAGCTTAGCCTTTCCTTTTTCCCTCACCATTGCTATTCTTTATTCTTTGTGTTACTCTTACATATTTGTTCGCTAACTTGGCTCCTTGTTGTTTGTTTGTGACGTGCGCAGGTGACAGCTGCGCATGCGTAGTACGCATTCGACTTGCACCGACTTGGTGGTTTACGATCCCGAGATTGGGAGGAGAAGACGTCAAGCTCGCCGCAACCTACATCGAGAGGCCGAGATGGCCGAGAACAACCCACCATCGGATGTTCCACCTCCACCACCGCACCGCCCGCTTCATGAGTATTTCACGTCGGGGAACTACAATTCCCCCATAGCCACGCTGGTGGATCAGATGCCCGGTCAGTAGTTCTCCATTCCGCCAGCACTCTTGGGACTTCTGCCCACATACTACGGAATGGAGAACGAAAATCCTTATCACCATATATACGCGTTCTTAGAAACGTGTTCGACCTTCCGCACGCCTGCTGCCACCGACGAATCGATCCGCAGAACGCTCTTTCCTTTCTCCCTCAAGGAGAAAGCCAAGGAGTGGTATGTCTTGAGGCCAGAGCTCGTCACATGGAATGAAGTAAAGAATGAGTTTCTGAAGAAGTTCTTTCCGATAGCCAAGTTATCCTACATGAGAAGGTGCATCACATCCTTCGCCCAAAAAGAGAACGAACCCTTCCATGAGGCGTGGGAGAGATTCCAGAAGTTGCTCCATGACTGCCCTCATCATGAGGTTCCGCTTTGGCAGCTAGTTCAAGCCTTCTACACCGGGCTTGAGGAGCAGAGCCAAAACAATGTAGATTCTTCTTGCGGGGGCACGTTCATGGCAAATCCGCCCGAAGACTCATGGTCGTTATTTGAGCATCTTGCCGAGAATTCTCGCCACCGAGCTTCCACTAAAGGGGGGTGTTGCGGCCGGAACTACACTCCTCCACCTTCCTCCGTGGCTCCCGCACGCAATGCCACCGACCCCGACATGATGGCAATGATGACTGAGATGATGAAGTGGATGAAGAATCAAGCTGGTGGACCTTCTAACCAGCCCACAAGGGCAGTTGATACCGTAGACGAGGAGGTCAATGCTCTATATTCCTTTGGTGGTCGCAACTACCAAGGCCCAATGTCCAACTCCTACACTCCCGAGTGGAGGAACCACCCGAACTTCTCTTGGAAACAACCGAACGAGGACGGGCAAGGACAGGGGCAGCAAAAGCCACGCTACAACTCAAAGTTCGAAGAGGAAGTACTCGGGAGACTGAGGAATCTAGATGAGGTAAAGAGAGAGGTGTCTTCTCAAGGACAGAACATCAGCCGTCTTGAGCAAAGGCTCGACCAAATTTCTATCTCACTTGCTTGTCGTGAAGAGGGGAGACTGCCATCTCAACCTATGATGAATCCTAACAGCAATGGAAGCTGTGTGACTTCCAACCAAGCCGCTTACATCCCACCACGTGGCCAAGAAACCTCACTTCCACAATATCAAGGGCCACCGCACCCATATGCTCCGCCATCCCACCAACCCCCGCTAAACTACCAATACCCACCACCTCCACATACTTACCAACCTCCACCTCCACCACAACCAACTTGCATACTCCAAAATCCTAATCCTCCCCAGCAAAGACCACCACCACCTCCGTCCTCACAAGCTCCTCCATCTGCACATGAGCAAGTGAGTATGATCACTATCATATGGGGTGAAGAAACTGCTCAAGGCTGTGGAAAAAGGGGAAAGAAAGTGACTGAGGTTGGAAGCAAAGTCTCGATACGTGAGGGATCTAGCAAAGATAAAGAAGACTCCGAAGGAATTGCCGCCCAAGCACCACCAAAGAATGATAGGTACACCCAGATTGCTACTGCACCAGACACGAATGTAGAGGCACTCTCATTGGCTCCACCCTCACTCGGGGATGCAGAAATTATCATAGACATAGCAGCATTTGAAGCCATGTCCTTATGGAAACCAAGATCTTTACATGATACTAGCGTCGCCATCACCCCTCCGCAAGTTCCAGCCACTACAGTGGTGATAGTTGATGAAAACAGGAAGCAACCCCATGAAGGTTCGACTCTCCAAAAAGGGGGCAGAAATGTTATGAATCTCCTAGGAAACTTGAAGCGGGGAACAATAGGTGTTACATCACTCTTTTCATTGATGAAGGACATATGCATGGGAAAGAGAAAGTTAGTGCTATTGCCGACCGAAGAGATTGTTGCCTCAAAATCTATGAACTTCATCTATGACAATGGCTTCCCAGAAAAGAGAGGTGATCCGGGAATACCTCTGATTTCTTGCTTCATTGGCACACAACCCATCCAACACGCTCTCATTGACTTAGGTGCAGGAACAAGTCTCATGCCATGGACCATGTACCTACGGCTTGGCCTAAATAAAATGAAACCAGTGGAGTGCGCCATTATCTTGGGTGACGGAACCAAAAGGAAGCCCTTGGGAATCATGTAGAACACAATAGTGTCGATGGATGAAAGAGTGAACATTTCCTATGTGACCGATTTCCTGATAGTGGACACCGCACCTATTGATGGAGAAGAGTACCTCATATTGGGTAGACCTTTCCTATCTACTGCGGGAGCTGAAATCAACATCCGCAAGGGCACGCTGACAGTTACTTACAAGAGGAAAAAGTTCGACTTCTTCATGTTCACCAAAGAAGAGAGAGATGAGCTGGCCAATGAAGACTTCGGCGAGAGTTTGTGCTATCGTGACCCTCTGGAGCTGTGGAGATCGAGCCCATACTTCTATTCCATGTACACTCCTTGGGACGAAGCACATGTCGTAAGAGCGCTCGACAGGATCACCGTAGAAGAGAAGGAGGGCACTGTGGGTATCAATACATGATGAAAAAGAGCAACAAGCCCGGCTGAAGGCTATAAATTTAGCGCTTATGGGAGGCAACCCACGTGGTTTGAGATTCTCGAACCTTGTTTTTACCATACTTTCTTTTGGTTTCCAAGAAACACACACACTATACTTGATAGTTTTTCTGTTTGTGAATCATTTTAGCACAGGCACAAGAAAGAAAAGATGAAGCTGAAGAGTTTAGCCGAGACAGAGGTCAAAGTGGAAGAAAAGATTGCAACTCAATGGAGGAGCTACAGGAAGAAAGCCAGAATGGCCGTGTTGCCCAGCACGGCCGTGGTGGCCCTGTCCTGCTCACCTAAAAGTTACTTTGACCACTCCAGCTCTCGCCGGTTTCCTTTCGTAACCCCACGCATTTTTACCCTACTAGTCTAAACTTCTATTTCATGATGAGGACATCATGAGTTAAAAGTTTGGGGTGGTAGGGCGGTAAGCCTTCTTTCGCCGCATTTTTCTCTGTGTACCTTGTGCTGAATTTTTGCAAGATGATCAAACAGTTTGACTGACTTACCATACTCGATTACCTTGACCTTGTGTGCCTGCTTGCATTCACACATTCATGTAGTTAACTTCTGCATTTTTGAGTAATTTTTCAAAATTTTTGCTTCTTCATACCATGCATTGCATTCTCATGTAGTTTTTGATAATTTCTTTTGCATGTTAAGTAGGATTTTCTGCTTTATGTCTTTAAATTCCCTAAAGTAGGTTTAGATGCGATTTAGTGCAAATTGGCACCATTTTGGCCAATTTTTCCCATATTTGAATATTCTTGCTCTGATAGGATGTTTTGACTTAATCTCCAATGTTTGAAATGAAAAGGTTTACTCTTGTGACAAATGCATGCTACATTCTTAGATCTTATTGATATATGGTCTTGTTTGTGACTTTTTACATGTGAACCACATCTCTTAAGTCTGTGAATGTGTTGGTTGGATCATGAATTGAGCAAGCGACAAACGCTTAAAGCCAATGGAATCACTTGGTAGAAATATGAATATTGTGTTAATTCTATCATGTGATGTGATATTACTTGGTGAAGTGTTGAATTAACTTTCATGCAGGGAATCGTATGTTGAAAACTACATTGATGACCCCTCTTTGATCCGACTTTTCTTCCACCATCTTCATACCCCTCCGCCTCATAAAAAGATGCCAAAGTGCACATATTAGCCGTGGCCACCTCCAAAAGTTTAGGGTGGCCACATCTTTACCTCCCCGCTTCACTCCATCCACCATATTCCCTATCTATACCAAGGGCAAAGAAAAAGAAAAAGAATAGCAAAAATAAAATAAAAGGATGCTCATGTTTAAGAGCATTCAAATAAAGAAAAGAAGAGTGTGTAAAAGCACTCCAAATCTTACCGCAACCATTTCTTCTTCTTTTATACCCATTGAGCTAGAAAACATCAAATCTAGCTCACTTTACCCTTTCTACAACCAAGTGGATCATTTAGTGTGGTTTAAAGCATAAGACCGAATGCATGAAAGCGAAACAACACTCCTAGTCACCTGTGATTAACATCAACATGAAACGGTTTACCCGGAATGACATAAAGGACATATGGACAACTTGTGTTTCTATGCTTTATATTTGAATTTTGTATGCTCAGTGCTCAGTTCGTGATTGGGTTGTGAAAGAAGGAGAGGAGAGATGTGAGACACATGCACTTAGTCATTTCCAAGACCATATATAGTCAATAATCTTCTACTGCTTTGCATTTGTCATTTGTTTTTGTTGAAAAGAATGGAAAAGAGAGATTAAGTTGGAGCATACTTGAGGACAAGTATGTTTTAAGTTTGGGGTGGTGATGCAGCCCTATTTTAGGGCTCCATCCTGTGCCATTTTGTATATAAGTTGCATCTAAACATGTTAGATTACAAGTATTTTCCCCCAATTTGACTATCATTGCAAATACACTTATGGATGTTCTTTGCGCTGTTTTTCAGGTACTTGGACCACAATGGATGGACGAGTGTGATGGAGGGACCCAAAGGAGGCCCCAAAGCTTCCCCAACCTACCTTAGTGGCCAAGGATCGTCTCCAAGCAAAAACATCCGAGAATTATGAAGTTTGAAGCCATGCTAGCACTAGAAGACCCCAGCACGGCCGTGGTGCCATGGAACGGCTGTGCTGGCAATTGAGCAGAATTACAGGTTGATCGACAAATTTTGGAAGTTCGAGCAAGTCAGTCACCATGGCCATGTTGACCAGAACGGCCGTGCTACGAAGACCACACCACGGCCGTGCTGACTAAAATGGCCGTGCTGGATGAAGATGGAACGGGCGTGCTGCTCAGAACGACCCCCTCCCAAATCTGCCACCACGGCCGTGCTACCCAGCACGGCCGTTCTACCTAGTATCCAAATAGGCCGTGCTTCCCAGCACGGCCGTGCCACCCAGCACGGCCGTGCCACCAGCCTTCGTTTTCACCCACCAACCTGTTAAATTAACACTTACCCAACACGGCCGTTCCCCTCCACCACGACCGTGCTCACTCCTATCCAACACGGCTGTGCTGGCCAGCACGGCCGTGCCACCACCCCAAAACCTATACAACTTTCACTGATTTTCCTATTATACCCCCACTTAACCCTAGCTCCTATATAAGCACTAGTTGCTTCTAGGGCTCAAGGTTGAGCACCCCTAGCCGACCCTAGCTGCTTCCTTGCCTCCATTACTCCAATCCACCTACTCCCTTGCATCTAACCCCATTTCCACCCACTTTCCACTCATTTCCACCATAGAAACCTAGTTTCTCTAGGTTTCTATCCATCCATTCCACCATTTTCATGCACCCCTGCACCTTTGGAGGAGGGATGTTGTCTGCAGCTGCTTGGAGGTGAAGAAGGAGGCCACTACATCGAGCTTCATGGCGTTTTCCCTTCTTCTATCCCCTTCTTTTCCTAGTTTGATCATGTATAGCTAAGCCCCTTGGGTGGGCTGTTTGGGGCAAAAATGTGACTTTGATACCATGTTGGGGGAATATAATTTGTAATGAACATATTTCATTTCTATGATGATTGCCTTTTCTTATACCTCATTTCCCATTACTTGTGCATGTGGTTGTTGTTTAATTACATTAATTGCTTGCCTTATGGTGTTTGAAGACAGTTGTCTCTAGGATGTTTTGGTTTCTATGTAGCTATCATAGGATTGGCTCCTAGGTCCTTAATTCGGATCCCTAGCTAGCCCCCTATCTTCTAACATAATCACCTTCTTCCTACATGCAAATGTGAGTTCTAAGGGACTAGTATAAGTGTGATTAGTGCAATTGCCTAGGATTTCCTAAAGGCTGAGGTGGCTAGTGGCATGAGGTCAAATACCCTCATCTCTACTCCCATCCTTACCCTTGGTCCTCAATTGACTAATACCACTTATCCTAGAGACCTAGACTTGGTGCGTCCTATGAGAATTACACCTAGCCCTAGTTCTCCAATTAGTAGCTTAGGGTACATTCTCATAGCACCCACCTTGTTGTTTGGTTTGGTAATCTAGAATGAGATATGTTAATTGCTTATTATGGTGACATCCCCCAACTAATGTCAAGGTCACATTCCCAAATGGCCCACCTCCTTCATCTAATTGCTTAAAACCCTAATTGCCTAGTTTGCTTGTTAATGCTAGCTTAGTTCAATTGCTTTAGTCTAACTTAGTCAATTGTCTCGTTTTGTTAGCTAGTGTTAATTTAGATCTTTCATCTTTCTTAGTGGTTAACTTAGGCTCTAAATTGCTAGTTGCTTGCTTATTCTAGTATAGTCTATTCTTGCTCTTGTTTAGATAGCTTGTTGACTCATATTACTAATTTAGTCTTTTGATAACTTAGTTTCACATTGCTTTTCCTACTTGCTCGTTTAGCTTAATCAATCAAACAAACCTTCAAACCCTAAAAACCCTAAGCTCCTCATAAGGAACATAGCTCACGCTTTCTAACTCTAGCGCCCCCTCTATCTCCGCGGTTCGACCCCGCATCTTGCCTTTGATCTACACTACAACAGTACCACGTACGCTTGCGGGCGCATTATTTTAGTTTTAGTGATAGACTTGATTTGGGACCATATAAATTTCGAAAGCAAGGATCCCATCCATCATCCCGTGCCTCCCGACCTCGTGGATTGCACTCGGCCACCCTAGTTGGCCGATGTTGTAAGCCTCTAGTGGGAGCGCACCAAGGAGCCTTCAGCAGCAATTTGTGGTGGCAGGTTCGTAGAGGCGCAGCCGACATTAGAAGCTGCAGCAAGGAGGGGGGATGTGGATCTCTCATGGGCTCCCTGCACCACGGCGGTGCTCGACACAGACGTAGGAGGAGGCGGCGGCAGGCTCGTGCACTGGAGGACTGATGAGCAGGATTGCGAGGAGAGAAGACGACGCCTGCTTCTGCTCCACGCCTGACGGCGGCGCTCGCACAGAGCGCAGCAGCGTCGGTTTCGCATGAGACTAAGAATGAAAGCAAGGAGAGTAGACCGGGTCCAGACCGTTGAACCAGCCGGCCCAACCAGCAGACCAACAGGCCCTTAGAGCGGACGTGCCGAACAATAAGTGATGCCCTAGTTGCCACGTGGCGGCATGCCACTGGCCACAAAAAGGTAAATTCCCAATAAATGCTCAGATCTTTGAAAATGTCTAGTAATTAGTATGTTTATCAGAAAAATACAAATAAGGTACCAAAATTCTCAGAAAAATGTGTAGAACATAGTAGAATGATAATACCAGGCTTTTGATGCATTAATAATAGTGATATCATATAAGATGTGTAATGCTTGTTTAATGGATAATAAATAGCATATGATGACATAAAATCATGGAAAAATATTTGTAAGTCCATAATTATGTATAGAATGCATATGATGTCATATATGGTCATATTGATGCACGAAATTATGTAATTTGCTCTATATGGCTAATTAGGGCTAATAACCCTAAGTTAAATGCAATTAATGCATACATGCTCAATAATTGATGAAATTTATAGAATAAGTTATTATTAGTAATTGTAAGGTAATATGTATATTTCAGATCAGTTTTATACACGAAATTCAAGTTATATGAAGATGGCCATTAATGCATGTTATGAAACAATAATCTTGGTTAATGATGCAACCTAGGACTAATATGTGCACATTAAGGATATGGAACCTAATGTTTAGATGATGAACCACAATCTGGAACATAACATCAATAACATAAATCCCACATAAGGATGAAGATAAGACAAGTAATAATGTATATATCTTAATGAGATAAGAAAACCCTAATGGACTTAATTAGGGTTAAGATGAGATGTAAGAGGATGTGAACCTGATGATAGTATATGATCTTGTCTTGATCAGGTTTAACAAAGTTATAGTTGACATGAGGAATATGTGATTAGAATGATCTGTCTCTTTGGAAGGTACGCCATTACCTCTTACTTGGCTTATTATACAATATGCTTGTGTTATATGAGTAGTAAAATACTTGGCATTTGGTATTGATTGAAATGATTGCTCTCATATGATATGTTGCCTGATTTTCCGTACTTATGGCTATGAACACATGAAACATAATATATTTGTTCCATTATATGAAAGCACTATATCTCTTTGGTAAGCATAGTGCAAGTGAGTGATCTATCTCTTTGGTAAGCATATCACATGTACAATGATCTATCTCCTTGGTAAGTAGATCATGAGGCCTGGATGCATCTATCCCATTGGTAGGCAGATGCACAAGCATATAATGGAAAATGAGCTTAAAATATGTGTTCTCTTTTGTTAATGAATATCTTTGTGCAAGTACACGCTTTTCTTATATTTCTTTAATGCTGCCAAGTATTAGTTTTATCTTATTGCCAAGATATGTTGAGAGGTATATAAAAAGACACGTAGGCGTACTCAGTACAATATTCTTGAAATATTATGCTGACGTGTACCGCATGTAATCTTTTGTTTAGGTTGTGGTTATGCTCTTGAAGATCTAGGATAGGGAGAGTTGTGTAGAGAGCTGATGTACAGGTGGACATGTTGTCTTAAGATCCTGTAGTTTAGTGGTAGTACATGTATATGTATAAGTTTGTTGTTCAATATGAAATATCAAATGTTGTAACAATTCATGTTGTAATTATATGTTGAATGGTGAACATGTGTGTATGGTTTTATTATTGTTCATGTACATGTGCAACTGATTGTTTCCTTCTGACTCCATTGATTTTCTTCTTCTTAGCCTAGTGTGGGGTGTTTAAATTGGGATTCTCACTGAGGTGAGGGTTTCAATTTGGACGTCACACATCAGATTAAGTTTTAGAAAATTTGGGGACGACAGAAGTGGTATCAGAGCATGAACAATAGCAAAGCCTGACATTTGCTCGTTATGCAACTCAAAACCAGAAAACCTTGAACTTAATAATCTTTTGGGTTAGATTAGTCGTCTTTTAGATACTAGATCTGACCTAGCCTCTAGGTTAGCACCTAGATTTCTGAGAACTAGGTCTAGACTAGTGCTTGTTGCATAGCAAGTCCTTAGATGTGGTACTTTCCTTGTAGTGCAGCGGCATGGGACGTTGCACTATTTGGAAATGACGTGCATCAAGGGAAGAGAAACCCTAGACATATTGTGCACGTTGTCTAGAGTAGCTACACTAGTCTACACCATGTTCTCACCCTTTTCACTAGTTTTCATGACACTGGACTCTCTACTATGTGTGGGACACTCGTTTTCAGGATTTTGGTTTGTGCTTATGTGGCTAGAGCTTGTAAGGCTATCTCTAGTGCCAATGAGGTATACATGTGAACCTTAGACTATGAGAGGGAAGATAAGTTTTTGTTTATGCGATACTCATAGAGTTGAGTTAGTTCAGCGAGACTGGGCAAGACTTTATCCTCATGATATGGGTCAGGAGCACCTCAGTTGGATTAGATAAAAGTTTTGACATATGATTGATTAGCCACTCACATAAGTTTGTTTAGCACAACCATGATATAATAAAGGTAAGGATGCAGTCTAATCTTGAGATTTGATATATATACATGATATGATGAACAACCTAGAGATGGTTTAATCGATATTAACGCATATAATGGTTAACCATATACATGATAATGATGATAATGTGAAATTGTTGGCTAATCTTGTGATGAAATCACTGGTAAATGTTGCAATTTATTATGATAAGAAATGAAATGAGATTAAAAGAATGAAACGTGTTACATGAGGTGTTAATCTTAGTGCTTAATAAAGACAAAAGAAAATAAAGTTTGACAGCTAGCACAACATAAAGTTGATGACACCTTGATATAATGATCTAACTTTAGTTAACTTCTTTGGAACGTGATAGTATGATGTTGAATCTTAATTCATGAGTTAAGATAAGGAAGCAAATCTAACATATGAGATATGTCATGACATAACCTAAGCTTCTAAACCCTTGTTTGAGCCTTCTATGGAGTGAAGTTGCACCATTGATGTTTTTGAAACCTCCTAATAGTGCTTTGGATACATGGTTCTAGGTAACCTTTGTGGATATGTTACACATAGAATAGTGCCTACATGTGAATGAAGGCAAGATAAGGTTTTCCCTAGAAGTATGAGTATGGTTTAATTTCGAGGACAAAATTTTCTTTTAAGATGTATATGATGTGAAGGACTGGGTTTTTGCTTAATTTCGAGGACGAAATATCTTTTTAGGTGGGTAGGATGTGATGGAGTGGACTTTTAGAACCTTTTGTATTCTAAATGATACAAGTGAATTCATGTCTTAGATTATATTGAGAGTACCAAGTGCTTTGACAAAATACAAATACTTATTGGTGCTGACATCATTGTTGAGATTATGATTTGTTATGCCCTTTTGAAGTAGTTAATTGACAAGTTAAACAATTGAGTTTTGGCACCAAAATAGAGTACAATGAAGCTCGACTTAAGATAAAGCTATGGTTAATTTTTGGTAATATTTTGATGTTCCTATAAGGAGGAATTTAAGTTTGAAAGTGGCCAAATAATTGATACATTATGTAAGAAGAGCCTAAGTTGTTAATCATGTTGGGCATCACATGCCCCTTAGGTTCGGGCGGCCCGTGAGGAGACCTCTTGGCCATTCACAGCTAATCTACTGGCTGGGATTGTCCACTTATATGATCCATGGATTTTACTCAGGCTAGAAAGATCTGGACCCTTAGATTTTTGTGGACGATCCCTTAACTCCTGTCTAATGGAGAACGTGGAGGATGAAGTTGGTGTTCCTCCCTTTTTCCCCATGACGTGAACGTGGGGAGACAACCCGGATGATGAGCAGTTGATCCCTGGGTACTAACGTAGAACGATCTGAACTAGACTCCCACTTCCTATCATATCTCCACCGCAAGTTGCAAGGAGTGTCCGAGAGAGTGAAGAACATAGATGAATAGAGGGTGCCCGTAGGAGTCATACCCTCACGACCAAGCTTTTCACTGGGAGGTTCTCATGATCAGCCACTCGACGGGGCCTTCCCTCCGATGGTGGTGCCCCAGCAGCGAGGTTGTTGCCCCAACGATTGATGCCTTCAACTAGATGGTTATATCCGAGCAAGATGAGGAGGTGAAGGGGGATCTGTCCCCATCATTTCCAGCAGACGTGAGGGCATGTAAGCCCTATCATCGCTTGTCGGTCTCAATCACGGAGTCGGTGGCGCTAAGCCTGGAGGAGCACGCCAGAGCAGAGCCCAACGGCGGCTTTGTGTAGTGAGATGGAAAGCACACTTAGAAGTAGTCTGTAGACCAAAGAAGCTGCAAGATAGCAAAGATGATGTCAGAGTTCTTCATGGCGGCGCCATGTTTGGAGGATCAGCTCAACGCATGGAGGCATCGAGCACTGATCGGAGGCTTGGGCGGAAGAGAGAGCCCGCACTCGTAGATGCTCACACTGAAAGATGCAACCTGGAGGAGGAGCCTTCAACAGCAATTTGCGGCGGCGGCTTCGTAGAGGCGCAACTGGCATTAGAAGTTGCAGCAAGGAGGGGGGATGTGGATCCCTCATGGGCTCCCTGCACCACGGCGATGCTCGACACAGATGCAGGAGGAGGAGGCGGTAGGCTCGTGCACTGGAGGACTGATGATCAGGATCACGAGGAGAGAAGACGACACCTGCTTCTACTCCACGCCTGACGGCGGCGCTCGCACAGAGCGCAGTAGGGTCGGTTTCGCGTGAGACTAAGAATGAAAGCAAGGAGAGTAGACCGGGTCCAGACCGCTGAACGAGCCGGCCCAACCAGCAGACCAACAGGCCCTTAGACTGGTCGGGCCGAACAATAAGTGATGCCCTAGTTGCCACGTGGCGGCATGCCACTGGCCACAAAAAGGTAAATTCCCAATAAATGCTCAGATCTTTGAAAATGTCTAGTAATTAGTATGTTTATCAGAAAAATACAAATAAGGTACCAAAATTCTCAGAAAAATGTGTAGAACACAGTAGAATGATAATACCAGGCTTTTGATGCATTAATAATAGTGATATCATATAAGATGTGTAATGCTTATTTAATGGATAATAAATAGCATATGATGACATAAAATCATGGAAAAATATCTGTAAGTCCATAATTATGTATAGAATGCATATGATGTCATATGGTCATGTTGATGCATGAAATTATGTAATTATCTCTATATAGCTAATTAGGGCTAATAACCCTAAGTTAAATGCAATTAATGCATACATGCTCAATAATTGATGAAATTTACAGAATAAGTTATTATCAGTAATTGTAAGGTAATATGTATATTTCATATCAGTTTTATACATGAAATTCAAGTTATATGAAGATGGCCATTAATACATGTTATGAAACCATAATCTTGGTTAATGATGCAACCTAGGACTAATATGTGCACATTAAGGATATGGAACCTAATGTTTAGATGATGAACCACAATCTGGAACATAACATCAGAAACATAAATCCCACATAAGGATGAAGATAAGACAAGTAATAATGTATATATCTTAATGAGATAAGCAAACCCTAATGGACTTAATTAGGGTGAAGATGAGATGTAAGATGATGTGAACCTGATGATAGTATATGATCTTGTCTTGATCAGGTTTAACAAAGTTATAGTTGACATGAGGAATATGTGATTAGAATGATCTGTCTCTTTGGAAGGTACGCCATTACCTCTTACTTGGCTTATTATACAATATGCTTGTGTTATATGAGTAGTAAAATACTTGGCATATGGTATTGATTGAAATGATTGCTCTCGTATTATATGTTGCCTGATTTTCCGTACTTATGGCTATGAACACATGAAACATAATATATTTGTTCCATTATATGAAAGCACTATATCTCTTTGGTAAGCATAGTGCAAGTGAGTGATATATCTCTTTGGTAAGCATATCACATGTACAATGATCTATCTCTTTGGTAAGTAGATCATGAGGCCTGGGTGCATCTATCCCATTGGTAGGCAGATGCACAAGCATATAATGGAAAATGAGCTTAAAATATGTGTTCTCTTTTGTTAATGAATATCTTTGTGCAAGTACACGCTTTTCTTATATTTCTTTAATGTTGCCAAGTATTAGTTTTATCTTATTGCCAAGATATGTTGAGAGGTATATAAAAAGACACGTAGGCGTACTCAGTACAATATTCTTTAAATATTGTGCTGACGTGTACCGCATGTAATCTTTTATTTAGGTTGTGGTTATGCTCTTGAAGATCCAGGATAGTGAGAGTTGTGTAGCGAGCTGATGTACAGGTGGACATGTTGTCTTAAGATCCTGTAGTTTAGTGGTAGTACATGTATATGTATAAGTTTGCTATTCAATATGTAATATCAAATGTTGTAACAATTCATGTTGTAATTATATGTTGAATGGTGAACATGTGTGTATGGTTTTATTATTGTTCATTTACATGTGCAACTGATTGTTTCCTTCTGACTCCCTTGATTTTCTTCTTCTTAGCCTAGTGTGGGGTGTTTAAATTGGGATTCTTGCTGAGGTGAGGGTTTCAATTTGGACGTCACACATCAGATTAAGTTTTATAAAATTCGGGGACGACACAGTCTCATCCCATTAGGAAGGATCCCCGAGTCAATCTCTTCTCATGCAACTGCATCCCCACCACCTTCTCGAAGACTTTTCAGGAATCTAGAATCAATTTCATGAAGAATGGAGGAAGGGACTCAACTTAATACACATATTGTCGACGATTGAAATATTATATAATTGACACATGGTAGTATGCAACACAACCCTCCATATTAGGAAAGATGATAAGCCACAGAAAAGTAGGCATGGACACACCATAGGTTGAATTATCAAGGAGGAACTCCATTTATCACCAACAAATGTTTGCAGCCTTCAAACCATCAAGCTAGCGAGCTAGGTCACCATGCATCTAAAGGGGATCACCCACCTAAATATGCTTTGATAGAAACTCCTTCTCCATGCTATAGTGAAGATTTGAAGACTTTGTCAATCTACCAGAACTGACGCACATTCCCAGATAAATCGACAGAACCTGGAAGGGTCCCTTTATCTTTCCTATCAGTTGTTCTTCATCCAAGCACTTGTTTACTTAGCTAGTATCAAATGGCCAATGGTTTCCTTTCCCCACAGAGCGGACAGGACTCCAGAAGTAGTAGCCAGCACATGTCTGACACTCTCTCCAAAGAACAATTGTGTTAGGATGATGAAAGTATGCACATGTAGGTGAGGTATATCAGGGGAAGCAACAGCACAACGTTCCTCACTCTTAAACGACTCCCACAGGAAGTCCATTTGAATGAAGCTACCATCACTAGTCAACCATTGATCTGCTCGAGATTTCTTCATGCCAACAAGATACCCCAGTTCACCATCCCAACTAGATTTCCTCAGTACTATAGACCATTGTCCTTGTAGAGGAAGTCATGTGAGCTTAGCCACATCCTCCAAGGTGGGGTTTAGAACAAAGTCAACAAAATGGAAGGTACAACTCAGAGGATCACATAAGTGGATCATCTCTGACATCAAATCCATTTCCATAGGGATGTATGCTAGATGATGAGCCACACTATATCTTTCCAGTTCAAGTTGTTCAGTCTCAAAAAGAACTATGATACAACAATACACAAAGACAAGTTGATGGGAGGATGCCCCAAAAGGGGGTTCTCCCAAATTTCCTTTTCTCCCATGACATTGAGTTGTAGGAGACAAGTTGTGTTGAAAAGATGAGGGGTACAACCCTATTTATAGGACAAAAATATATCTAGAAATGGGGACTTTGTGTCCGTTTCCCTGATGGTAATCATACTACATATGCGGCCAATGCCGACTTGCATCTTGGGACAAGTAGGACCCCGAGTCTTGGAAGGAGGATCACCATAATTTTACACCTTAGATTAGCATGTAGATTGAGGCAATCTTCTAATCAACCAAGCATCTTCCAAAGATCAAACTTAGAAATCTGAACCCAAATCATAGATCACAAAACCTCACAAAAAATGTTGAACTCAAAACTCAATTTTTTATTTACATTCAAGAAGCATTTATAAATATAATCTTAGCTAATACATAGTTTTTATTATAGAAAGGGAAAGTGCCACATGAAGTAAAATGTTAAAGACAAGTAGCTACTTCTTCAGCTTCTTCTTCAGCCATCCAGTCAAGTGTTTGGATAAAGGTTGACGATCACTAGAAGAAGGCCCATAAGGATGACGTCCACTGCTCACATTTTTGCTAACATATTTGGTAGATCACCGGGGACCAGAAGAGGAACTCCCAAGAGTTATATCGACAACCAAGGCAACATCTCTATGCCAAGAGGATCCTACCCCTCCACCAGTTGAAGGTAGATTTGCACTTAGAACAGGTACATCAGAAGAAATTCCCCCTACTTCAGAAAATCCTCCAAAGTACTGCTTGTGCTCACAGCCTACAACATCTGAAGTCTCATTCATCCCCACAAAGGATGAGATCCATCCAATTCACCCAGGAAGTGACGTGATCCTCAAAAGTTGAAACCCTGATGGGGCTACAACCCGGGGAAATATTACAAGCATCAGTCGGTGATAAGGAGAAAACTTAGGTGAGGAAACTTCCTAAGGTTACAGAACTTTATTTGGAATAGGTGGACGACAAAAAGCATGCCCATGATCATCCTACTCCTCAAGCAAATCATAGTTGATCACCTGCATGTAAAGACATGTTGAAGATAATGCAAGAAGGCACAAAAGTAACACAAGACTCAGACACTCATCATAGAAGGATGTCAAACATAATCATAAACTGACACGCTTTTTACGTGCGTAGAAATGCAAGTGAATGCGTCGAAGTAATATAGGCCTTGTGAGGCCCGAGTCGAACTCAGGGACACGTGAATTATCGGAGACTACTACTAACTACTCACAATCAGCTAGACCGATTAAAAAGTTGGGAGTTGTTGTAAAATTAAAAGAAAAGAAAATAAAACAAAACAAAGCAATCGATTAAATGTTTAGTTTAACCAATTCAAGATGAGATCTTTAGGATTGCGGTTTCACCGCAGGTTTTCATTGTATCAAATTCTATATAGTCACTCAGATTTATCTCTCTATCCGGGTAGTGGCCTGAAATCAGAATTGCCCACTGTCGTGGTATAATTCACTACCTATGTCTAGGTCAGTTCCATCGTCGTAGTAACCTATACCCTAAACTAGGTGCATTAGAATCGATCTCTCGGTATCCACCATTAACCTTACACCATCTTGTTCAAGGGATTTGTCAACTAATGTGATATTCGTATCTTTTCAACCGTTAATTCTTCTTATAAAGCAATTAAGGGTATTAGATTATTATTATGGTGATCAAGCATAACAATATGATTGAGAAAACGAAATCATACCACAGATTAAGAGATAAACGATGAATTACTACAATAAAATTGTCATACAATGAATCCCCGGGCTACTCCCGGTCCTAAAGACAAAGGGGATTAGCCCTGCATGGTCATCTCAATGAAAGACATAGGAGTAGAGAAGAAAATGTGGGAAACATGGAGCAAACTCATGTAACCCCTGATACAAATGTGTTCCTGGAGATCCTCCTCGAGAAACGTGCGTTTTGTAGTCTTCCGACAGCAAAATCGCTCGTCGGAGGTGCCCGGATCGCTCGGTTGACGACCTTCGTCTCTTGTCTCCTCTCTCCCCCTCCTTCTTGGATGTTGTGCAACACACTATGAGCTCCCCCCCGGGCCGTCTGTGCTCTTCTTAGGTCATAGGACCACTTTACGGCTCCGAAAAAGCTCAACTGTCGGATTAAAATGATCCGTTTTAGTGTTGAAAATCGCCAGATCCCGACGCTGTCGATAGTATCGACCTTAGGTCGATGGTATCGACCATGGCACATGTTATTCCTTCCAAGATCGCATTTTGGGGTTGCTTTTTGATGAAATGTCGATACTATCGACCTGGGGGTCGATAGTATCGACTCCGGACAATGCAAAAGTGCCTGAAAAAGTGCCAAAACATGTGTATAAGTCCAGGGATTATATAAAATCATATAAATATGATAAAAGAAGTATAATTTGATGCAAAAAGAGTTCAAAGGCCAACTATAGTGAATTATGCAAATATAATCAAGAAAATGACAAATACATGCATAAAACAGATATAAAATAAGCCTATAAAAGTGACTTAAAACCCATGCATCAAACTCCCCTAAGCTTAAACCTTGCTCGTCCTCGAGCAACAAAACTTTGGATCTGGTTGAGATAAGTCAGCAACAGGACATAAATACATGAAATGAATCTACATCATCCACACTTTCTTTCCACAAACCGGCCCTCATTGACCACTGAACACTAACTTCCATCCAGGCAACCAAAGACCTATGTAAAAGATGTCTATCCCCCAATCAGTGAAACACTATCAATTAAAGCAGTTAATATGATAAACTCATCCGATCCATACTTGATGCATCTTGTGATCTCCTATCTACGTTGCTCATTTCCTAACTACCATCTAAATGGGAGCAGATCTCCTGATATTAATGAATGAGGAGAATATCATGGGTGGCCTACCAATTAGAGCAACGGGTGGATGGGATAGGTGGTTGTGGAAGAGATGGAAGCACATAATAGTCAATCACGCAATACAAAAATTAATGACCTATCATGATGCAAAATGCAAGTGAAAATGTCCTAATGTTATATTTTTGGTGGAATGATGCATGCATTATCATTCCATCTCAAGGTGAGATGGAATATCTAAAAAAACTACATCATGTGCTTATTCTTCTTAATTCTCCGGTGAGAACATGTTCCTTTTTCCCTCTTCTTCTTTATTACTTCTCAATTCTTTTTTTTTAATCCTTTTTTTCAATTTTTTTCAAGCCCTTATTTTCATAGATGACAATGAATTATTTGTCGGGCTCACTTCTTGTTACATAACTTATACATTTGAAGCATTTTATTTGGAGGTTATGGATCAAGCTCACCACCTTTAATGTTTCAGAAGACATAAGATGCATGATGTACTATATGCACAAAAAAAATTATGAATGCAGCTACAAAATGATAGTTATGCAATTAAATGATACGCACCTAAGGTAAATGTGCATGTATAACTACTCTATCTTTTTTTTTCATTTTCATGCAAAAAATGTGTGAAAATAGATATAATGCAAGACCTATCTACATGAGATGCAATCAAAAAGTGAAAGACAGTAATGTGCTCCCATTTCTTATGGTGGAGTGTGAATGAAATTGCGGTGGATCAGATCACAAGACTAATTGACAGAACCTTCTGAAAATATCATAAGTCCCTCTCTAAAGACCTGTGTACAGGGTAACTGAAGGATTTCTCTCTTAAACTTTAGTCTAAGGTCACGTTAGCGTTCGGTCGGTTTGGGCTCAAACATCCTTGTCAATCACGTTTCCTTGGACAATAAAGATGGTCATTCATGTCCCTGTGTCCTGAAGCTGACTCACCCAAGCACTTCCTCAGTTATGCAACTCAATTACTCACAAGAATAAGCTCAAAAAGTTTTCAATATGCTCATATTTTCATGTGCCCACAACCCAAGAGTAAAACTTGCAATTGAAACCATGCATTTATTGCTCCACAGATTACACTAGATAGATGTGGATCCTACAAAAGCGGTAAACCTAGAAATAAAAACAACTAATATTTCAAAAATAAAAGCTACATGAATAAGTAAGTAAAAACTAAGATAGAGGGCTGTTCCAACACCCCCCCAAGCTTGAATATGACTATGGCCTCATAGTCAACATTCTCACTTAAGAGGTGGAACAGCGGTATCGTTCACTTTGAAGTGTGGTGAAGAAGGATGGTTAGATGCTCAAGTAGATCAAGTGATGCTTGCTATCTCCTTCCTTTTTGTGGTCCATTTTTGTTTCTTAGTGGTTCTAAGACGTGACTTGCTTCATCCATCTTTCCTCTGCAAAAAACGGTTCGAAAAAATCTTGTTTCAATACCTTTTACGGCCTATTTTATGTAGTTGTCCTGCAGGTGTCGATACCATCGACCAACCCAGACTCAGCGATTTTGTTGAATCGACGCATCTAAAAGTCTGGGAACTCAAATGTGTCGATACTATCGACCCTAGGGTCGATGGTATCGACTTTACTGGCACCAATTTTTCTGTAAATCTTCAGGAATCTCGATACTATCGACCCTAGGGTCGATGGTATCGACTTTTCTTCAGCGTTTACTGATCCAAACTCGATACTATCGACATGGGTGTCGATAGTATCGACCTTAACATTCTGCACACTTCAAAACACGAGTTAGGGTACCATTTTTACAAAAATTATCAAAACCTAAGCAAAAACTAAGTACGTAAACATAAAAGAACATAACCAAACATAAAATTGAACCTAAAGTTGGGTTGCCTCCCAACAATTGCCCTTGTTTAATGTCCTAGGCTTGACATAAAGATACCTTTAACCTGGGTTGTCAAGAGATGTCTCCAATGAGTCATGTGGCAATTTGAATTGTACTCGATCCTGTCCAATCCTCAAGGTCAATGTACCTCTCCCAATGGCAACGATGACATCAGTCGTAGCTTGGAACGGCCTTCCCAATAGCATCTCGCAACTTTGGAGCTGTGGCATGTCCATGAAAACAAAATCTACCGGGAAGATGAACCTGTCTACCTTGACGAGTACATCCTCACACACTCCATATGGCCTTACAATGGACCCATCCGCCAACTCAATCGTTGCCGCCGATTTCTTTATCTCCTTCAACCCAAGCTTTTGAAATGTGGATAGAGGCATAAGATTAATGATGGCGCCCGAATCACACTGTGCTTGTGGAAAATGTTGGCCGCCTATGGAATATGGGATGTAAAAGCCTCTTGGGTCTTTCCTCTTCTGTGGTAAACTCCCGTGGATAATTGAGCTCACCATTTCATTTACCCGGCACACATACGTGTCTTTAATCTGCCTCTTCTTGTTGATGATTTCTTTGATAAACCTCCCATAGGCGGGAATCTTCTCTATCATTTCCACAAACGGAATATTGACATGGAGTTTTCTGAACATCTCCAAGAACTTCTTGTAGTGACGGTGCTCTCTCTTCGGCCTTGGGCTATCCGGAATAGATACAAATGCCTCCTGTAGAGGCTTATGAGGTGGAACGTAGAGGCTTTTCGGGGCAAGCTCCCCTAAGTTTGTTTCAATGAAACTCTCCAACGTGGACTTTGGTAGATCATTTTCAACCGGTGCCACCTGTAGTGGCTCCTCTCCCTCAGTGGGTGTAGCTTCACCTAGACGCATGGTCTTCACCTGCTCTTCTTGCACAGGTGTGGGCGCAACCGAGATGGGCACTTTGCGGGCTTTTCTGAATGAGCAATACCCACCTGGTAGTCCATAATAACTGCGAGGATACGGTATTTTCGGTATAGCCTCCGTATCAAAAATCATTTTACCCTTGTCCTGGACCTCTACCACCGGGGGTTCTACCTCAGTGACTACAGATATATATTTTACTTGATGATGTGCTTGAGAAACTTCTGCATTCCCTGCCTGTCTCTATTGATTGGCATGCTTTATGGTTGCCACTTCATTAGAAATCTGGGTCACCGTCATCTCTAGTGCCCTCATTTGTGCTCCATGACTTTGCAGTGTTTGTCCAAACTTGGTCAAAATATCACCCTGGGACTGCAGCTGCTTACTAAACATGCTCATCATCTCCTGATTTTGCTGCACCACTTGACTAAGCAACTCGGTGCTTTTATCTTCAGCTCTCGGTTGTGGCTTTGCATCCGGATCTTGTAGGAAATTGTTAGGATCCTTCCATGAGAACTTCCTATCCTTCCTCCAAGCATAATCATTATTTCTATAGCCCTATTGTTGCATGAATTTGACCTGGGCTTCTTCATCGGCTTCTGCATCTTCTTTGGCAAGCAATTTCTTAGCAAGAAGGTCTAATTTATCATTTAACTCTTTGATGGCCTTTGACTCCCCCGCATCCCGAACATGCTCTACGGCGTCTCTATCGCCCCAGGATTGCTTCTTTGCCATATTCCTCAAAATTTCCCAGCACCTCGTGCCCTTGTTGTTTAAGATTAACCCTGAACCTGCTGCATCCAGATTACTTCTATCATGCTCATTAAGAGCAAAATAGAAAATTTTGACATGCTTCTCCTTGTCAAGCCCATGATGCGGGCACCTCCTAAGCATGATCTGGAACCGTTCCCAGGTCTCAGAATAAGTTTCCCCTGCCCTCTGGGTGAAATTGTGGATTTTCCTGATCATATCATTGGTCTTCTCGGGCGGGAAGAACCTTTCAAAGAATACCTCCACCATGTGGTTCCATGATTCCACATATTCATCGTCCAGATTGTGCAACCACTCTCATGCATTTACTACCATAGAACTCGGGAATAGCTTCAAGTAGAGCGTCTCCTTTGAAAATCTATCGATTTTTATCATGTCACAATTCTCCACAAATTGGCTTATATGTGTGACCGGATCTTCGTTCTTGAGTCCATGGAATGCATTCGACTTGACCAAGTTGATTAACGCAGGATCAATCTTGTAAGTCAGAATGTTGATAGCCTACTTCTTGATTGGGCCCTTTGAAGCAGATGAAGAAGAAGCATTGATCTTCTCCCATATCGTCTGTTCCTCTGCCATTTCTTCTTGTTCGGATTCAGAATCGATATCTTCCAGTTAGTTTTGATTGTACTCCTCCTCGTCGTTAGGTCCCGATAGTGGAACCTCGGGTGCTTGTCGCGTGTAGTCACTGCTACGCGTCTGCACCATACACAGTACCTGCAAAATGAAAATTTGAATTCAGTACCGTGCTAGACGAATACAAAAATTGGAAAGATAGACTACTAATTTTAGAAATGATTTCAAAATAATAAAATAAAAAAGTGGCCTAGAGTGGCCGCTCGTAGCACTCGTAGTGCCGACAATTGCCGTGTCCCCGGCAGCGGCGCCAAAAACTTGACACGCTTTTTACGTGCGTAGAAATGCAAGTGAACGCGTCGAAGTAATATAGGCCTTGTGAGGCCCGAGTCGAACTCAGGGACACGTGAATTATCGGAGACTACTACTAACTACTCGCAATCAGCTAGACCGATTAAAAATTTGGGAGTTGTTGTAAAATTAAAAGAAAAGAAAATAAAACAAAACAAAGCAATCGATTAAATGTTTAGTTTAACCAATTCAAGATGAGATCTTTAGGATTGCGGTTTTACCGCATGTTTTCATTGTATCAAATTCTATATAGTCACTCAGATTTATCTCTCTATCCGGGTAGTGGCCTGAAATCAGAATTGCCCACTGTCGTGGTACAATTCACTACCTATGTCTAGGTCGGTTCCACCATCGTAGTAACCTATACCCTAAACTAGGTGCATTAGAATCGATCTCTCGGTATCCACCATTAACCTTACACCACCTTGTTCAAGGGATTTGTCAACTAATGTGATATTCGTCTCTTTTCAACCGTTAATTCTTCTTTCAAAGCAATTAAGGATATTAGATTATTATTATGGTGATCAAGCATAACAATATGATTGAGAAAATGAAATCATACCACGGATTAAGAGATAAACGATGAATTACTACAATAAAATTGTCATACAATGAATCCCCGGGCTACTCCCGGTCCTAAAGACAAAGGGGATTAGCCCTGCATGGTCATCTCAATGAAATACATAGGAGTAGAGAAGAAAAATGTGGGAAACATGGATCAAACTCGTGTAACCCCTGATATAAAGGTGTTCCTGGAGATCCTCCTCGAGAAACGTGCATTTTGCAGTCTTCCGGCAGCAAAATCGCCCGTCAGAGGTGCCCGGATCGCTCGGTTGACAGCCTTCGTCTCTCGTCTCCTCTCTCTCTCTCTCTCCTTCTTGGATGTTGTGCAACACACTATGATCTCCCCCCCGGGCCGTCTGTGCTCTTCTTAGGTCATAGGACCACTTTACGGCTCCGAAAAAGCTCAACTGTCGGATTAAAACGATCCGTTTTAGTGCTGAAAATCGCCAGATCCCGACGCTGTCGATAGTATCGAAGATGGCACAGGTTATTCCTTCCAAGATCGTGTTTTGGGGTTGCTTTTTGATGAAATGTCGATACTATCGACCTGGGGGTCGATAGTATCGACTCCGGACAATGCAAAAGTGCCTGAAAAAGTGCCAAAACATGTGTATAAGTCCAGAGATTATATAAAATCATATAAATATGATAAAAGAAGTATAATTTGATGCAAAAAGAGTTTAAAGGCCAACTATAGTGAATTATGCAAATATAATCAAGAAAATGACAAATACATGCATAAAACAGATATAAAATAAGCCTATAAAAGTGACTTAAAACCCATGCATCATAAACCTCTATAGAAAAGAGAATGGGTTGGTTGTGCGCATAATACTATTCTAGGTACACATCATATGTCATCTTCCCATACATCAGCTCGCAAGTAGCCTAACAGATCCAGAGTTTAGAAGCGACTAACCCAGGAAAATGATCAAAATGGATGCACATGTCACCATCCTACTGACGAGAAACATGCTCACCCATATATAGCACACTCCCAAACAAAGACTCAAATTAGATTTAGCAAGCAACTGGAGCCAATACCTCAAAGTAGGATGCATAAGATGTGGCCACCTTGCCATGCTGAAACCTAGAGAAGATCCTAAATCGAACTTGGGGAAAATAGAGGAATTGGAGTCAGCCAAAGCACATATGCATGATACAATGTAGTGATCAGAGTACTATACATACCTCATCCATGGTCATCATCTCTAGCTCACCTCTCCACTTGTCATATCACACCCTACTAGTATAGCCACCCAATGGAGACAAGTAGGGAGGGAGGAATACAAATAGCCTTCTGGGCCACTCTAAGTGACAGGTCTATGCAGTCAAAAGTGCTCATAACTCCACATCTATAAGAAAAGAAGTGTTAGACAAATCATCTAATGTAGTTATTTCAAATCATAAAATGCAAACAAAGGTAGGTAAATGCTTACTACAATCAAATCTATAAAGCCTTCAAAACTTGTCATAGCCCAAACCGTCCATCCTTTGAAGTCACCCATAAGAAAATTCTACAAATGCCTTAGATGATGGGTATACACACTGCCACCCTAGTCAAAGGAAGAAAGCGTGTCCATATCTAGCAAAAAGGGGAACCAATAGACATATCTTTTGTTCCCCAAGTAGTTTTTAAACAAGCAACCAATGATCAAGATAAATAGAAAAAGCTAGACTCATAGGGTTGCATACAATGGATCACTGGTACCACACCTCTCACCCTCACAAAATAATGTGGATCTCAGCCATGTAAATCTGACTTCATACTTTGAGGTCATCCCAATCTCTCCTAGGTTCACTCCCATAATCCCATCCAGGAGGTGACAACCTGACTCTTATCGCTCAGGTCGAGAACTGATGAGAGTCCCACCAAAACCTAAGCTGACAATCTTGACAAACTCACAAGGGGTAATGATCAACATGCCAAAAGAAAAATGAAAAGTATTAGTTTTCGGAAATAAGTTCTCAATAAGAGGAAGGAGATAGGATCTATCCATGGTCCCACATTGACTAATGCTACCATAGTTGGTCCTCTCCAAAAAAAATCCACCTCCTCAGCCACCAGTATCTGAAATAAATAACCCATCTAATAACAATGAGGTCTCCAGTAAATGTTCGACAATTTGATGCCCTAAAGGAATAAGTCGGATAAAAATTCAAAATCATTGTTATGTGGTGGAAAATCCTGATTCAAACCTTAGAAAATCAGAAAGAAAATAATTGTAAGGTGTGGGACCCTATAAGAGATCCACTCGCTACTTAATGTGAGGAATAATTCCATCTAATCCAAACACACTAAAAAGTTATTATGGAATAGGTATATTTTTCATTTGTCAAATAATGGTATACAAGACCAAATGTTTAGCAACAGAAGATAAAAGATCTAACTATTGTAGTGCTTGTTTTACCATGACTCATTCACCATGCAAGGTGATACATAAGAAAAGTAAACTATAGCATAGGACTAGTGGAGGGTTATCTACACCTTGAATATATATCCCAAGAAGGAACAACTACACCTAGAGTTGTCGTTGTCAACCTTGGTTCACTCCTCCTTGCTCTCTACCTAAGGGGTTGGTAGCATACCCCACAAGAGAAGACAAAGATGGAAATTGTCAACATAAAAGACGGTATCATCATATTAATTGGGGATTTAGAAACATTAGGAAAAGGACATCAAATATATTAAGGCTTCCCATAGAATAAAAAGTATTATCCAAGTGGATATCAAATAAGAATGAATTGCAATAAGATGATAATCAAGAAATAAACTTGTCATTAATAAAACATATGAGGTTCCACAAAATCACTTATAAATAATTTAGGGCAAAAAACCCATCACAATAATAATCAACATGCATACTTGTGAGATAAGTATAGAACTAGTGAAATATAAATAAACAATGGTGTGTAAGGGTCATAACCTTAAAACCTAATAGAGTAGGGCACATAACCCAACACCTGAATATAAAAGGTGGGAACAAAACCTAGGTATGAGGTACATAACCTCCATCCCAAAATAACATGGGCACATAACTTAGATATGTAGCACTTCACCTCCATTCCAAATATAAAGGGCACAAAACCCCATAAAACAATGCACTTATACATTTGTAGGGAAATTGTATCACAAATAATGCATGATGTAAAATCCAGTGAAAGTCCAATCATATGAATAGAATTAATGAGATTTCCATCACATAAATATATTATATAAAACATCCACCACAAAAGTGGGCAATATAGGGTTCCATTTCTCAACAAGCACAACTTGGTTCAATTCCACAATTAGAGTTTCAACATGACACAAAGTATAATTGTTAGTGTCCAACATGAATCAGGAATTCAAAGTCATGCAGATTAGACCCTAATAGGTCATCAAAAGATAATATCATAAATAAAATATCTCAAGAGGCTCAAGAGATTGAAAATAGAATCAATTGCTCAATATAGGATTCAAAGCATGCAACATGCATCAAGAGAGAGAGAAATTAGGTATTTGCTAAAAATAACTCATTTTGAGATGCAACATACCTTTATATGTGAGTCAAGTTGTAAAAGTCCAAATCCTAGATCTAAGTAAAGTTTCAAGGTTTGAAACACAGATTAGTGAGAAAATATCACCATATGAATTATTTCATGAGATTACAAGGCTTTGATGGTTCTTGCAAGGAACTTGAATAGGAGGATAAGGGAGGAGGTTAGGAGCCATGTGCTATTGGTTAAGATATTTCTATGTGTGTTAAGGACATGGAGAGGGGTATGTACATAGAAATATTAGGCTTGGGTAGCAAGAATTTTTTTTCTAGGTTAAATATGTAATGTATATTGTAAAAGGAGAAAAGTCAAGCATCCTCTAACACATAATAGGAAAGAATAAATATGAAAAAGAACCATTCTCGTTGCATTTCTTTATATCTAAATTATATAACATATTTCCTTTTATTTCAACAACTTGGTCACATAAATATTAACCACAACATTTACAATAAAGAGACTTTTGAATATCTCATTGTGTAATTATTTACTCAATGTAAACGTGTATAATAGTTTAATGTACAATTGTGTTGGATATATTTATTGACTTCCTTTTTTGTCATTCCATTTACCAACCTCTTATATACACTTACTTATCCCATTATGGAATAACTTCCTCAAAATGTTTCTCTTCTCACTTTAGACTTATCAAAAACATGTGTATCAAAAAAAAATTCAATGAAAGGCATATATTTAACTAATATTAAGTTAGATCCAAATTTATAAATTTGAGGAAATCATGTATATTGTGAATATATTTTATTTTAATTACTTTCATAGTAATATAGGTGCTAATGAATTTATATATCCAAAACTAATTATTATAGACACATGAATTTTGAATCAAAAGTGTGAAAACATTATCTATCAAACTATTTTCCCTTTTTTCCTTGTTGTTAACAATTTTAGTAGGTAATAGGGAGGTTTACTAAGGAAATCATCAAGTAAAGATTATTATTATTTCTTATTTGAGTTAAATAATTGATTATATAAATTTGGGAATTTTATTTGTTTCTAAAAAATATATAATCGAGTTAAAATATTTTTCTTTATATTATGTTAACGTGATTATTTTCATTTGTTTATTGCTTTCAAACATTAAGTAGAGAGAATAAGTTCTTTAAATTTTGTTCTAATTATTAAAATATCTCGTGTAATCCACATTGTTGTAATTAACTCATATGTATTTGGAAAGTAAATACATTTTAATATTTTCCATCATGATAAATTTTCCATAGACTTAACATCCATGTACAACATTGTTTCCCTTAGTTATACCATAATTTTATTTATTAAAAATTCACCTAAATTATATATGTATAAGGCATACAAGTTGGTTTATACTATTTATATAATATATTAGGCATTTATTTTTTAATAATAAATTTTAGCTTTTTTGCCTTATCTTACATTTTTCTTTTTTTAATAAAATTAGGATAGTTCTGATTGTTCAAATAAGGTGAAACTTGGCACCCGAGGTGATTGGGACCCAAGGAACACAATTTTACCATTATATTTGGGTTTTGAAGATTCCTTTTATGAGTTTAAATACAATTAATTTTTTTGGCTCATCACCATTATATTATAACATTACATCATCACCATCGTTATGTATTATTTTGAGTCCCATTATCTTCACATTGTTACCAAAAGAGTTTCCATATATTATTATGCATGAATTTCTATATTTTACTTATTTATCACATTAAGCCCATTAATTAAATACTTATTTAGATAATGGTACATTATTCATATTTATGGACATCAAAACACTAATTATTATTCCAAAGCACACTATACCTCTTATCAAACATATTTTAGCCATTATTTGCATATTAGTTAACAAAAGAAACATATGTGACAAGTTTAGTGAATTTACTTTCATGTTAGCACATACTTAAGTTATTGTATCAATATCAATGTAATTTGATATTTGGTATAGAAAATAATGCCACATAATATGTTATATTTGTTTTTAAGGATAAACATGTTATAGGTTATTGTTGAGTTATTAATATGCTCATTAAAAATATATGTTAAGGTGTAACTTTATCCTAGTTTGGTCAAATCTAGGGAACTAATATTACTAACCTTCTAATCATGGAATAGGATAAGATTTTAGGTTTTGGTATGTTACAATCACAGGAGAAAAGTTTCCAAGTGATACCACATCGATCACTTGATAGCCTCGGGGGTGAAAATTCATCCATATCATGATCGAATGATGGACAAATCTCTTAGTAGGGAGTGATTCCCCCTCGATCATGCTCGCACCACCATGACGCCTGCTCAAGGAAGACTTCAGTCAGAATATTCAAAGAGCAGATAAAAATATAATCAAAATAGCATATACATACCACAGATATGCCTTGGCCCCACACTATCTCCACCATCTTTCTCATACACAAGAGGTAACACATCATGCTAGTCATGAGTAACCATCTATACAACATCAAAGGTAATGTCAAAAGCATTCCATAGATTAAACAAAGGACGACTGAGAAAATGACAAAACAACAAAGGTCAGATCACAAAACATAACACGCATCTAGGTCATCTTCAACCTCCACAACACAAAGAATGACAGGAAGCTAGAATCCAGATTTCACCACCAAATGCCAAAATGGCCAAACCAAAGTGCAAAAATCACTGGCCTGACACTGTGGATGTCCCCAAGCTGCGGGCATGGAGCTGGTAGGTCATGCAATTCATCGGCCTCCTCCTCTCTCCTCTCACTGATGTTGCCGCTCCAAAACATCTTGAGCTAATCTTCATCGTTACTACTTGCACAAGTGAAGAAGATGTGGGAAGGGTGTTTGACCCTCATCCCATTCTTCTTCTTTTGAAGATACAAAATAATGCAAAATTTGCAAACCGGTCCCTATATTTTCATTAGAATTTAAAAAAATCAAAAAATTGGTAAAAAAATAAGAAATATCAAATTTTGACTCCAAAACTAAAAAAACACATTTTTCCTCAAAAACTTTACTAGATATACCTATAGTGAGCTAAGGTCCCTAACAATGACCCTAAACTGATCCAACCACATTTTTGTTTCTATATCCTCTAGGGTCCTAGATTATAACCCTAAACTAATCCAAACACATTTTAACATACAATCTTTTAGGGTTCTAGATCAAGACCTTAAACTGAATCATATCAAACCTTTTTTTAATCTTTATAGGGTCCTAGATCATGACCCTTAAATTGAGCCAACCAAAAGTTTCAGTCTGTTTGAGTCATGGACTAAAACCTAAAACTAGACCATGAGCCTTATCCTAAACAAGCTCCCAGACCCTCTTTTATATTCCCATCCAGGGTCTCTACTCATGATTGGAATCTAGATTGCCTCTCAGTGCAAAACCTTGTGACTAATCTTGGATCACAAACATGGTCCTAAACTTTGCTTCCACGCACACATCTTCTGACTATTTCGGATCATTACATAAATCGAATTGCCAACCTTGTCTCATTACCCTATTTATGGCACACATTCCAGCTCAATATTAAATACTAAATCACACAGACATCTAATCAATACAATCATTGTCCAACAAAGGTCACCTAAAATTTAAAAGCTTGTCTAAAAATTAAAATCACCAATCTTGAAGAACCAAGCCCTAAGCTAGTAGGAAAATCTCCATATTGTGCCTCTTAAGAGTTCTAGTCTTGACTTTAAATTGGCCCACTAAAAAAATTAAGGATGTCTAGGAAAGGGGATGACTACTCTTTCTCTCCAAGATATGTTTTTCAGACTGAGTAGTTGCCACAATTTTTCAACAATAACAGACTCCTGGTCTCAATGTCGCATAACAAACTACAGTATGCATTTACTATTTTTTCATATTCACCCTTTGCTCACTAAGTCATGAGTTAATGATACAATCAATCACGTAGATTTCAAGAACTGAAGAAATTATGAGACACATGTTTGCATCCGATAAACCTCTTCTACCTCATCAGAACTTTAGGGGAATGAATGATGGACCAAATACAGAAAATTGTCTAATTCATAGGTTTCCCTTTCTATGAGGAAATAATTCATTTCCAATATTTTCCTTAGTAATTTAGCTTTAGAAGGAAGAGATGTGTTATGACCCCACCTCCCGATAACCCCCAATTAAGGGAGACCAAGAGGTTGAGCCGCACCCATTAATCCCGGATCAAAGGTTCAACATATAACCATAAACAATTATTAAATTCTAACAGACTATACTGAAAATGGTAATAAAATTTTTCTTTACATACCTTTTGAAAACTTGGATCTCTATTCTTCTATCCACACCGATACTAATCTATCTAATCCTCCTTGCACTTTAATTCTCATTTAGTATCACATGTGCCACTTTACTGTTTGTTCTTTTCATTGTACCTAAAAAGCCAAAAAATAAAACGTCGGTCAACCGTAGCTGGTATGTGGGGGAAACAACAAACCTGCAACTATGATAACAATGTAATCATTCAATTAATCATTTAACAACCAAGATTATGTTTTAGATATAACTCTACGATCCAAGGGTACCCTATCCTCTGTATTGTCCCCATTAAACCCCTCATGATCCACCTATAAGTGAACCACTTTCTAGGGTTGAGTCACATGGCACTACTCGTAAGTAGACCACTCCTTAACTTGGGATTTGCTAAAGAGTCTCTAACTCACGGTAACCTAGACCTTACTCTAGGATTACCCCTTTTTAGTCTTTTCCAAGTAACATAGGTGGACCCGGATCTAGCCAGTTATATATGCACATTTATGGTGATAATCATAGTCACCTTATAGTGGCATGAAATAAATAAACATCCAATAGTTTAGTTGCATTCAATGTGAGTAAACATCTGAGAATACATCGGGAAACTATAGCGGTTATTCATAATCGTAACCACATACTTGATTTGATGAGTCATGTAGATTATTCAACATATACTTCATGTATATACAATCAAGCCAATCAACAGATTCAAGCAAGTCAAGCATTCATCATTTATAATCTGCACGTATATAAAACCTAAACTGTCACCTTCACATTATTAATCACATTTAACCCTACTCGACCCTAGTCTAGGGTTTAGGTTTCCTTAGCATCAAATTTATCATTAGGGATATGTTTCTAAACCCTAATCCACATGTTTGTTGATTTAATGGCTCAAGAACCCTAATTCGCATTAGGTGTAGCCATGATCATCAAACCTATTTCATTCTTACATTATGGTCACTTACATTAAATTAAGTCTAACAAATTAACAAGTTAGGATCCTTAAACCTTATTATTCATATGCATTGATTAGAAAGTCTAATTATCGTCATTAAGATCATAATCATGTTAATTTATCATAATATTCCACATCATCAGTTTAAATCTCAAGGAAGCATATCTAACATGATCAACAACGTATTAATATGAACTAGGGTTCCTATGTATTAATCACCCTATGTTCATGGACCAACTATACTTTTAGAACAAGAATCATATTTAGGCATTAGGAGTATTTTATTTAGATTCTACTCATTCTCCTGATAAATTTTCATATATAACTTTTCCAAATCTGAGTTACCAATTATCTTCTATGAATTTTACAAGATAAGGATAATTGGGCCAATTAAAGGCCGCCACGTCACCTTTATTTCCTATTATTACTTCGTCGATGAACAATGCAAGCTAGGGCAAAAGGACTTACCTGTCCTTGGGTCTTGAATACCAGGATGGGGGCATAAGGGTCTTTTGGATCTGTTCATCTTCCTCGCATGGGGCGCGACTCCGCCTGGATGCCTGATCGTTCGTACAGTGCGAGGCACTGATGCCTGTCGTGGGAAGGCTGGTGGTGCCTACCGCCGACTTGTTTCAAACACTATGCCCAGGCCGTCTCCTCCGGATCCACCTCCCCATTCCTCCGACCAGGTTGATAGAGGTCACTGACCTTTGCTGGTCCTGCCGTCGAGCGCCCTGCAGCCGCCAGCAGAGCCTGACCTTCGACGGTCAAGTACCCTGAATTGGCTGGGTTCTCCTCCTCCTGCCTTTCCGCTCTTTCACTCGACCCAATCATCAGAAGCACCAGCCATCCTGGCAGGTACTGAGAAGGCGTATCTTGCCTAACTTGGAGAATTTCTGTAGCAAAAGGACCCTTTTGGTCTCGCGGCTGGGCGCCCCTGGTCGGGGCAGTCCCAACAGTCGGAAGCGCACTCCAGAAAGCGATGTCTTGAGGCGGTGACCTTTCTCACATAACAGCCAAGGCATCGTTCAGATCTGTGACGGAGAAGCATGTTGCAGGTCTTCAGAGGAGGATCGAGATCGTAGGGGAAAAAGGAGTCCCAAAGCTTCTTCGTTGCCACCTATTTAGGCTTCTATATACAGATTCCTACCGCACCCTTCCAAAGACCAGGCCACTCATCTGAAACTTTGTCCAAGTAAGTTGAAGGACGGAAAGACAGAGGGGGATAGGAGGGTTCTGAAGGTGGATTCTTAGCAGGGGTTCCCCGCCTGTGAGCATGTGTTCTTTGTGACCGGAAGAACTACCTATGTTCTTATATATATGTCCATATCCTTGGATCAAACCCTAATTATCACTACAAGGAAAGAAAAGGAAGGCAAAGAGGAAGGCACGGTGAGGAAACCTATGTTTCACCCTTCCACGATTTACTTGGATGAAACGTTGTTTAGTCATCATTAACTAGCGATATCTTCAACCTACCTTATACATGTATTTCATGAAAAGAATAATCACTCTTTCCCTTTTTCATGGATTCATCCAACTCCCTCACCTTTTTAGAACTTGATTGACAATCTAAATGCTATTAAGGAAGAACTATAATTTCTTGGTCCTTACTCAATAATCTTATTATTGAAGTCTCGGCTATTTTATTTTATATCTCTTTTCAATGTATCCCTAAAGGAACTCAATACCATCTGGGGAAAATATTCCTTTTCCTTTTTCTCTTATTCTTTTCTCTCTTTCCTGCTTTATTCCTTTTATTAATTAAATTCATTTTTTTCTTATTTTTCTTTTTCTTGTTATTGGGCTCAATAGCCAACAAGGCCCACAAAACAAACAAGCAAGGCTATTGTAAACAAAAATCCATTTATTCAAAGAAAATCATATCTTTATTTATTCAAAAATCGTTAATATGAGAAATTTCATTTCTCGACAAATGAACCCAAAAATTGGGGTTGTAACATCCTTCCCATCTTATAGGAATTTTGTCCTCAAAATTCAGGCAAGCAAACAAACAATTCAGGATAAGACTTTTCCATGTCCATCATTGGCCCCTATGTGGCTTTGCCGTACTCATGGCGTTTCCAAAGAACCTTTATCATCGCATATTCTTTTCTCTGAGTTCTTTCATCCTGGTGTCTAGAAACTACACAGGTGACTCAGGACATTTCAGCCTCCCTTGGGGATCACTAGGTTCATTTCTCAGCACATGGTCGGGGTACCTCACATAGTGCTCTAAATTGGATACATAAAAAAAACATCCCACATTACTCTATCCTGAGGGGTTGGGTCAAACCTAACCTTCTCCACCCATCCATCTCTAATGGACCCATGTATCGGGGACTCAGCTCTCTTAGCTATAACTTAGAGGGGTCAAATTTTCATATCACATAATCTCCCACAGTGTACTGCATGTCAGTCTACTTTGCATCTGCTCACGACTCTCATCGTCTCTGGGCTCCTTTCAGCCCTTACACAATCAAAGTGACTTCATCTACACGCATTGGGGTCCCTTTTCTAACCATCATGTGGTCCTTTTCTAACCATCACGTGGCCCTTTTCACCAACATCACCTTACTGAAGTGGTGACCGACACAACCTCCCTTACAGAGCTTCATATAAAACCCGATACTGGCTATGGTGGTCATTGTCACATCTTTCATAGGACAAGAACTGTCTCTAGATATCACCATGAACGAGCACACATGCCCTCATCAGACCCTTTAGCCTGGATCATACTAACCATAGTTAGGGGTGATAAACTATACTAACATTGAGTTCTTCATGTACCTACTTCCGCTTTATGGAAGTGAACCTTTAGGTCAAACTCAAGAACCTTTGAACTTGCTTCATGGTGTAGTGGAACCATCTCTCTCACGGTAGTTCAATTAGATTTGTCCCTTGACAAAACTCTTCCTTTCTCATATTATCTAGGTAAGGCGACCTACCATAACCCATATTGTATCTCGACCTTCCTCGGTCCAGGGAAGACCTATCACAACATCCATAGTGTTGAGCTCTCATTCCTTCTCATGGATTCTTTCATCCTCCATATCGATACACTGGGTTATTGGGGTTCGTCCTTTACCTCCTGGCTTGCATGGCCATAAACCACATGCAACCTCATCTTAAGCATCTAACGTGCTATTGCCATTTTCCATGGTGTATCATGATTTCCTGTATGTCATGATTCTTTCAAGATCGATTCCTTCGAAACCCTAAACCACTCTTGTCAGGGTTTCATCAGCTTCTTTTCCAAAGAAGTGCACTTGAGGTTCTACCACCATTCTTTCATTGCATCAAGGACTAGACTGGATAAACAAACAACCCTTAACTTTTCAACGCATCTTGTTACATCTGAGTGTTATCCAAACACCTCTCCTTTTCAAACTTAGGGTTAGCCAAACAACCTCTTCTAACTTCTAGTCAACAAGTCATATGTATCTCAACCAGAGCATCCATTATCACTTCACATCCTTAGGTATTAGGTATCATTGAAGACATACACTTCCATGCATTGCACTTATCATCTCACCTCAAACTCTATGTTTATCTTCATTAAGAACACTCTCTGATTTTATCATCATGGTGATCAAACTCAACCTGATATAACTTGTAAGTTCTACATAGCTCATGATGAAAAACATCCTCGTAAGGTGACTACCTCATTCCTCTTAGTGTTTGCAAACCATCCATGTATCATTCACTTTACTAGGGTAGGTCGTCTTCTCTATCCCCATTTCTCGTGGCGACGTTCCAATCTACATCATCTCTTATCCTTGGTGTATGGCATGCGTAATGTCCTATCTCTCACCCCCATAACAAGAGGAAATAAGCATTTGGCTGCAGTCCAAATACAGAGTTCTTCCTATTACAAGAGTAGAGATGGTACATCCCACCTTGTCAGTACACCTTTACATCTAAGTTGCAACATGCCACATATGTCTCTACATCACAGACATCATGATAACAAACTAATCTTAAACCTACTGAGATTTATATCCCTGGTCATCCCCTCTAGGTCTATAGGGTACCGACTCTTTTGGGGTCATCCCTCTTCCCACTTGCATCAAGAGAGTGCCCTACTCATCTGCCCTTTGGGTCCCATGAGTTCATGAAGGTGATCAATCTCCTAACCCATGGCCCTCAGACAATGATAGCTGTTACCTCCCGACCCTACGGTCATGTGCAACTTGGGGAATTAGGCAACTCCTACTTTCATCGGTCTTATCCCTACCTGACCCTAGGATAGACTTAGGATTCCCCATTATAGTACATGTTCACTTAGAACCTTACCCAATTCTTCATCATCTCTCTTTCTGCATTCATGGGCTGGCCTTCATCCTTTCATTGAGATCATGGCAACCTGCCTACCTTGGTCAAGCCCCATACCGATTACCTCCATGGTAACTCATTCATATGCAATTAGAGATGGATATCTATGGGTATACAGGTCCATTCTCATACCATGTACTTAGCTTCTCAAGATCCTATGAGACTCTTTTAGGTTACCTTAAACCAACAAAACTGATATACACCCTACCACAGGTGTCTCTCTCCCAGGATGGGAGGAAACTATCTCTTGATAACAAGGTCACCAAAAGCTCTTCGGTCTAGGGTTTACATCCTCATGAGCCTACTTAACCCTAGCAAGCTATTAAGGCATAAACAGATCACCTACTGAACCATGCTAGGTCATACTTGTCCTTTTTCCTCAATGCTGGATCGAGATCGTACCTTCCTTTATCATCAACTATATTGTGAGGGATCAATCATACCTTTAAACCCTAGGGGGGGTTTCACTTTCTGTTATGCATGAGGAGTACAGTGCTTGAAACTATAGCAACTAAATTCTCATCATGAGCATTAGGTATACCACTTCCCCTCTTAGGCCTAGGAACCCTAGGTTCACTTTTAGGTGTCCAATTGCATGCTCTATCCCTTAACAATGAATCAAGCTTGCAAAATGTTACGACCCCACCTCCCGATAACCCCCAATTAAGGGAGACCAAGAGGTTGAGCCGCACCCATTAATCCCAGATCAAAGGTTCGACATATAACCATAAACAATTATTAAATTCTAACAGACTATACTGAAAATGGTAATAAAATTTTTCTTTACATACCTTTTGAAAACTTGGATCTCTATTCTTCTATCCACACTGATACTAATCTATCTAATCCTCCTTGCACTTTAATTCTCATTTAGTATCACATGTGCCACTTTACTGTTTGTTCTTTTCATTGTACCTAAAATGCCGACAAACAAAACGTCGGTCAGCCGTAGCTGGTATGTGGGGGAAACAACAAACCTGCAACTATGATAACAATGTAATCATTCAATTAATCATTTAACAACCAATATTACGTTTTATATATAACTCCGCGATCCAAGGGTACCCTATCCTCTGTATTGTCCCCATTAAACCCCTCATGATCCACCTATAAGTGAACCAGTTTCTAGGGTTGAGTCACATGGCACTACTCGTAAGTAGACCACTCCTTAACTCGGGATTTGCTAAAGAGTCTCTAACTCACGGTAACCTAGACCTTACTCTAGGATTACCCCTTTTTAGCCTTTTCCAAGTAACAGAGGTGGACCCGGATCTAGCCAGTTATATATGCACATTTATGGTGATAATCATAGTCACTTTATAGTGGCATGAAATAAATAAACATCCAACAGTTTCGTTGCATTCAATGCGATTAAACATCCGAGAATACATTGGGAAACTATAGCGGTTATTCATAATCGTAACCACATACCTGATTTGATGAGTCATGCAGATTATTCAACATATACTTCATGTATATACAATCAAGCCAATCAACAGATCCAAGCAAGTCAAGCATTCATCATTTATAATCTGCACGTATATAAAACCTAAACTGTCACCTTCACATTATTAATCACATTTAACCCTACTCGACCCTAGTCCAGGGTTTAGGTTTCCTTAGCATCAAATTTATCATTAGGGATATGTTTCTAAACCCTAATCCACATGTTTGTTGATTTAATGGCTCAATAACCCTAATTCGCATTAGGTGTAGCCATGATCATCAAACCTATTTCATTCTTACATTATGATCACTTACATTAAATTAAGTCTAACAAAATAACAAGTTAGGATCCTTAAACCTTATTATTCATATGCATTGATTAGAAAGTCTAATTATCGTCATTAAGATCATAATCATGTTAATTTATCATAATATTCCACATCATCAGTTTAAATCTCAAGGAAGCATATCTAACATGATCAACAACGTATTAATATGAACTAGGGTTCCTATGTATTAATCACCCTATGTTCATGGACCAACTATACTTTTAGAACAGGAATCATATTTAGGCATTATGAGTATTTTATTTAGATTCTACTCGTTCTCCTGATAAATTTTCATATATAACTTTTCCAAATCTGAGTTACCAATTACCTTCTATGAATTTTACAAGATAATGATAATTGGGCCAATTAAAGGCCGCCACGTCACCTTTATTTTCTATTATTACTTCGTCGATGAACAACGCAAGTTAGGGCAAAAGGACTTACCTGTCCTTGGGTCTTGAATACCAGGATGGGGGCATAAGGGTCTTTCGGCTCTGTTCTTCTTCCTCGCGTGGGGCGCGACTCCGCCTAGATGCCCGATCATTCGTACAGTGCGAGGCACCGATGCCCGTCGCGGGAAGGATGGTGGTGCCTACCGCCGACTTGTTTCAAACACTATGCCCAGGCCGTCTCCTCCAGATCCACCTCCCCCTTCCTCCGACCAGGTTGATAGAGGTCACTGACCTTTGCTGGTCCTGCCGTCGAGCGCCCTGCAGCCGCCAGTAGAGCCTGACCTTCGACGGTCAAGTACCCTGAATTGGCTGGGTTCTCCTCTTCCTGCCTTGCCGCTCTTTCACTCGACCCAATCATCATAAGCACCAGCCATCCTGGAAGGTACTGAGAAGGCGTATCTTGCCTAACTTGGAGAATTGCTGCAGCAAAAGGACCCTTTTGGTCTCGCGGCTGGGCGCCCCTGGCCGGGGCAGTCCCGACAGTCGGAAGCGCACTCCAGAAAGCGACGTCTTGAGGCGGTGCCCTTTCTCACAGAACAGCCAAGGCATTGTTCAGATCTGTGACGGAGAAGCATGTTGCAGGTCTTCATAGGAGGATTGAGGTCGTAGGGGAAAAAGGAGTCCCAAAGCTTCTTCATTGCCACCTATTTAGGCTTCTATATACAGATCCCTACCGCGCCCTTCCAAAGACCAGGCCACTCATCTGAAACTTTGTCCAAGTAAGTTGAAGGACGGAAAGAACGAGGGGGATAGGAGGGTTCTGAAGGTGGATTCTTAGCAGGGGTTCCCCGCCTGTGAGCATGTGTTCTTTGTGACCGGAAGAACTACCTATGTTCTTATATATATGTCCATGTCCTTGGATCAAACCCTAACGATCACTACAAGGAAAGAAAAGGAAGGCAAAGAGGAAGGCACGGTGAGGAAACCTATGTTTCACCCTTCCACGATTTACTTGGATGAAACATTGTTTAGTCATCATTAACTAGCGATATCTTCAACCTACCTTATACATGTATTTCATGAAAAGAATAATCACTCTTTCCCTTTTTCATGGATTCATCCAACTCCCTCACCTTTTTAGAACTTGATTGACAATCTAAATGCTATTAAGGAAGAACTATAATTTCTTGGTCCTTACTCAATAATCTTATTATTGAAGTCTCGACTATTTTATTTTATATCTCTTTTCAATGTATCCCTAAAGGAACTCAATACCATCTGGGGAAAATATTCCTTTTCCTTTTTCTCTTATTCTTTTCTCTCTTTCCTGCTTTATTCCTTTTATTAATTAAATTCATTTTTCTCTTATTTTTCTTTTTCTTGTTATTGGGCTCAATAGCCAACAAGGCCCATAAAACAAACAAGCAAGGCTATTGTAAAAAAAAATCCATTTATTCAAAGCAAATCATATCTTTATTTATTCAAAAATCGTTAATATGAGAAATTTCATTTCTCGGCAAATGAACCCAAAAATTGGGGTTGTAACAAGATGTCACTCTTTCTTTCCACCCTCCACAATGTTTTTCATAACATGCTTGAGGAGTCCAACCTTTTTTGGCAATTTCTGACCAAAAATGGGGTCAGACTTGGCTCAAGCATGTAGTTCTCACTCTTATCTTGAACTTTGCCTTGAGAGGGGCAAACTGTTGACACCCCATTTTTGCTCACTTGGAAAAAATTTACCATTAGTATCGATTCTATGGATAATGATGAAATTCATTCCACATCCTAATCAATTTCACATTTTAAAATCATCCATTTTTCCACTTTCACTCAGATTGGGCTATTTTGCAAAGAAATCTTATTTTGGAACAAAAAACGCAATTTATGCTTTAATTGTACCATAAATAGGATATAGTTTTATAAATTGCCCAATTGAATTGTTAGGGTTTAAATATTCCCTTTCCAACTACCTTTTTCCAGTCAAATATGAGAGATAACCCTGACTTATCTTTTTGTGCATATTTTCTCTGAGTTACCCCAAAATATTTCTAAAATTATTGGTAAATGAGAATATCCTTTTTCACTCGAGAGACACCCAAGCATTTTAAAGGCATCAGTAGGTTCCTTATGGGTAGATCGCCTCAATACGCATGCCAAGGGTGGCGCATAAGTGTGATCTACCTCCCCTTCCAGAAGATTCTACCTAGAAGCCTAAGCCCTAATCCAAGACTATAAATAGGCCCCCATACCCAATGTATTCCATGCCTCTATCATCTCTCCTTAAGCCAAAGATATGACTACCTCTATCTTTATTTTCAATTTGCATGTGACTAGAGAATCTTTCCTCTAACACCTCCTATCCTGCTATATTCTATAGAATGGTAACTTGCTCTCACTATTGCGCCTAACAGCTGAATTTGATATCTATTTGATTTCTAATATATAACTATGGCATATGACCTCATCAACGGTTACATTTGATCTGTTTTTTACTATAACTGCTCTGTTGCTCTTATAATTGTCATTTTTTACTATTTCTAGAAACTTAGATTTATTTTCTACAAGCATATCTCTACTAGTCATCCTCTAACATCCTACGCATCTGTCCTTATCACCAATGATGGATCCCTGCCATGGGAGGTCCTGAGGTGATAAGTACCACAACATATCTAAAAATTAGGACTTTTAGGGTGATGAAGAGAAATACACATACATCTCTATCCCTAAAAGCCTACCCACAACAACAAAAATCATTTTATATTGTTTTTTCCTTAATTAACTAAATCTTGAATCGCTCAATTTTTCATCACGTGACCACATTTGATATTGATTTACTGGGAGGCATAGGGGTGCTAATCCTTCCCCACTCATAACTAGACCTCCACATCTGATACTTTAATTTTCCATTTATCCAACAAGGATATTTGCATAGAATCCTCCATGGCTTCATCAACCTGTCTTTTTCTTCATTTTTAGCATAAAATGTGGTGGCAACTCTGAATACATTTTTTCTTTTCATATGGTGTTTCACAACTAAAAGAGGACGAATCTTTATTCCTGAAATATCTCTCTCCTATTTTCCCCATTTTTATGGACAAAATCTGATAGATCCAAACTCACTTCTACACTTTTTCTTCCATCTATGTACCCCTCCATCCATCAAAAAGAAGAAACAAAAAACCAAAAAAGTAGTGCCAAAGACTAAGTTTGGGGTGCCACACTCCACTCTCTTTCTATTCGCTTCTTCCATACCCATCACTATGTAATATGTGTGTACCACCAAAAGCAAAAGAAAAGATGCTAATGCTAATGTGCATACAAAAAATGGAATCAATGTAATTGCAACCATAAAATAAGATATCAAGGCAAATAGAGGAGAGATTTCCTACTTCCTTCCTTACCCCCCTTCATACCCTTTTCCACCTATAGGCACAATGAATGCCTTAAGTTTACCACTCTTTTGAGAAACATCAATGTTGGATCCTATGTACATTTTTTGTTCTGCAAGTGCCTGTAAATACTCATGAATCTCTTAGACATGCTTGATGTGGAAAATAGTGAGGAGGAAGTGTTTTTGGGAGACAAAATTTGGGACAAAGATATTACAAGATGTCTTATGTGATTCCATGAATTTAGGATTCTCAACCATACTTGATTGCAAAGAAAACAACATGACAAGAAGATGAGGCAATCACAAAGATTGAGAGCATTGCTTGGTGACTGTTTTAGATTTATGTTACTCAAAGATGAGAATCATTTAAGTTTAGGTACTTTGATGAATGCATATTCATCTTAGTTTCAGTCATGTCTTTAGTTCATGTTTACACTTCAAATCCTCAATTACTTTTGAATTTTCCTCTATATAGTTTTCCTTAGTTTTATGTGAATGTTTAGGGTTTTTATCAAAGCCATCGATTTTCATGGAAGGATCAAACTTCATAGAATGTGTAGCAGCTTAGACCACAATGGTTCCAAGAACTTTTTGATATTATGGACCTGATTTTCTATGATCATACCCTTCGTCGTCCCATGGCCCCATGTCCTTAGATTTCATTGATGCATACCTCCAATGAGACAAAAACAGCCCCCCCCCAGTGGGGTGGTTTTCTCTAATGCAACATTCCCATCGATCAATGGCTAGCCTGACATAATCATAGCCCAGAGGACACCCCACCAAAGTATCATGTCGTCAATCAGTAACTTCTTCAACCCTCCCCAATCGAGATCTAGAATCTGGTGACTAGAGGGCTCACAAAACATATGCCTAATGACTTCCTAATCTTGTTAACTGATGATCACTCATATCTTTCCATGCATGTCAATCCACAACCCAACAGATCAAGAATGAAGGCTTCCCAACGCTCATCACATGATGACTTCACTACTCCTGATGCCTGATGGAGCATCAGCAAGTTGGGCCCGACAAAGGTCCAGACGATGAAGCTCCTACAAGTCTGGCCCGAAAAAGATCCTTCTGCACATAGCCACCGATAGAACCCCTACTTCCACATTATCAAGAGATGGCGCTGCTACAACCAACAACGTAAGAAGCACTTAGAATCCATTAACTGATGCCAAGACAGATATTGTCAACTAAAGTTCCACTTGCATTCTTGTCTCTCAATGAGCCACCTACTGTTTGGTACTCCAGAGACTATAAATAGCTGGCCCTTCCTTCATTTCTGGGAATCTCTTCTTCAATCAATGTTGGAAGGTTGTTGCATTCTAGTTTGGTCAAGAAGAATATTGTCATAGACCACTGCCATTTATGCCTCTATCGTGTCCTCTACTCTACTCCTACCTTGCCAAAATTCATCCTCTAATAACAAACATGGTTAGACCCACACCATTGTCACATTTCACCCACTAGTCGCTCCTTCTCTAACAAAACAAAATTCAAGAAGTGAAGAACCAAGGAAGGAATAGTGCCATAGACGCCTGTTGCCAGTTACCTCCTTCTTCTTTGGCTAGATCATCAACATCATCAAAGTAGAAGATATAAAATTCTACACTAGGTCATGATTTTCTTCTCCACCATGATGATGGCTATCCTTCCTTCTCACCTTCTTTCTCTATTTTCATAATGAAGAGCAAGTAGTCCTTCTCATTAGGGTGCGGGGATGAACCCCACTACCCATTCTTGCATGTCTATTTTTGATGTTCTATGGCTTGTATAGAACTCTTTCAATTCAATGTTAATCATTTAATGCATGTTTCATGGATTAATCACCCGCTTTGCATGATCTATTATATTCCTTTATTGCAAGAACTTCAATGCTTAGGTTTTGAATATCAATTAAGTTTATTAATGCCTGGATGAGAAATTCAAAAGGGATGTCTCCTAAAAAGTAGATATATGACCCATGGGTAATGGGTATCAAGCTCACAAAGATATCTACACAATTTCCCCCACCAAACGGGTGATCGTGCTTGCTCCTTTGAATGGTTTGATCAAGCATGTATGTGTTATGGATGTGTTTGTGTGTGTAACGACAGTGAAACTTGATTCCACCCCACTGATATCCATCACTAATCTAAACCCATTTTTAATCATGCACTTTTACTTTCCTTTGCAATTAGATTAACTCAATCCAATCAACTCTTGGTTCTAAATGTTAGTCTTAGTTCAACTAGATACAAACTTGAAATGTTCTTTAAAATGATGTCCCTTAGAATTTGATCCTTACTATATTATGATAAGATCCATTCGTTTGTGAGTGGTATTACTAATTTTTGTTTTGATAAAAACATGGGGATTTCATCCCTAGGTGAATTTGTAGTGTGATAAGAAGTTGTGTCACTTTTCTCCTTTCACGTGTTCTAGTAGGGACTCCTACATATATATTTTCCTTCTCTTTACCCTTGTCAAGGAATGAGGATACTTCTGGTGGGGTGGGGTGGGGTTGGGTGGGGTGCGGTGATGGTCCACCTCTGGCATGACTGGTTTGGATACCTCAACTTGTACCACCAACACCTGATGAGAAACCATCGTCTGATAAGATTTCCCTAGGACCGGCACCCTAGGGACCCAAATCTTTTGTACTTTCTATCCCAAAAGATATACTAGTATGTGGATCGACTTCCTGGTACTTATTGGGATCATCAGTTTCTTCTCTTGGATAGAAGCAGAGATTTGTGTACTTTGATACTAGGTCTTGATGGTTTGATCCAAAGGATAATCCCATGTGTTGGATCTTTCAATGATGAGATGACAATTATAGTGTTAGAATATGAAGTCATTTTCTCTAATGTGACTATTTTGACTTCACCGAATTCTATCAAGTCTTTTAATGTATGCTTGAGTGTGATGAAGGAATCTTCTTGTGCCCTATAGCCCGATGGAAATCACAGAATGTGTTTGCATTGTGCTCTTTGGTAGGGTATTTAGCAGTTCACTTATAGTTGGGAACTTCAGTAGGTGCTTGATGTCTAGAAATAGTGTGCTCAATGAAACTCCTAATGGAGTGAACTTCCTTTATGTCAGACCCATGACCTGAGTTTTGGGATAACCCTATTTTCTTTGGCTTAATCTTGTGATTATAATCTTTCTCTAATCCTTTGAGATGTAATTAGGGCTTGTGAAGAGCTTAAGTTCCAATTTTGAGCTTGTTTGGATGTTGTGTGTGCTTTTTGTGCTAGTTTTGGTGCAAATTGCAATTTACCCACTGTAGGGGGTTGATGTGCAATTTACCACCTCTAGAGTGTTCCTTCTATTCCTTGACATCATCTAGAGAAAAGATAAAGAGGATGGCACCTTGTTTGAACTCTGGTTGAGGAGTTGACATTTTAAGGGTGATTAGGGTTTCCATGCATGTTGAATGTCTCGATCCATGAAGTATGTTGGGTTGTCTCGACCATGGGTCGTGACCTAGGTCTGTTTTGGAGGGTGTCCAGTCGAGACACCTCCTCTAGAGTGTAGGGTCATGACCTAGATAGTTTAGGGTGGTTTTGGGTCGAGATGTATGAGTTAGTGTTTGTGGTGGTTTTGGGTTGAGATGGATTGATGTGTGCACAAATTATCATTATTTTGATATCTGATTTGGTTATTTTCTTTGTCATTTGTGCTTAATTGAATATATTTTTAATACATATTTTACCAAATTAGTAAAAAATCATGTGTGCATCATTTCTTATATTTTTGCATGTATTTATATGCATTTTACATGTTTTAATTATTATAATAATTATTTGATTTTATTCATTGATTATTTTATTGTACATAATTATTATTTACTGAAGCAATGTCGATACCACTGACTTGAAACTCGGTGGTACCAACATGGCATCAGAGTACAAATAATTTTTGTTGTAGATTGAAGAGGAAAAGGATTTTTTTACTGTGAAGAAGTCGGTGGTACCGACTTCCAACTCTGTACCACCAACTCGGACACTACAGACCAAATTTTAATGTGTTAAATCTAACACATATTGTATTAAAAATTACATTTTAGGTTTCCACTTGACCTAAACATGTATGATGGCTATAAAAGGCACCATTAGAACTGCAATTGAAAGATCTATTATGGGGGACGATACGGCAGCCGAACGGAGGGAGAAAAGTTGAGGAACCCTACCAGGCAGACCTCCGAGGCATTTTGACGGCGGAAATGATGGAAAATCCTCTCCATCTTCTCCAGATCCACTCTTTAACCCTTTCTCCAACTTACTATATCTCAAAATTCATGTTTTACATCTTTTCGACTTACTGTGATACCATGTCGTCTATTTTCGGCTAAAAACTTTAATTCCTTATGACCCGGGAATAGCCCGGGTATGCATTGTTTCTGATTCTTATGAGTTAATATATATTTTCCTCTTAATTTTTTAATATGAATCTATGGAAATCGCATGTCCTTATTGTGCTTGATCACCACAATTAGCTTATCAGATCCTTAATTACTGCTAAAAAGGGGATTAAGGGTTAGAAACACATAGGTTCACCTGTTTATCGGCATCCCTTGGGAAAGATGGGGCATAAACGGGAGGAGATTACCCATATTTAAACTAAAAGCACATATTTACTTTTTGTTCTTAGTTAATTAAACAACCAATCAACTCTTGTTTTCGTCTTAGTTGATTAATCCTAATTAGTAATAGTCTTTAACCTCACAACTACATGTGTTCGATAACTCGGGACTCATAATCTCATATTACTTCGACATGTACACTTGCATATTATACGCACGTTATATGTGTGTCAAGTTTTTCACGCCGTTGCCGGGAGTTGGCATGGTTAACACTATAAAAAGTTAGGATCAACCACTCTAGGCCATTGTATTTATTTTCCATTTTTATTTTTTTTTTATTCTTACCAATTTTCATTACATAAAACTTTACTACTAGTTTAGATATTGTACATATTCATCTAAATATTGCTTTGTAGTTAGTCTTCTTTCATTTTAAAAAAAAAGTTAAAAAAAGCACATGGCCCCTATTTGTTCTGAGTGTGGAAATGCACATGTAGACTATAGGTGTCTGAGTTCGCCTTCATCACATCATGAGAAAACCTCAAAGGAAATTTGTCATGAGCATATTAGGATTATGGTTCGATATGTTTTAAATCGCAAAGGTCCAATTTCTAATGGAGGTTGGAGTAGAGTAGACATCATACCTCCTTGATTGTGAATTAGATCAATAAATGATTATTAAGATTCCATAAAAGTTATTTTTGTACATGTAATATTATACAGAAAATAATCATTTTAAGGAAAATTGTTCAATGGAAAACTAAAAAATACCAAAATCAATGTGAGAACTAAGTCACAGTCACCTCCTACCAACATGTACCATACCAACTATTTGTCACAATTGTAAAAGTAAGATTTAGATGAACTGAAAGGGTCAATAGGGTAACATTGTTTATAATAGGGAAGAAGGATATTTCTTTCTATCAAAGGGGATTCACAAATTGAACATTGGGTAGCTCATCCAACTTTTCACCTTCCTTTATCCTAAAATCAAACAACAAGTTAGATGCTATCAAATTTCCCTAAAATACTAATTGGCCACGGTTGGAATAGGAAGTGTATAGGGTAAATCTCCCAATCACCCCCTATCCAATCTTGTGAGGCTCATTTAGATTAGGGCTTAGCTGGAAATCAACTTGCATATAAGCAATTCTAGGTTTCTAGGATAGAAGCTCTTAGGGAAATTGGGGGACAAGGGTAATAATGGAAGTTGGAAATGAGGTCTTTGTACCTCAAACGACCTACCATCTACCCTTTAGGTAGATCCAACTCAATTGCACTAAGTGCTCATAAACTATAAACTTAGATCTCTCACTTAGGTGTAGGAGAGGAGATTGATATGTAAGATGATGGGTAGCTACCTAGGTATTCACTAGTTGGACCTAGGAGAAAACTCCAAAATAACTACGTATAAGCCATTTCCCATAGAACCTAGGTGATTTAAAGCATAAACCACAATCTAATCCATGGGAAATGACATAAAGGTATAAAATAATTATTATCAAATGAAATTATATAATTTACACATTACTTCCCCCAACATGGTATTAAAGCCACATTTTAACCCCAAACAATCCACCTAGGGGGGGTTAGCTACTCATGACAATTGAAAATACAAAAATGGAGAAGAAGAAAATAGAAGAAGCTACATAGCTCAGTGTAGTGCTTGAAATCTTCTTCTCTAATAGTTTCAAGATCGAGAAATTCCCTCCTCCAAGGTGAAATGGCATGGAGATAGAATGGATAGTGGCCAAAATCCTAAAAGCTAGGGATTTGGGGTGGAAGGTGATGAAACATGGCTGGAATGAGGTAGGTTGGTCATAAGGAGGTGAAATGAATGCTCAATGGAGCCAACACTCGATCTCCATCTAACTTCAAGGCTTATATTGGGGTCTAGGGTTAAGTGGTGGCATAATAGGGAATTTAGTGGGAAACTATATTAGGATTTTTTGGAAGCAAGGTTGTTTTGGGTAGAATGATTGTGGTGGTGGAGTGGCAGAACTGGCATGCTAGGAGGGGTGGTGGTGGTGAAAGTATGAAAATGATAGGGAGAATGTGGGTTTAAAGGCTGGTAGAATGGTTGTGTTGGGCAACACGACCTTGGTGGCGGTGGGTGGAATGACCATTCTGGGTAGCGGGGCCATGGTGGGGGACTGATGCACATCATAAGAACAACAAATTCACTAGAGAAACTATCCCTAGAGTTTAACATTTTAATAGATACAAACTCACCTGCAAGTGAATAAGTTAGTTTTAGTATAGAAAGGTATCAATCCCATGGAACAACATTTTTGAGAGTTTATTTTCTAACCAATTACTATGAGTAATATTTAAGATCTATTTTTGAAGAGAGTGATCAAAGCTAAAGGGAGGAAATAAAGGTGCAGAAATAAAACTAGTTAAATTGGGTTTTGATTTGATTAATTCAGTGATACTAGGGGTCTGCGAGATCAACACCATAGACTACTTTTTTACCTTAACCAATTCAACTCTTTAATTTTAATTAATTAGATCCAGACTAATGGAGATTTGTGTCATTTCATAACACAAATCTAGAAAGAGACAAACTCTCTCAAGCCTAGGGATTTTCATTCTTGAGGATCATTGTTCAACCATCCAAGAAGTTCTATTGGTTTTTTGTTAAGAACACATGATCTTCAACTAGCGTTTAAGCCCATGGATTAATTATTTCATTGCCATGGCTTATAATTGACAAGATAAAATGAGTAGAACAATTATAGATCTCCATCAGTTGATCGTGTTACAATATCTATGGGTTCGTTTTGTGTTAATCACTGATAATCATGACAAACATAAATATAATCGATCTAAACATAGAATGATTAAAAAATAGAAGGAAAACATCTAATCATAGAATCATGGAATCAAATACAGTTAAGGTAAAATATGGGCTCTAGGGATACTCCCCATAGCCCAATATGGAGTTTCTACTCAAACATAATAGAAATAGACACAAAAGTAATGTTACATATAGAAAGAGTCATGTTGCTAATATGCAACAATGAAGCAATCGCATGAGGATGATGGTAGATCCTTTTTTCCCCTCCTTGCTCTATGCACCTGTGGGGGTCTCAAGGATGGTTGGGAATAAGATGATATGATATGCAAAAGATGATTTATTGTTCTTGGAATGCCCCTCTTTTTATAGGGATGGGGGAAAACCTAAAAACAACCCTTGGCGGCAGTTGGTGGGACTTGGTCTATGACACCGACCAGTCAATTGGAAGTCCAGTCAATCAATTGGATTTAATGTTTGGTTTGACCAAAAGACTAACCTGTTGACCGGTTGGTGATCAACCAGTTGGTTCATCTATAATAATGAGCCTTCTTTATTTTAACTTTGAATGAGTTTTGCTGGCAAGTCAATTGACTAGGATGTTAGTGATCAGTTGGCTTTAATGTTTGCTTTGACCTAAAGTTAAGGTAGTCAACTGATTAGTGATCAATCGGTTGGTTCATCTGTAATAATGAGCCTTCTTGATTCTAACATTCACTAAGTCTTGCTAGCGAGTAAATTTACTAGGATGTGGGCCAATCGGTTGGAGTTTCCAGACTTGACCAGTTTTTGCATGTGAGTCGATCAAATAGGATGTTAGTCAATGCATTGGAAAGTCTAGGCGGCCAAAGGTGAAATTGAAGCCTCTGATTCTTAAGTTTCTTTGAGATTTGGAGTGATTGGGTCATTTTCATACAAAATCTAAGCAAATCTAGTAAAAAAAATTCAATTAAAGAGACAAAATCTAAACTAAGACAATTAGTTCTAAAACTAGGGAAAAATCAATAAAGTTCTCTTAAGTAATGATCGAAAACATGAAAATAAAAGTGATAAATATGCATTCATCAAATACCCAGAACTTGAATGTTGGTCGTCCTTGAGAAACATATAATAATAAATACTACCAAATAATACTCTCATCCAGTCCTCCTCTCTTGCCTAGCACTACTTGAATCCTTACCACCTTCCATGCCCAAGTGATCTTTATTTCCTAGAATCATGGAACAAAATTTTCTAATTCCCTACTCAAAATTTCTCGCGGCTTGTTTCCACTTCAAGACCGACAAAGATAGAAAATTACTTACCCTTCTACCTTTTATACTCCCACAAATTATCACAAGTTGTGGACGAGAATATGGTTTTTTGATTTAATAGTTTGGAGTTATGTAGATTCCTCTAGGTATAAAGAGGAGTGAGTGAAGATATGGAAGAAGACAATCTCTCCTCTATTCGACTTGATATTTTTTTCTTTACTGCAATTACATTGATTGTATTTTTTTGGTGTGCACTTTGGCATATTTTCTTGGTGGTATGCCTCTACTAAATATGAGGGGTTGGAAGAAGAGATATAGGGGGGAAGGGTGTGCCACCCCAAACTTGGAGTTTGGCACCTTTTTGGCTTTTGATTATTTTTCTTTTACGGATGGAGGGGTAAGAAGGTGATGGAAGAAATGTAGAAAAGGTTGGACTTGTGCAACTTGTGTTTGGAATTCAGAACATTGGGAGTATTGTGACATCTACTTAATTCTCTTTTTAGCTTGTTGCAATTAGGAAATTTTACAAGCTATTTACAAATTTTAAACAGGAACACATTGTGTTTGATTCCTATTTATACATTAACACTTGCAAACCTTTCCAAGGTGTAGTTCTATATAAGGTCCTAGGTGACTTAGATGATTTATAGCAATGGTAGTTTATGAAAATGTTGTAAGAAGATTTTCACATTCTTGGGGTTCATTGATTTAAATGCATAATTTTTCGACTAGATAAAGGCCAAAAACCTAAGGAAAGGAATATCTTTTTTTAAGCTAAAGACATAACTTAATGAAAATGGCTAAAAGGGGAAGATGGAGTGGATGGAATGGTAGCATACCGTTATATAGTTGTTTCCACTTGATCCAATATAGATGACATGAGGATGGTGTCATCATCATTGTCATCAATTAAAATCATCCTTGGCTTCTCCAACTTCCTAACTTTCTGATTGCCCTTCAAGGGACACGACTACCTAAGAGAGTTTTTCTTTCCCTCCAGATACCATCATCTTTATGGCATCAAGTTTCTTCTTGGAAGCCCGGGCCTCCCACTCAGTGGTTGTGACTGCTCTTGCCTAATCTCTCTATGTATGGTGAGGGCATGTTCTATCTGATGGTTGGCTTCTTCCTCTCTTATAAGGCACGATGCTTCATATTCTATTCGGGGTGTCTCATATTATGTGTGAGGTAGAGCCATCACATGTTTACTTTTCATGGAGATAGCTTAGGGAAATTCCATATGTCATGATGGAAGGAGCCACTTCTCTCATATCATACAATCTGTGGTGTCAGTCACTTCACTTAAAATAAATGCTTGAAAAATAGAAAATATGACTATAAGGCTTATGTGGAAAAAATTTAATGAATGGTTTTTCTTTTGTAATAACCAAATATTCAAAAAATCTTAGATAGAAAGAGATCTAGATTAAAAGAAATTACAAAATAGAACTAAAAATTGCAAAACAAAGCTAAGAAATTATAAAACAAGATACAAAATTGTAAAACAAATGAAAAAGAAGAAATCCTAGTTATTTAGAGTAATGAAAAAAACTTTGTTGTCTCCAATAAAGATGCTAAAATTTGATGTGGAATGTCAACACAACAAATTCACTTGAGAAATTATCCCTAGAGTTTAACCTTATAAGGGCTACCAACTCACCCACAAGAAAATAAGTTGATTTTCATAGAGAAAGGTATTGATCCCATGGAACAATAATTTTGAGAGTTTATTTTAAATCCAATTACTATGAGTACTACTTAAGATTGAATTTTTTTTTGATGAAGTCGGGAGGCTATCTTATTCATCCTACCCTCCCCTTGAGAGCAAAAGCAAACGATAGGATACAATCACTAATCAAACTGGAAATAGGAAACATGGTAGTACTACTACCGTTACAATCTTTGGATAGTAAAAAATCAACCCCCATATGGGGAAGGGCATACAGAGTGTATGCCGAGGAGTTTTGGGTGTTGTTTCTCACAACCAAGAAATAGAAGTGCAGAAATAAGACTAGTTAAATTAGGTACTGATTTGATTTATTAAATGATATTGGGGGTTGGGGGGATCACCACCACATACCATGTTTTTACCTTAACTGATTCAACTCCTTAATTTTAATTAATTCAATCAAGACTTGTGTAGATTTGATCATTTTAAAACACAAATAGAAAGGACCAGACTTCTCTAAAACTCGAGGATTTTAGTGCTTGAGGGTCATTGTTCAACCATCCAACAAGTTCTATCTGATATTTTGTTAATAAATCACGATCTTCAACCAATGTTCAAACCCATGGACTAAGTTATTTCATTGTTGTGGATTATATCTGAAAACACCAAATGAATACATCAATCGTAGAGCTCCATCAGTTGATGTGTTAGGAGATCTATGGGTTCATATTGTGTTGATCACCCACAAACATGGAAATATAAATATAATTGACCTAAATGTAGAACGAGTAAAAAAAGGGAAGGAAAATATCTAATCAATCGAATCATGGATCCAAATACAATTAAGGTAAAATATGGGATATGAGGCTACACCCCATTCCCCAATGTGGATTTTTACTCATACATAATAGAAACAAACACAAAATTAAGGATAGGGATAGAAAGAGTCATGTTTCCAAGATGCAACAATGAAGCAATCTCTATGAGGATGAAGGTGGCTCATTTTCTCTGCCTCCCTTGCTCCATGCACCTGAGAGGGTCTCTAAGACAGTCGAGAATGAGATTATATGAAATGTAAAAGATGATTTCTTGTGCTTGGACTCCCCATCCTTTTATAGGGGGAAATGATGGGTGAAACCCTAAAAATGGCTCCTGGTGGAAGATGGGGAGACTTAGTTTGTGACGCCAGTTGGTCAACTGAAAGTCTAGTCGGTCGATTGTCTTTAAAATTTTCTTTGACCTAAAGGCAAGTCAGTCGATCAGTTAGTGATCAGTCGATTGGTTCATCTATAACAATGAGACTTCTCGATTCTAACTTTTACTGTGTCTTATTGGCAAGTCAATCGAATGGGGTTTTAGTCAATCAATTAGCTTTAATGTTTTCTTTCACACAAAGGCAAGCCAATCAGCCACTTGGTGATGAACTAGTTGGTTTGTTCATAATAATGATCCTTCTCAATTCTAACCTTGACTGAGTCTTGCTGGCGAGTCGATTGACTAGGATGTAGTCGATCAGTTGGAGTTTCTAGACTTGACCAATTCTTGCATGTGAGTCGACCGACTAGAAAGTCTGGGAGGCTAAAGGTGAAATTGAAGCTTCTGATTCTTGGGTCTCTTTGAGCTTTGGAGTGATTGGGCCATTTTCCTACAAAATCCAAGCAAATATAATAAACATTTAAACTAAAGAGAGAAAAGATAAACTAAATCAACTAATTCTAAAACTAGGGAATAATCAACAAAACACTCTTATGTAATGATCTAAAAGATGCAAATAAAAGTGATAAATATGAACTCATCAATGGGGCTTGGTCATGTTGGATCTATAATGGGCTCTAGAGGTGGGGGTTGGTGAATATAACTAAAATCACTAAAACAAAATTCATTATACCTTTAGGATATTTCCAATATTATATACCAAGTATGAACTTTGAGTGCAACTAAACATGCATAGCAAGGGAGAGAGAGAGATTGAACAAGTACTAAATAACACAAGTTATTTATAGTGGTTCCAGCCTCCAAACTAGGAGATGTACATCCACTACCTATAGGGGTCAATCTCTAGGATTTTCAAACATGTCACTCTTATATTCTATTATAAGATGTACAACATAAGACCACCCTTTTCAAGCACAAGGGCTAAACTAGTGTTCCTTTTTTATATCAAGGAGCCAATAACATTACAAAGGACTTACCTACCCATGACCAAGAGTCTTTTACCTTACCAAGGAATTACCTACTCTTGTAATGAGTCTTAGGTATTTTCCAAGGACTTATCCACTCTTGCAACAAAGTCTCCAGCCTTTAAGAATTTACCCACTCTTGACTTGGATCTTCCACCTTTGACTTCACCTTTACCAAGGAGAAGCTTTTCACTAAGGGACTCATTCCATTCTTTTTCTTCACCTCTCTTAGTCAAGAGATATAATCTTCATCTTCATGGTAGAAAGAGAGATTAGGAGGTGTAGGAAGCGAGAGATTCATAAGATATACATTTAAAGACTAGCTCTCTTACAAATATTCTACTCACTCTAATGGATGTAGCAAGTGATTAAGATCATGAAAGTGGATGGAGGCTATTGGGAGGAAAATTTCTCTCAACTATAGTATATGGACCTTCATAATGCCTAGATAATGATGGGATGAAGCCTAAGGGATCCAACAACTAGAAACACTTTTCTGCACTTTACCATATAGTGTTATCGACTAAGTTGCCTTTTTAGAACTCAACCGACATCACTATATGATAAGTCAAAGTGCAAAGTGTCAATCGATTTGCCACCTGGACAAACTCGACTGACCATAGGTATTTTCCAAAAGCTAGGTAGGATGTCACCTGAGTTGCCACCAGGACAAATAGGACCAACCAAAAATCATGTAATCACTTTTGACAAATGCCCCAAAAGTTATTTGATATTTCATTTAAGTGCTCTAAATTTTCATTAAGATTAATTATAAATCATACAATTATTATAAGTGATTTACAGCAAAGATCAATGGACAAAACTATCTATTCTTCAATTTTCATCTTTCTGCATGTATGACTTGATTTCTCCAAGTTAGGATGTGCAAGCTTAGGTATTTGGAGTGTGCCAATTTAGTCTGAGATCACTTAATAAAAGCATTAGACACATTTAAGTGGAATGGTTAGTCATCATGAAAACAAGGGTTTAGTCAATTTAAACCTTGAGTCAACATGTCATTCCTCTTGGCACAAGCATGCTTGACTTTGAGAAACACAACCGTTCTGGCTAGCATGATTGTGCTTGGGTTTTCTTAGCATAGTTGTGCTGGACACCACTGTCGTGGTGCTAGACTTGTTTGGAGATTCTTCAAGTCTATGATTCTGCTATGATTTTAGCATTTGTGGAATGCCTTTTCTTGGCACCACGGTCATGTTGGGGTCTTTTTCTTACACTTTCATCTTATTTCTCACTTTCTATGGAGTTCTTTGCTTTGGCTTGACTCTTGACCACTAGGGGTAGGTTGGGGAAGCTCTTGGACTCTCATTAGAATCTTTGAGTACTTCTCTCTCATCCCTCCAAAGCATGGTCAAAGTACTTGAAAAACATGCAAAGAACATCCATAAGTGCATTTGATAATAAACCATTTATTGAGGGAAATAGTACACATCCTAACATGTTTATATGTGATCAAATTGTAAAATAGCATAAGATGAATCCCTAAATGAGGGAAACATCAAGGCCATATGTGGCTAGCCCCAATGTAGAATCTAATTTAGCACACTTAGAGACTGGGTCTTCTCTAAGTCTTTTACTTAAGATCGCAGCCAAATGTTATGTTACACTTCATGTGGGTCTAGGGCATTATAAAAGTAATAAAAAAACCAACAAATGAAGTTAGTTTGTTTATCTATTGTAGTTATTATAAGAATCCTACCTTGTTTTATGGTTTAAAGATTTCAACTACCATGCTTAAATTATATGTGTTTAATTCTATTAACAATACACATATAAATTATCATGGTTTCTTGATGACTTTCCATGTACTAAGCCAGTATCTCACACACTCTAGTGAAACATTTTTATGAAACAGTTCCAATTCAACAGGGAGCTTGGTTTCATCATGTGTAAATCAGCAGAAGTCTTGAGAGGAATATCTAGTCTAGTTAGATGGTCTCTTATCCTTACTCTGGCCTTGGAAATGTGAGATTGAAGATTAAGAGTAGTTTTGTAATAAGTTAATATTGATGTATATTAAAGTCACAACTCTTTTCTTTTAGTTGATTATGATCTAAGGGTAAGACTCATCTGTGAACTCGTGGTTCTTATGCTCAAATCAGATGTTACCAGTTAAGTTAACATGATGTTTTGTTAGTTGTACTAATTTAAAGAAAGAAAAATTTTAGGCTCATTTCAGTATGTGATTAATAGTCAATGGTTAGTCTAATACCTCTATGATGGGCTTAAACCCTAATTAGTGGGTTTGGGTCACACAGTCCCTCCATGATGGTTATTAAGACTTACCTTGATGACTCTATAGCTAGGTCTAATGTTATCACACGTTCTTCATGTTCTTCCCTAAAATTGTCCCAGGAGTCACATTCTCATGAGTCTTTCTCATAGTTTATGGATCTTCTTATGTGGAGCATTGAAAAACACATCCAATGAAACAAATTTTGATAAGTACATCAAATGTTATGGCTATTTTTGTTATTGTCTATGCTAGGTGGTGGCACAACACATTTTTACCAGTTTGTGGGATTGGTTTGGACCATTAGAAGGCCCATCCCTAAAACTAAGGCAAGGATCATCTGAAAAATGATTATAAGACCCATCCAAAAAACCATAAGAAGGCCCATCAGAAGAAACATCGATTGTCAACTGATAGTAGTTTTGTGTGAAAATTTAAAGTTTCATAATTCTCTCATTTTAAATCTAATTTGGTTCATTCTTTTTGTATTGGATTCATATTTGAATTGTCTAAAGTTATCAAGCAAAAGTTTGACAAAATTTTTAGTTAATTATTTATTTGATTATTTAGTTCCAAATTTCTATGATATTTTTCTTGCATATACGTGTGGTTATTATTATATCTAACAAGGTCCAAACTTGGATGTATTCACAAAAAATGTTTTCTTTAACTTATCAAAGAACAAATTTTGGCTTAAAAAACATAAATCAACTAGTTAAGCAATGCCTTAATAAAGGTGTAGTTAACATCATAATTTATCTTAAACCCTTAAATTACCAATAAAGAAAGGTATGGTTGCAACACAATATGTTTTTGTAAACCTACATGTTTTCATATTTGTTAACAACATACCAATGTGTTTGAATTAATTCTATTAGATTTCATGACTTTAGGTATAATTGGCACTCTATGACAATTACCAAGATCATGCTTTTGGAATGCTATTATATGATATTTGCTAAACCCTAAAAATATAACATCAATTGTAAGTCCATGGGGTTTATGTATAATGAAAGGGTGTAGATATGTTATCTCCATGTATTACCTGTTTCCTTTTGAATTTCTATCTCCCATTCTGTTGCGTATGAGCTATGATGCATAAACCTTATAGTTCATGACATATAAAATGATGTTTTGTTGTTTTGTTTGTATGCATGTTGTGTGGTTTGTGCCATTCTAGGAATGGACACTCGATATCTAACAAGTCTAATATAGAACTTTAGGGTTTATACACATACTTTATAATGATAACTAACTAATCAAAAAGGAATTTACTTAATTTAGATCCAAATCAATTAACCATATTTGAGAGCATGTAAATTATGGGTCAACAAATGTTAGATATTTAAGAACTAAAATTGTAACGACCTTGCCTCCCGGTAACCCCCAATTAAGGGAGACCAGAAGGTCATAGCCATTATCCCAATTAACAAGATCAAAGGTTCGACAAATAATCAATAACAACTAACAAATTTTACCAACTAAACTGAAAACTGGTATAAAATAAAACTTTGCATTCCTTTTCCAAAAACTAGGATGTCTACCTGCATCAGGAGTCTATTCTAACTAATCCTCCTTTGTACTTTAATTCTTATTTAATTCCACATGTGCCACTTTACTGTTTGTCCTTTTCAATCTTGTACCTAAAATTACGAAAAACAAAATGTCGGTCAGCATATCAGAATATGTTGGTATGTGGGAACAACCAAAATTTCACAAATATGGCTAACAATTTAATTATCACAATCAGGGTAATTAGCAAACCAATTTACATTTTCAATGTGTCATTTTTTACTGCTTTTTCCCAAACCCTGGAATACCCCACTAGGGTTTCTCCTTTGCCATTGACTTAAGGCCACCTTCTCAATCTCGAGCTTGGTGCATGGGGGTCACCTCTCATGGTGCCCCATAGTCATCCAACATAGACCACCTTCTCATTCCCGAGCTTGGTGTCTGGGGTCACCTCTCATGGTGCCCATTGGTCTAACCTCTTGGGCCTGACCTTTATGGCATCTTCCATCAGGATGGCACGTAGGTGCGAGAATACACATGTATTTATAATTGTGATAACCATAGTGACTTTATAATTGCAGTATGAACATCCAAACTATTTAGTTTCAATCAATGTGATTAACCATTCGGGAAACCTTCGAGAAAACTAATGTGATTAATCATAATTAACCACATACCTGTTAGGCTGATTTGAGATAGAATAGTCCAATCAATCAAGACATCCAATCAAGAAAGTACAAGAGTCCTAAAATTACATCCAATTCCTTTTTATCAAAATATATTCAAACCATCTTGCTACTTAAGGTTTCTATTCCTTTTCAAGATTTCTACCTCTTTTAGGGTTTACTTTGCAATTAGGGTTTTTACTTCATTTTACTCTTTTAAACCCTAATTTCTCATCTATACTTCATGAAAGTTATTAAGGTTACCTTTTAACAACATATAACCTTAATTTTAGAAACAACACAATTAATCATCAATCAAGTCCATTAAGCCTTTTTTTACATTAAAGCTACCATTTTTATCCCTTTTATTCCATGACAATATCATTATGCTCATTTATCATCAATTCATAGTTCATTATGGTCTAATTCACAAATGAATTCTAATTGTCATTAATTCTACCTTTATTCATTAGAAAACCCTAATTTCTACCTTAAAGGTATTTATCCACAATTAGAATCCTTTATAGTCAAAATAACTTAGAACCATCAAATCTTAGCTTTATTCATGATTTTGAATAATTAAAGCTATTAAGAGTCGCATTTACCAATATTAGGGTTTCAAGGCCCATTAAAGCATATTTATGCACAAAAAAACTTTAAATTAAACTAATTATGTGCAAAGTTCATCCTTTTTGTGCTTAATGTACCTTTTTACAATTAACATGTTAATATCAACTTTAATCATTCATTAAACCCTACTGGCTAGAGGGCGTTACACTAGGAGCATTACACTAGAACGGAAACGAAAGGGCTTCAGCGTGGAGATCCTCCAAGAGCTTATGCGGGCAGGATGGCCAAACCCACGTATCATTTGGTTGTTTGAGACACTACTTTGCAAGCCAATCTGTAAGTTTATTCTGGCTCCGTTTGATGTAGTGCACTGGAGGTGCAGTGTTGTTGGGTCTGAGTCTTCTAATAGCTTGGACTAGCAGCCTATATTTCCATGGTGTTTCTTCTTTGTCATCAATCCACTTTATCGCCTTCAAAGAGTCTGTTAGCACTATTCCATTGTGTATCCGTTGTCGCATCATGTATTCCAGCCCATGCATGATCGCCATAAGCCCTCCCCGCATTGGGTCTGAGCCTCTCCCTCTCCAAGTGTGCCCCGCAATCCACTGACCATCAGTGGAGCGTGCAACTAGACTTGTATCAACTGAATTGTTGGTATTGTTAACTGCAGTGTCAACATGTATGAAGGCATCACGATCGTCGAAGGACGTGTTGTTCACTTAAAAGTTGGTGGGAGTCCCTCCTGGGCTATGGGTCTTCAGGAATGCTTTCCTTGCAATGCTAATGCCTGATCTGCAGTTGGTCTCCAGTACTGCCAAAGGGATCTGATGATGCTCAAATATGTGGGTATTCTGGGCTCTCCAAAGCCACCAGCAGGCAATGGTGAAGGTTTGGGGCCACTCTATTACTCTTCTCATCTCCTTGAGGTTATAGCTGGTCCACTTTGTTGTAGATGCACATAGGAAGAACCTGGTAGCATCATGTGGTAGCAGTTTCTTCCACAAAGCTTCAAATGTAGGGCAGTCTCGAAGAGCATGGAGGGCTGACTCCATGTCGTGTTGGCATCGTGGACAAGTACCGTCTGTAGTGAGCTTCCTAGTGACCCTCATTGCATTAGTTACCAACCTGTTATGATAAGCAAGCCAAAGAGTCATCTTGACCCTTTGTTGAACAACTAAACTCCATAGAATGGGGAATATATCGACCTGGGCAAATGGTGCACAGTCCATGAGACTTCTGTAGGCCGAGTTGGTGGAGAAAAGGCCATCTGTAGTGAGCTTCTAGATTCTTCTATCTCCTCCATAATCATGTCGAGGTGGAGGCATACAAAGGATATCCTTCCCGGTTTCGTCTGTGAACCAATGGTGAATGAAGTCTCGATCCCACTGTCCCTCATCTGATACAAGGCTTGCCACCTTTATGTCATTAATATCTTATGTGATTGTCCTGCCTGGATGTAGCATAGGTCTATACCCATCTCCAATCCACATATCATTCCATACATTTATATCCTTCCCCGATACCGGGGCCATTCTTGAGTTGGTCAGAATGAAGATGAGAAGGGATTTGATGCCTCTCCAAGTATGAGAACCAGTAGTGCTTCCAGCTCCTTGTCCACCATATTTGGCCTTCATCAGTGAGATCCAGGGTGTTTGTAGATCTTGCATGTAATTCCAGGCAGCTTTTGCCATCAACGCCTTATTGAAATCCTTTGCTGGTTTGATGCCTAGACCCCCCAAATGACGTGGCTGTGTGACCTTACTCCAAGCGACCAAACTCATCTTAGTGGCTTCATGTGAACTGCTCCAAATGAAATTTCTTGTGAGTTGGTCTATACGGTCAGTTGTGGAGATAGGAAGGATGGTGGTTTGCATTGCATAATAAGACTGTGAAAGAATGACTGGTTTTGCTAGAGTGACTCACCCCGCCAAGGATAGAAACATGTGTTGCCAACTTGCGATCTTTCCATGGATTCGTTCTATAAGGTAATGAAAGTGATCCTTGCTCTTCCTTTTATGAATGATTGGAACTCCCAAATGGCGCCCAATGTTAGAGGTTTCTTTAATGTTCAGGACCCGACAGATTCTGGATCTTGTGCTTCGCGGGGTATTGGTAGAGAAAAAGATCGAGGATTTGTGAGTGGATAAGAATTGCCCAGATGCCTTGCTGAAAAGATGTAGGAAACGTTTGACCACTCTAGCTTGTCTTAAAGTAGCTTCCCCAAACAGGATAATATCATCTACAAAACAAACATGAGAGAAAGTGAGGTGTTGGCGTGTAAGCTGGATTGCTTTCCAATCACCCTTGGAAACCATGTCTTCAATAAGCTGGCTGAACCTTTCTAGACACAGAACAAACAGGTAGGGTGATAGGGGATCTCCTTGTTGAACCCCGCATGAAGGACGGAAAGATCCTATGATGTTGTCGTTCTACAACACTAATGTTTCGCCTGATTGGAGAAGTTGCATTATGGTAGATGTCACATTGAGTGGATGACCTATCCTTTGAAGAGTGTCTTCAACAAAGGTCCAGCTCATCTTGTCAAATGCCTTTATGAGATCAAGTTTGAGAGAAAAATAGTGCTTGCAGCATTTTTTGGATTCCATAGAGCTGATAATCTCTTGAACTAGAATCACATTATCTCTGATCTTCCACCCTGGCACGAAGCTAGATTGGAAGGGTGAGATCCATCTTGCCAGAAAAGGTTTCAACCGCGTAGCGATCACTTTAGACAAAAGTTTGGTGACGACGTTGTTCAACGAGATCGGCCTCAAGTGGCCGCAAATCTCTGGGTGGGGGACTTTGGGAATGAGCACCAGCGTCGAGTTGGTGCAGCCAGCCTCGAGAGTGGCCCCGTTGAATGGGCCATGTATGAATCGGGTAACTTGTTGGCGTAGGAGACTCCAATGATGTTGTAGGAATGTCGCGTCGATGCCATCTGGGCCTGGCGCCTTCACTGGCGCCATTGTACATAGAGATTGCCAGATCTCGTCTGTCTCCGATGTCCCTTGCATTTCAGCCACCTCCTGGGCCGAGAGAGGGGCGAAGGCCCCAATGAAGGAAGAGCAAGCTTGTCGCCAGTCTGCTGATGGGGGTTCCTGATAAATGTTAGCGAAAAAGTCTAAGACAAGTTTGTTCAAGTCGGCACCTACTTCTACCCACACTCCATCATCGTTCTTTAGCTGAGTAATCTTGTTGCACCTCCTTCTCTCTTTGATAGTTGTGTGAAAAAACTTGGTGTTGTTGTCTCCAAAGGCCACCCAGTCACATCTCGACTTTTGTTGCCAGTCAGCTTCTTCACGTCTCAGGATGGTGTCAAGCTCAGATTGCAAGGCCACCGTATCTTTGGCTATGGTGGGGTCAAATTTGATACATAGATGAAGCTGGTTTCATCGTATCTTGTGGCCCAGATGGTCTTTCACCCTATAATCCTCCTTCCTTGTCCGGGCGGCCCATATTGACGCTCGACTAAGAAAAGCGGATCCAGCAGTAGAGAATGATGTGTTGGTGTCCCAATTTCTCTGTAGAAATTGGTGGAAATCCTCCTTTAAGTTCCAGCTAGCTAGAGTGCGGGGGGTGGCTTCCTTCCCAGAACCCGTATTGTCGAAGAGATAAGGAGGGGGGCATGGTCAGAGTGATTCTTCTCAAGAACAGAGATCGGTCCAGCAAGAGGGGGATTTAGCCAGGTTGCATTGCCCATCGCTCGATCCAGGCGCTCATGGAGAAGACCCCTTATGAAGGTGGTACGTGGACCGTCCGCTCCAAGATCAAAGAGCTCACATTGTTGAATAGCCTCCACAAAGTCTTGGCTATTCACAGTGTCAAAGGATGTGCTCCCAAATTTCTCAGATCTGAACATGATCACATTGAAATCACCTACTACCACCCATGGGGCGCTGATGGAAGAGGACAGCTTCACTAGATGGTTCAAGAGGAGTTTAAGAGAGCATCTAGTTGTGCACCCGTACACGAAAGTGATGAAGAAGGAGTTGTCGATCCAACAGTGTATGAATTGCTTGTGTGAATATATGACTTCAAGATTGATGGATGTTTTCCACAGCACCCATATCCCTCCGGAGAAGCCTACGGCCTCCACTCGGTGGGATTGGGCAAACCCAAGCTTATTGATGATCTTCATAGCACGGGATCCACTGCAATGAGTTTCGAAGAGGCTTACCACCGAGGCGTGATATCTACTGACTAGATCTTTCACGTTGTTCTGGGTGTCTTCGTCACAGACACCCTGAACATTCCAACATATAGCTTTCATTGATTTTCTTCAATCAGGGTAGAGTTTCCCATCTCCTGCACCTCCTTCTCTAGGTCTTACAGTAAGGAAGGCTTCCCTCGCTTTCTCATGGATGCCCGCCCAGGGTCTGCTGCATTGATGACTTTCCTATTTCTCAAGTGAATTCCCACCGACGACTTTGTCAGGCTTCTGTATTTGACATATGCGCCACCTCCTCCAGTTCCAGTGCCACCCATGTGGAAAGGTGTTATGAGGAAAGGATGTGTTGTGCCGTCACGTCCCTGTAGAGCCTCATCTTCTAAGGGAATCATTTTTGTGTGATTAGAATTGGAGCTTTGGACCTGGGGAGCTCTGGAGGGATTTTCATTGGATGGTTCTTCCCGTGGTGGTGCCTGGTTGCTTCTTGAGGGGGGTGCTTTCTTCTGCTGCTTCCATTGCTTTTTTTTCACACTCCATTCTTTATTTTTTGCAATTCGAATAGCAACTCTATCTGTGTCTATAACCTCATGGACCGTGTCATCTTCTTCAATGTCTTCGAGTTCTTGAAACCTATTTGATGCATGTACATGTTTCTTCGGTGGAGGGGTATCGGCTGTTGGCTTCCTAGCCTTCCTAGGAATAGGCCTTGCATGTATGGAATCCGAAAACCCTTCCCTCCTTGGAAGTTCTTGAACGATGATGTGTCCTGCCTCGACACTGGCTTTCTTTGCTTCTGCCTCCTTGTCAATGCAGATTCTGCGATCCTTCTCTGTGTGGTCTGCCTTCCCGCAATGTAGACAGATATACGGGATATTTTCGTATTCAATTCTGTATTGGATTCCGTTCACCAGGATGATTGGTACCAGGGGGTTTTCTATGTTGAGCTCAACAGCTATCCGTGCAAACCGTCCTCTTCGTTGCATCTTTGTGTTCATGTCAACCTTGATTGTCTTACCCAGCCGGTCACCGATTTCCTTGAGTAGAGCTTCTTGGTACAGGTGGATAGGCAAGTTCGAAACTCGCACCCAAGCCACTACGTGAAGGGGTGTTGCAATATCCGGGGAGAATCCAGGATACCATCTTTGAACGGAGAGGAAAGAACCGAAAATAGGCCAAGGACCTCCTACAAGAGCATTGACATAATCGTCCTCCGCCTGGAGTTGAACAATGAAGAAATCATGGGCGATGTCGATCAGGTTGAATCCGCCCAGGGGCCGCCACAAAGCCTTCAACTTATCGCGCAGGGTTAGATACGCTATCTCACGAGATAGCAGCTTCACCACTACCGTGTACTTCTAGGGCTTGAGCAGTTCTGCAAGTGCGTCTTCCCGGACTCGAAAGGCTGGGAACCCTTTCTCTGAGGTTACTTCAATATCAGAGGTCTGTAATGCGATGCCGCAGGTGTCTGTGTCAATATGGATGAAGTTATGTGGGTTCGTCTCCGTTGATTTCCGCATTGCATCCACGTAGGATGGATGAGTGGTTCTAGTAGATGGGCTTACGTTGCTTTCTTCCCCGCCTGGTAGAGGTGGGAACTACTATTGAGTTCCTGCGCCGTCCACCTCCATGGATGCGTCCTCCACGGTAGGCAGGCCACCGCCTTCTATTTGTGATCTGCCCTGAATGTTGGAAGCATAATTGAGCAGGATTCCAGTTGCACCCAGTGGGATGGAACCTTGTCGTCTCATCGGATCACCATCGCCTTCCTCATCTTGCGTAGCCTGTTCACCATGACCAGTGCCGCCGATCGCCCATGGAGCAACCCTAGGTGCCGTCATCTGTTCATTACATATACATATATATTAAACCCTACTAATCACATTAATTATCTCAACATAGGGTTTCTTAATCTTTAATTCATCAAAGTTGATAACTTACACTACTTTTTGAATTGTAAGAGGAATTGGTTTCTATATCCATTTTTATTGGATTCTTCTCATTTTTCTAAGTAATTTTCATATTTTATACGTGCTAATCCGAGCTACGAATAATTAACTACGAATTTTACAAAATCCACTTACTTTGGCCAATAGGGAGGCGCCACACAGCCTCTCCCATGCAACGCATGCTTTGGGAAACATTTCGAAAAGACCAAAATGCCCTCGGTTAAGTGATTGGCTTCTTTAGTACGTGGAGGGCAGAAATGTCCAATACGCCTCTCCCTTCTTCAACCTCCAGCAGCTCAACGGTTGCTACCCTAGCCGCCGAGTGTAGGGCTACACAAGCCTCCTCCCTCCACTTCTAGGCCTGGAGCTTGTCGAAAACCACCATCCTGACCCCGTTGTGCCTTCACGCACCTCTGGGTGCCTTTGGTTCACGGTCAGAATGGCCGGTCCACCCTTACACGACCTGCAACCGCAACTGTGCTGTAGTCGTTCTGTGGCATCATGCAGCTGTTAGGGTCAAGGGACGATGGTTGGGATTCTTCTCCAGGGGCCTAGGAGCATCGTGCCCCCCAACAAACTCCTGTACAAGGCTCATATTTGCTCCGGGGTCGCATTACCCCCATGTTTAGGGTTTTGGATGGAAAAGGAAGAAGAAGGAGAGAGAAGGGTGCAAGGGATCATATTGGATTCGGCTAAGGGTGCTACTCCTTTTATAGGGGAGTGTAGCAACGCCCTGGGATGTCTACCCACAAAGCAACCAATCCCTCTTTCAATAGGAATGTGATTCCTTCATCAAGAAGCTAGTTTCTCTCTCTCTCATATTTCTTTAATATTCTTTCTTCTTTTGATATTAGGATTTTGAAAATCATCCCTCTTATTCTCTTTGTTCTTTCTTTTTAATGCATTGGCCATGAGAAAATATTTTCCTCAAGTAGGAAATATTTCCTTCTTAGCAATACCACATAATTCTTTCATTATGCATCAAATTATCCTCTTATTTGACATTATTGATATTTTCTCTTTCCTCTTTCTTCATTGGGGCTCCTTGGACCCCAAGAAACTCTAAGATTTCGAAATTCATTCATAAGGATACTTATTATCCTTCTAGATGCATCAATAATCATTATTTCACATTATCTTGTTTATTTCTTATTAAAATATCTCTTTTTGAGGATTTCTCTTTATTTTTCTTTTTTTTCCTCATTGGTATTCCTTTTAATGTTAGGAATCCTTGGGATACGAAATTCCACCAAGGATAACTCAATTATACTTCTTTCCACTTATTTTCCACATTTTATCATCATTTTCAATTTCTTTCTTAATAAAGAAATATCTAATTGATATTTTCTTTTCTTATTGATTGATCTTTGCAATTTTGGACTCCTTGGGACCCAAGGAACCCAAGAGGCACGAAATCCACCTTTGGATTACACTCTATTGCCTTCTAGAGGTTTCTACATTTTTCTTTTCTCCATTTCTTATTAATAATGGAGTTTCTTTTGTCTTTTCCTTGTTATTGGGCCCAATAGCCAATAAAGCCCACAAATAAATCAACAAGGCTATTTTAAACGAAATTCATGCATTCAATCAAAAGACATCATTATTTGTTCATTTATCTTTATTATGAGAAATTACATTTCTCACCAAATGAACCCAAAAATTGGGGTTGTAAGATCCTTCCCCTCTTATAAGAATTTTGTCCTCAAAATTCCATCAAGCAAACAAACAGTTCAGGATAAACCTTTCTTACATCCATCAGGGCTCCCATGTGGCTTCACCCTTTCCATGGTGCTTCCCAAGAACCTTCATCATCTCATATTCTTCCATCTGAGTTCTTTCTTACCTTGGTATATCGTACCCTCATAGGTGACTCAGGACATTTTAGCCTCTCAAAAGATGAATAGGTTCAGGGCTCAGCACATGGCTTGGGTACCTCACATAGTGCTCTAGATTAGACTCATGGAACACATTACACATCATGTTATCCTGAGGGGCAAGGTTAAACACAACCATCTCCACCAATCCATCTCAAATGGACCCATATATCGGGGACTCAGTTTTCTCAGTTGTATCTTAGAGGGGTCAGATTTTCACATTACATACTCTCCTACAGTGAACTGCATGTTAGTCTTCTTTGCATCAGCTCACGACTTATGTCACCTCTGGGCTCTCTCTCTCAGCCATTGTATGATCAAAGTGACTTCATCGGCACCCACTGTGGTTCTTTTCTGACCTTTGTGAGGCCTCCTTCACCAACATCATCTTATTGAAGTGGCGACCGACACACCCTCCTTATAGAATTTCTTGCATCCCAATAAAGTCTATGGTGGTTAACATCACATCTTAAGAACTATCTCTATGTATCACCCTGAATGAGCACACATGCTCTCATCAGACCCTCTAGTGTGGATCATACTGTCCATTAGTATAGGGTGATAAACTGTACTGACATTGAGTTCTTCATGTATCTACTTCCACCTAATGGAAGTGACCCTTTAGGTCATACTCAATAACTTTTGAACTCACATCATGGTGTAGTTGAACCATCTCTCTCTCTTGTAAGTAGTTCAACCCGATCTATCCCTTGACAGTACTCTTTCTTTCTCTTGTCATCTAGGTAAGGCGATCTACCATAACCCACATTGTATCTTGACCTTCCTTGGTCAAGGGGAGACTTACCACAACATCCATAGTGGTGAACTCCCATTCCCTCTCAGGGACTCTTTATCCTCTATGCCAGAGCACTGGGTTACTGGTGTTCGTCCTTCACCCCCAGCTTGCATGGACACATGCCACATGCAACTTCATATCAAGCATCCAAAGTACTACTATCACTTACTTTGTAGTATCATGGTGTATGGTAATCTTAAATCATGATCTCTTGTATTGTCATGATTCCCTAAGATCGATTCCTCAGAAACCCTAAACCACTCTAATCGGAGTTTCATTGCCTTCTTTTCCAGAGGAGTGTATCTGAGGCTCTACCACCATCCTTCCATTGCATCAAAGACTAGGCTGACTAATCATTAACTTGATCAATCGGTATCGTTGCATCTGAGGGTTAGCCAAACCTATCTTCTAGTCTCTAGCCAAACTAGGCAGCTATATCTCCACCAGAGCATCAATTACCACTTCACAACCTTAGGTATTGGGTAATGTTGAAGACATACACTTCCATGCATTCCACTTATCATCTCGTCTCCAACTCTAAGTCTATCTTCATCAGAACACTCTGAGTGCATCCTCTTGGTTATCAAACTCAACTTTGTATCACTTGCAAATTCCACATAGCTGATGATAAAACATTCTCACAAGATGATTACCTTAATACTCTTAATGTTTGTACCTATCGTTCACTTCACAAGGGTATGTTATCATATCTATCCTCATACCACATAGTAACGTTCCAACTCACATCATCTTTATCCTTAGTGTATGGAACACATACTGTCCTATCTCTCACTCCCATAACAAGATGAAATAAGCATTAGGTTGCAGTCCAAATATAGAGTTCTTCCTATTCCAAGAGTAGAGATGGTACATCCCACCTTGCCAGTACACCTTTAAATTGAAACGTGCCACATATGTCTCTACATCACAATCATCTTGATATCAAAGTTACTTCCATGGAAAATTGGTCTCGAACCTACTCGGGTCCACACACAATCCTTGGTCATCTCCTCTGGGTCTATAAGGTGCCGACACTTTTGGGGTCATCCCTCTTCCCTCATGCATCAGAGAGTGCCCTACTCATCTGCCCTTTGGGTCCCATGAGTTCATGAAGGTGATTAATCTCCTAACCAATGGCCCTCAGACAATGATAGTTGTTACCTCCCGACCCTATGGTCATGTGCAACTAGGGAATTAGGCAACTCCTACTTCCATCGGTCTTATCCCTACCTGACCCTAGGATAGACTTAGGATTCTAGCATAGTACATGTTCAACTTAGAACCTTACCCAAGCCTTCATCATCTCTCTCTCTACATTTATGGATGACTCCCATCCTTTCATAGGGTCATGGCAACCTGCCTACCTTGGTCAGGCCCCATATCGGTTACCTCCATGGTAACACATCCACATGCACATAGAGATGGTTATCTATGGGTCTACAGGTTCATTCTCATACCATGTACTTTTCACTTAGCTTCTCAAGATCCTATGATGCCTCTTTAGGTTTCCTCAAAACCCACAAAATTGGTATGCATCCTACCAAAGGGTCCCTCTCCCAGGATGGGAGGAAACTACAACTCTCGACAACAAGGTCACAAACATCCTTAGGGTTTATATACACATGAGCATGCCTAACCCAACAGTTACTAAACCATGCTAGGTCATACTTGTTCTCTTTCCTCAACACTAGATCACGACCATACCTTCCCATGTCATCAACTTAGCTATGAGGGTTTCATCAAACATACATTAAACTCAAGGGGTTCCCTCTCCTCTAACCATGAGGAGTACCATGCTCGAAAATATTGAAACTAAAACCTCATCATGAGCATCAGGTACATCACTTCCCCTCTTAGGCCTAGGAACCCTAGGTTCACCTTTGGGTATCCAACTGCATGCTCAATCTCTTAACCACGAATCCAGCATGTCTAAGGTATGTCATGTACCCCCATGATCCTTTTATTCGAGCCACCCCTTATAATTGAGTCTTCCTCAAGAGCAACCAACAAGGTACAAGGCCTCACAACTTGCTACTTAAACCTCCTCAGGGTCTAAGGCATTCTTTGTCTCATCTCAGTAGGTAAACTCCTATACCGTAGGCACAGAGGTTCCAGAAGCATCATCCTCTCCTTAAGGTTTGGTTCCTCTAAAGGCCACCAAGATATCATCAGCCTCCAGGGATCAAGCACGAGGCAACCACTATCATCCACTTAGGTCACATCATCCTCAACTCCCCATTGTTCCTCATGTCTTCAAATATAAGCTTCCATCCTCCTTGCTTGGGTCCCGCTTTCTCTCTCTAGATTTAACTCCACATCCAGCCTTACTACTAGAGGTCCTTTCTTCATGAAGGATCAAGCTTACAAGCACACCTCTACGTGGGTGAAGCCTATGTTCAAACTTACGTTTGCTCAAGGTTATTCATAGCTCTTTATGCTTATCTCATAAGCTATCCATCATGCTTACTGGCCAGGGTTTCAACCTACTGCTCACACTACTGACGTACTCTGGGTGCATGCTATGCCCTACTTGCATAAGCCCATAGGGTTTCCATAGGTTCTTCTCTAACCTCATCAATGAAGGAGCTATCCTTCTCTCTACCATGCACGACCCTTTCCTGGATTGGGTCGCCAAAGGCACTAGGTCATCCAACCTCTCATGGCTCATATGGGCATCCAAAAGCATATCCACCCTTACGCCTGGTCTATCATGACATCTAACTCATCATGTCATCTCTCTCTAACCAACACTTAGGTTTAGGTTTAACATCATCCAGAGGATGTGCCAGGTCTCTACTTGAAATGGAGATCTCTACCTCCAAGACTAACTCTCTCTTTACTTATCCTCATGACAAGAAGGTCTAGCCTCAGGTTTCTCCTGAGGGCATGACAACTTATGTTATACGACCTAAGCATGTATCTATTCCTTTACGCTTACTCTATTAAGCTTATGTCCATGACATCTTATTTACATGCTTTTTATTAATTTGGTGGAGGATTCCTTAAACCTTATCAACCTTACCCATACCTCAAGAAGGTGAGGAAAAGAGAGAAAACCCTAATTCTTAAGGTCCTTAACAATATTTGAGTTGAGAAGGGATGAACAAGATGAGAGAGTCCTAAAGGTATCTTATTTCGAGTCAAATCCTGAGATTTTGGCCAGGCAGTCACACTAATCCGGGAGTCCTCGTATTCCGACTAGCGGTGTGGAAGAAAATCTTGCCAGCCCCCGGACATGATCCTTTTCTAGACACCTATGTCTTTCAGAAATTCCTCTAATAACACCCTTGGGTTCTATAGAGTTTGTAAAAATTAATAATTATTAAATATTAAATGAGGAACCTATGCTCTTATACCAATTGTAACGACCTTGCCTCCCGGTAACCCCCAATTAAGGGAGACCAGAAGGTCAGAGCCATTATCCCAATTAATAGGATCAAAGGTTCGACAAATAATCAATAACAACTATCAAATTTTACCAACTAAATTGAAAACTGGTATAAAATAAAACTTTGCATACCTTTTCCAAAAACTGGGATGTCTATCTGCATCAGGAGTCTATTCTAACTAATCCTCCTTTGTACTTTAATTCTTATTTAATTCCACATGTGACACTTTATTGTTTGTCCTTTTCAATCTTGTACCTAAAATGTTGACAAACAAAATGTCGGTCAGCATATCAGAATATGCTGGTATGTGGGAACAACCAAAATTTCACAAATATGGCTAACAATTTAATTATCACAATCAGGGTAATTAGCAAACCAATTTACATTTTCAATGTGTCATTTTCCAACGCTTTTGCCCTAACCCTGGAATACCCCTCTAGGGTTTCTCTTTTTCCATTGACTTAAGGCCACCTTCTCAATCCTAAGCTTGGTGCCTGAGGTCACCTCTCATGGTGCCCATTGGTCTACCCTCTTGGGCCTGACCTTTATGGCATCTTCCGTCAGGGTGGCATGTAGGTGCGAGAATACACATGTATTTATAATTGTGATAACCATAGTGACTTTATAATTGCAGTATGAACATCCAAATTGTTTAGTTTCAATCAATGTGATTAACCATCTGAGAAACCATTGGGAAAACTAATGTGATTAATCATAATTAACCACATACCTATTAGGATAATTTGAGATAGAATAGTCCAATCAATCAAGACATCCAATCAAGCAAGTACAAGAGTCCTGAAATTACATCCAATTCCTTTTTATCAAAATCTATTCAAACCATCTTGCTACTTAAGGTTTCTATCCCTTTTTAGGATTTCTACCTCTTTTAGGGTTTACTTTGCAATTAAAGTGTCTACTTCATTTTACTCTTTTAAACCCTAATTTCTCATCTATCCTTCATGAAAGTTATTAAGGTTACCTTTTAACAACATATAACCTTAATTTTCAGAAACAACACAATTAATCATCAATTAAGTCCATTAAGCTTTTTTTACATTAAAGCTACCATTTTTATCCCTTTTATTCCATGACAATATCATTATGCTCATTTATCATCAATTCATAGTTCATTATGGTCTAATTCACATATGAATTCTAATTGTCATTAATTCTACCTTTATTCATTAGAAAACCCTAATTTCTACCTTAAATGTATTTATCCAAAATTAGAAGCCTTTATAGTCAAAATAGCTTAGAACCATCAAATCTTAGCTTTATTCATGATTTTGAATAATTAAAGCTATTAAGAGTCGCATTTACCAATATTAGGGTTTTAAGGCCCATTAAAGCATATTTATGCACAAAAAAACTCTAAATTAAACTAATTATGTGCAAAGTTCATCCTTTTTGTGCTTAATGTACCTTTTTACAATTAAAAGGTTAATATCAACTTTAATCATTCATTAAACGCTACTAATCACATTAATTATCTCAAAATTCGGTTTCTTAATCTTTAATTCATCAAAGTTGATAACTTACACTACTTTTCGAATTGAAAGAGGAATTAGTTTCTATATGCATTTTTATTGGATTCCTATCATTTTTCTGAGCAATTTTCATATTTTATACGTGCTAATCTGAGCTACAAATAATTAACTACGAATTTTACAAAATCCACTTACTTTGGTCAATAGGGAGGCGCCACGTAGCCTCTCCCATGTAACGCATGCTTTGGGAAACATTTCAAAAAGACCGAAATGCCCTCAATTAAGTGATCGGCTTCTTTAGTACATGGAGGGCAGAAACGTCCAATACACCTCTCCCTTCTTCAACCTCCAGCAGCTCGACGGTTGCTGCTCTAGCCACCAAGTGTAGGGCTACACAAGCCTCCTCCCTCCACTTCTAGGCCCAGAGCTTGTTTGAAACCACCACCCTGACCCTGATGTGCCTTCACGCACCTCTAGGTGCCTCTGATTCATGGCTAGAACGGCCGGTCCACCCTTACACGACCTGCAACCGTGACCGTGCTGCAGTCGTTCTGCGGTGTCGTGCAGCTGCTAGGGTCAAGGGACGATGGCTGGGATTCTTCTCCATGGGCCTAGGAGCATCGTGCCCCCCAACAAACTCCCATACAAGGCTCATATTTGCTCTGGGGTCGCATTACCCCCATGTTTAGGGTTTTGGATGGAAAAAGAAGAAGAAGGAGAGAGAAGGGTGCAAGGGATCATCTTGGATTTGGCCAAGGGTGCTACTCCTTTTATAGGGGAGTGTAGCAACACCCTGGGATGTCTGCCCACAAAGCAACCAATCCCTCTTTCAATAGGAATGTGATTCCTTCATCAAGAAGCTAGTTTCTCTCTCTCTCTCTCATATTTCTTTAATATTCCTTCTTCTTTTGATATTAGGATTTCGAAAATCATCCATCTTATTCTCTTTGTTCTTGCTTTTTAATCCATTGGCAACGAGAAAATATTTTCCTCAAGTAGGAAATATTTCCTTCTTAGCAATACCACATAATTCTTTCATTATGCATCATGGTATCCTCTTATTTGACATTATTGATATTTTCTCTTTCCTCTTTCTTCATTGGGGCTCCTTGGACCCCAAGAAACTCCAAGATTTCTAAATTCATTCATAAGGATACTTATTATCCTTCTAGATGCATCAATAATCATTATTTCACATTATCTGTTTATTTCTTATTAAAATATCTCTTTTTGAGTATTTCTCTTTATTTCTCTTTTTTTTTCTCATTGGTATTCCTTTTAATGTTAGGAATCCTTGGGGTACGAAATTCCACCAAGGATAACTCAATTATACTTCTTTCCACTTATTTTCCACATTTTATTATCGTTTTCAATTTCTTTCTTAATAAAGAAATATCTAATTGATCTTTTCTTTTCTTATTGTTTTATCTTTGCAATTTTGGACTCCTTGGGACCCAAGGAACCCAAGAGGCACGAAATCCACCTTTGTATTACACTCTATTGCCTTCTAGAGGTTTCTACATTTTTCTTTTCTCCATTTCTTATTAATAATGGAGTTTCTTTTGTCTTTTCCTTGTTATTGGGCCCAATAGCCAATAAATCCCACAAATAAATCAACAAGGTTGTTTTAAACAAAATTCATGCATTCAATCAAAAGACATCATTATTTGTTCATTTATCTTTATTATGAGAAATTACATTTCTCACCAAATGAACCCAAAAATTGGGGTTGTAACAAAAATCTTATTGATAGAGTGACTTTGAGAGTTAAATACAAGTCTAGATATAATCACTTAGAATTTAATAATATAATAAAACCATCTATATGACACCCCCAGTCGAAGGAAGAACACATATTGCGATCATAGACATGAAGTCTATAGAAGACATGTCTAAAATAGAATCGTTCAAACAACAACTAAATCCCAATCATTAACAAGAATCGATAAAAGATCCACCATAGACTAGATGTCAACTTTTACTTAATTATAGTTCAATGTTTGCTGATTAGATTTTCTACTAAGAAGATAAGAATAAGACAATAGTTTATCTTAATATAAGAATAACTAATCATTTACATATAATAAGCATATTATATACTAATAGGTTTCTTAGTTAGTAATAAAAGAATATAACAAATAGTAATTTCATTATTTACATAGCTTGTCATATTTTGTTTATATGTAATTAAACTACATGATTTTTACCTCACCAATTTTCCATGATTCAAGGTCATTATCTTGGGATTTAGCCAACCGCCCTAAGAGAAACACAAAAAACCTCAGTCCACCATGGGGCTGCAAAAAGAGGCTAAGATAGGGCATTCAAACTCTCTACCAGCTGGTCTCATCTCAAGTACATGATATGGGAGAAAGGAGAGTATAACATTACATGTCAGAACACTTATCATGTTTCATAGTTTATATCTCATCAAAATATATGGATATAGACTTCCATTTAGAGTCATAATTACACGGTGTGATGCATCCCTAAATCATTGTGGTCTTTCTTTTTAAGTCTAGATCTACACTCCATAAATCCTCTCACAATCCTCTTATTACTATAGGAATATTCATTTCATTTCCCCATTGTAGATCTTGGGGGAAATATATGGTGTTAAGGGCACCTAACCATATCTATTCACCATGGCACTTGTTACTTAATCTCCTTATGTATGTTATTGTTATTTTAACTCATTATTCATCATTTGTGTGTGTTTTTGTGCAACTTGAGTGACATGAATCAGTTCAAGGTTGAACAAGAAACATAAGACTACCATTATAACAAGTAACACAACATTCTATGACTTATAGCACACATGTTTCTTTCTCATTTTCATGTCAACTCACATGAATCCTCATCAATGGGATATCATCTTGAGATATAATTTCATTATCGAGTATTTACCCTAGTCAGGGTCTCTCAAACATGATAAATACATGATATATCAATCCTAGGGTATTTTTAATGGTTGCATTCTATATCACACTTTTTTAGAAAATATTGATAGAAACATTACCAACTTCAACGCTATCAATATTTAAATATTGTTATTATTCATCATATTTATATCATGTTTATTATAAAACATATACTTATTCCATCTAAATTTCTATAGATAAAAATAAATATCAATACGTAAACATTCACAATATACTCAATCCTCTTCTTTTACTATTTGTAATGCCTCAATTAGAGTTACTATTTGATAAATATCTTATCTCTTTGAAATACATCATAATAGACCATTCTCAAAAAATAATCATTAAAGAACACAATTACAATCCAAGAACACATTCTTACAAATTTATTCACAGTCGTAAACTTCATGCTTGAGATGAATTAAATTCTATGCAATCATCTACATTCTATAATGCATCTCTCAAGAACATTATTCATTATTATTACTTAACTTATCATATTAGGTTTGATTTAGGGTAATATTCTTTACCTCAAATCATTTATTTCCTTAATTGATACATCATACTTATATTGTTACTCATTCATTTTCAACACAATCCACTTTATACACTTTCTTTCATACAATTAGGTTTTAGATTTTAGTATCCTTTCACTTGCACTAGTATTTTGATAAATGTGTACACATCATCAAATATTCAATAAATATTTATTTTATAATTAGTGCATGCTTTCATTACTTTCACAGACTTCTCAATTAGTATCCCATCTTATCCCATCACGTCCTAGTTAAGAAAATTCCCATTTATGTGATAATTTATCCATGAAATCTATAAATACAACATAAAAGACATATTTATCTTATGACATATTTGCAAGACCTATCACCTTCAAACTATGTTGACCTCTCACCTTCTTACCATGTAATAAAGTGTAATTATGAGCATTACTTTGCGTATACAAGATCATGTCCATATTAGGGTTATATCTCTCATTTTTATTTCAATGGTAAATTTTAGGGTTTTCAAAAAGTCAACTCATCTTCATTCATCATAATAACAACCTTATTAACCACAAACCTCATCATGGTATACTATGTTTTATTAAGGGTGTCATTATTTTTAATTAAGTTGTATCAGGAAGTTAAGGATCATTATCCATATTTTTAGGTTCCAAACTTGTACAAATGCAAAATCATCATTAATGACTCCTCAAAGGAGCTATTTTTTACAAAAGGGATGATAAAGCTCTTCATAGGGAGTTATAATTTTCATGAATTTGTAAAGAACTTAAATTTAAGAATTATAATTTCAACTATATAAAAAATCCTTGTTTTCAACTATATAAATGATCTAGAAATTAAGCTCAACATTCCTGACCTAAACCTAGAAACAAAATGTGTTTAGCACATAACTCTGATAAGTATGTGAGTGCAACCAAAAAGTATGTATGTAACTTCTAAAAATATACATGTTAATTCAAGTCCAATAATTGAAGTTAAGAAAACTTCCATACTTGCAATAAATTTCAACCCATAATCTTTATCATCTTATCTGGTGAACTAATAAATTGATCCATGAGTGGATGCTAAAGTGTATGTTCTATCATTAGGCTCATCAGTGTGTATCCCACCATTGGAATCTTTCAACTCACTTCATATTGGTATTTGGATCACCCCTTAGTGATTGTTCTATATTATAACTTGAAAGTGGATATCTCTCAAAAACACCAATGCGGTAAATAAAATGTCTAGGTTATGTTGATATGCCTTAGTGATAGACATAGTTCTTTATGAATTACAGGATATAAAGCATTTATGCCATTCGTAACATTAATTCAACATTCGAAAAACCATAAGAATACTAAAAGCCCGATAAAAGTAATTCTTCATAATTCACCCACATACCTTATCATGAAAGGAAGGTATGGAGTAATCCCATTAAAACACACATTAATATGAAAATTCAAGTTCAACGCCAAGTGTTAATCATCTCAAAATACCTTTATTATGATTTTGAGATCTGGCTTAGGGTTCAAATTGTTCATTATGGGTTGATCCTATGTATTCTCACTTTTAGGGATAGAAACCCTGAATCAACATGTTGAATCCTAAATCTCTGTGATCATGCATTTGTTGTTCAAGTAAACCTCCATTAGTCTTGGATATATCATGATGTGTTCATATGATGGACTTATTCCCGATTCCAGCCAAATTTAAGGGGCATATATTCCTTAAGTTTAATAAAATTAGGGTTTATCAAAAATTAATCCACACTAGGTACTTAACCCTATATTTCATGCTTGACTATAATTGAAAGGATAGTAGAAGTTACTAGATCCAGTTAAATTGTCGAATCAATTTCATATCGTCATGAACATCAAGATTTGAATTTGAATTCATAAGTTATACCTCAAGTGATGGATATTGTAGTAACGTAGGGAACTAGGTTTAGATTTTGTGTAATTATTTTACTTGCATTCCTCATTTTTTAAGATAAATTTTATATATCATTTTACCTAAATTTGATTCTCCTTGAAATATCTATGATTTCTATAAGAATTACCTTTGAACAATCAATTGTTGCCATTGATCCTGAATCCAGTGGTCGGGGAATGAACGACATTGCTCTCCAACTAGGAGACTTCCTCAACCTTGGCCTACATGAGCTAGGTCTGACCTTGGTCATGGTTGGACTAGCCCACGATCTACTGGTCAGTTGTGTGGCTTCAAGCCATCAGATTATCGATTATAAGTTTATCCAAATCATGATCTAGTGGTGGCTACTTGTCATCATCCACCAATCATTGGTTAAAGTGAGGTAGCAAAACCACATCAAGGTTGTTGTTGGAAAGAGGGGGAGATGGTGAGAGAGGGGAAGTCATGACTTGAGAAGGAGCCATTCATGCTCAGGATGAGGTGACAAAACTAACCATAGGGTTTTTATAGTACTAGGTGATTAGGTTTAGGGTTTCCACATTGTCCTTTGTCGAGGTGGGAGTAGAAATGGCGGTAGGGTTTGTGCTTGGTGCATAAGGCAACTCTTGCAATCATATCACATAGATCAATGCATATTTAGAAAGAGGATTGGATTAGGAGGGAAAGAAAGAGGAGAGGAAGTGTCTATAAGATACAGAGGGGAAATTGGAACCTATTGTACTACTTTTTCCTAATTAGGCTTATGGTAGGGGATGACCCCTGAGTCTGTGATTCGTGATTCAATGATGTCATTAATGCCTATGACATACAAGAGAGACAAGTCCAAGCACTCTAAAGCTCCAACCATAATTTGTATCATTTATTGATTAATGCAATCATCTAATTCATAAATTCTAAACCATACTTAAACTTCAAAAATTCCTACTTTTTACACTGAAACTCCAGACTTGAAATTTGAAGTACTACTTCCTTATGTCTAAATCTCAGATTTTACCAAGTCTCATCCCATTAGGGTGACATTTTATTGGCAAACCAAAAGTCATTAAGGCATGCATATCCATATATGGTCCATATCACTTAATTAATGCATTAAGCCACTAGTAATATCTAAATTACTTGAAATTTTAGGATCTTTTTTATTTATCTCTGATCTTGCTATCTTGAAACATGGGAACAATACTTTTCTAGATTAATCTTCTTTTCTTGTCTTTCAAGTCACCCTTAAATTAACTTCAATTGAAAGCCCCCAAACCGACATACAATCTCATAAGCGTCCAAAATTAAAAATATAACTTTCTAAGGGTATATTTTAGCCAAAAGGGATCACAGATAATATATATTACTCAAATGATCACCATTATTTAATTGATGTCCCAAATTAATCAAAATCAATCATAAATAACCAAATGATTCATTTAGAGACTTATATTAAATAATCCATTTTCAATTATAATTCCTATAGAAAATGAGATGAATTTTCAGACACGACCTTTCCTCCCTAAATGAATTTTGTCTAAAAAAATTGGCTCATATAGAAAAAGGATCAAGGTTGGATTACCATGTCAACTTTGTCTCCCATGGGGATTCATCCTCCCATGCTAATTCTATTAAACCTTAATTCTGGATATGATTCACGTTTGAATCCAAGATTCACATAACTATCCTAGGCATGTCTAACTACCTTGGAACATCTAAATATTTGGCAATCAACACATGGGCTTGCACCTTTACATGATGATTTAATTTAGACACATGGAACTCATTACGCATCAAGTCATACCATGGTTGTTGGACAAGATGTCAAACAAGAGCAACAACCTATTCCAAGACTTCAAAAGACTCTCTTACCTGGAATTCAACTTCCCCAATTCATTGCGATGACATATATGGATTAGATACTTAAAATCATCTTTTTTACTTTTAGATGGATAACTCCATGTATTATTAATTAGCATAGTATTTGTTGGGATTGACACTCACATTCAACCCGACCATGTTTGAGGTAGATTTATTAGTATCACAAACACCAATTTATTTGTTTCACTCTATATCATTATGTTACGTTAAACCAGAATTATCATGTAAATATTCATCTATCAACAAGGCTAGCTCAAGTGAGTATTATACATCATGATTATTATCTGAGAGGAACATAATCCCCCTTCAACATGTATAGTTTCAATTTTGACCTCAAAAGATTCTTAAGATGAATTCTCAAGGGTTAAGTCACTCAAGATCCGATTTACTCAAGTCAAGACATTCACATATGAACATATATTAGCACTCTCTTGGGTACAAAAAATATATTCCTACATCAAGGACCATCATCCCAAGGACATGGATTTTTCAACATACCTCCTTCAGGGTCTTGGGACTCTTTCCTCTCCTAGATGTAAAGTTTATAATACCTTCCTCCTCCAGGGTTTTATTACTCTTCCCTCACCTAGATGTAAGGTTCATCAAAAATAAGTGCCATAGTATTTTTTTATCAAAGTATGTATATGACATGGGATTTTATCGCACTAACAAACTCACTCGGGGTTGAAATCCCCGACCTTTTACCAAAACCAAAGTGCAATAATACCACCCACAGAGGATGAGTCTTATCGTAGTATAGTTAAGGATCGAACCGAAAGGACAATGTTTTTAAGAATATTTATCAGTCTAGTCCAGTTCGAGTTAAGGCTAATATTTAAAATGGTTGGTTGATTTGAGGTTACTTAAACTAATTCCAAGAAAGTAAAAGCTGAATTAAAGTTGGGTTTAGATCAATGATATGGAATCACTGGGATGGTATCGGGTTTCACCACTGCTACACATGCAAACACAATCCAACACAAACAATCTAGGCAAGACAAAATGATCCAAAGGGAGCTGCTGCAGAACCCCCCATATGGGTGTTAGGTTCGCGTAAGCATCACCTTAGGCATCAGATGTCTCGTCACCAACAGGATCACTTACTTACATCTCTGAAGATACAGAAATCCAACGAAGGTTGTGGGCCCCCTATACAGGCGTTAGGCACATAGAAGCGTCACCAAAGGCTAGATGGCTCATCCCCTCACGGATCATACACTTACGACCTTGAAGAAATCCCATTCTATTTCTAGTTTGGGAGTCAACCACATCAATCGATAAGCAAGCAGGTGATAGATCTACAAACTAACATCAACGATAAACAAAGATGATATAAAATCCAACTAAGGTTGTGGTCCTCCCTGAGGGATGTTTAGATCACAGAAGCGTCACCGTAGGCTAGATGTCTCGTCCCCTCACGGATCATACACTTACAACCTCAAGGAATCCTATCGGAAGTTCTCGTCAAGGAGTCAAACTTTGTAAACTGCCATTCCATCCCACATATAGAAGATTTCACAATATAGGAAAGAACAAGATGAAAGCAACTAGATAATCAACTACAAACATACCAATTAATAATGAAATGAAAAGTTATATACCTTGCCATGGAAAGTTTAACAAAAGAACATGATTGCATGGGTAGCGGGGCTAGTCCCCGCACCCCAGTGAAAAGGTACTACTTGCTCATGATGAGAGAAACAAGAAGAATAAGAAAGAGAGAGAGAAATCCACCATGAACTCGGTGCAGAAGGTAGTCACAACTTGGTGAAGATGATGCGACCTTCTACGTCATGTCAGAGCAGATCTAGTCACAAACGGGAGATGCCAAGACAGACCGGACAGTCTCCCTCACTCCGTCTTCCTTCTCTTCTCAGTCTCATTGGTTGCAACACAGGCAGTAGGTGGAATGAAACTGGCATGGACAACACTGGATCTGGATCGAACCTATCTACAGGAAGCCTGTCGGCGTCTCAGAACCGATTCTGAAATAAGGACCATGCTGGTCCTATTTATAGGCACTGGGTTGGCCCTCCTATTTTTGGTGTGATTCCAGTCTGCAAATATCTTATCCAAATGGTTTGCATTTTACTCTCCTCCATTCGGTTTGCTTAATTTGGTTTGCATTTGCATCTCATTCGGTTTGCAGCAAATGGTTTCATGCTAAGGCCATTTGGTCTCCCTGTTGTTTGTTTACTCTTTAAACAGTTTCATAGCCCATAAAGTCTTCACGAGATGCTCATTCAGTCTTCATATATTAAATCCAAATAGTCTTCAGGTCTTCACGTGGGCTGCAAATAGTTTGCTCCAAACGTTATTCACGTGAACAACAAACGATCTTTAATTCATTCGGTCCTGTAGGTTTGGCTGCCCATTCGGTCTTGGATTGGCAATTGGCCATTCGGTTTGCATGCATTGCTGCTTGTACAAACGGTTTGTAAACCATTAATTATCAAACGGTCCTTACGTAGCCAGCCATTCGGTCTTCACATTTCTGCTTTTCCATTCGGTCTTGTGTGTGGTTGCATGCAAACGATCCCATGCAAATTTGTATTGGCTAACGATCTTGATGCATTGTTGTGGCCAAACGGTTTAGTAGTCATAGCAAACGGTTTGTAAACCGTTTGCTCATCAAACGGTTTTGGCTGGCTTTTCATGCAAACGAGCAAATGGAGATCACGTGGCTGCATGTCCAAATGATTTAGTTGTATCTAATAAGTTAAGTGCTCATTCGGTTTGCATGTACGTGATGCTCATATGGTCTTCAGTCTATCCAACAACCAGCAAACAGTCCTCATGCAAGTTCCATTCGGTCTTCATCATTGCGTGATCATAGCAGAAAATGATTTGGTCTCGCTGCATGCATGCACGTGAATAGCTTAAACGGTTTCATGCAAACCAGAACTTCTTCAAATGGTCTCACAGCAGGTGTCCATTCGGTCTTCATGTATAGTTCAAATGGTCTCGGCATTCCCAGCTCCAAATGGTTTTGGGGTGAGCATGTACATTTGGTTTGCATGCAGCAAACGGTCTTCGTTGTTGAACGGTCTTGCGACCTTGGCGCCCAAACGGTCTGAAACCATGCGACGTCTAAACGGTTTTGAGGTGGATCTATCCATTCGGTCTTGAGTCCGAATGGATGAAACTATTTGGTCAGGACCGTTTGGTGAGACCGATTGGTTGAAACCAAATGGTCAAGACCATTTGGTGAGACTGTTTGGTTGAAACTGAATGGTGAGACCGTTCGGTCGAAACCAAGGGTGAGTGAAGGTGGGCCCCAGTTGATTGTTCAGCTTTATCAAGACATGCATTAAATCAACATAAATTTGATTAAAACCTTGATAATCGAATCAATTAAGTAATTGTGCTCATTATGATGCATCTTGATATTTAATGAGTGAAAATTGAGTCAAAATGAGCCCAAGATGGTAATTGAATTTCCTAATGAATATGCATTCATCTAAACACCCCAAACTTAAATGTTGCTCATCCTCGAGTAACACAAAATCTGAAACAGTCGCCAAATGAATACTTTCAATTCGTGTGATTGCTTCATCTTCACATCACGAATATTTTCTTTCTGCTCAATATGACTCAGTATCTCAACCTCCTGAGACCACTAAACACATCTTACCATATCTTCGTTCCTGAGTTCGCTTTCCAATATCACTTCCTCCTCACTTTTTCTAACAACAAGCATGTCAAAGAGATTTGTAAGAGTCCAGAGACACCCATAGAACAACAAGTGTGCATTTGATCTGACACTGGTGTTTTTCAGGATAGTGTAGGCAATCATTATGCCATTAGGTAGAAAAGGGAGTGAAAGGTGGTATGGAAGGAAGAAGTAAATCTCTCCTCTATTTGACTCAAGATTTTTATTTTATGATGTGCAATTTCATTTATTGCATTTTTTTGTGTGAATCTCTCCTCTATTCGACTCGAGATTGCATTTCTTTTTGTGTGCACTTTGGCATCTTTTTGTCTGCAAATCTCTCCTCTATTCGACTCGAGATTGCATTTTTGGTGGTACACCCCTATAAATTTTTGAGGGGTATGGAAGAAGCAGATATATAGAGGGAAGTGGTGTGCCACCGCAAACTTAGGGTTTTGCACTATTTTGGCTATTTTTGTTTCTTTTTTATGGATGGAGGGGTACGAAGATGATGGAAGAAGTGTAGAAGAGAGTTCAGATCAGAATGCAACTTGATTTACAATTTTGTGCACCAGGTCATTCTCTTTATCGTACTCTGCTCTAATAATGGCTTGATGAGGATCCGGTGCGGATTCCATGTTATTGTTCCACTACTTAGTTAGGAAGAATGACATGTTTGATCCCTATTAGTTTGACAGACACTTGTCATATTTGCATAAGTATCATGATGTTAGGAGTCATAAGATTCACAAAATGATTTTAGTCAAAAGGCTAGTTTCGAAAAGTGGTCCTTTTGAGGATTTACTTCAAATAAGGAGGATATAGATTCAAAATGCATAGCAGGTTAGTTAGTGACTTTTAATGAAACCAGGAAGTGTCAAAAATTCATCAAGTATATGTTCAAATTCTTTGAAAGCTTTAAAACTTTAAAATTTTGAAATTTTATTTGAAATTTTTGGTCAAAAATGCGACGATGAAAATCTAAGACTGATTTAGATGGGTGAAGGTGGAAAGTAAGATACGCACCACCCACCCTCCACCCCGAACTTAGAAATTTGCTCGTCCCGAGCAAACTCTAAATCCGAGATGGAGGGGAAATTTCATGTCATTTGGACCACTAGATGTGGTTGCATTCCAGATAGCGCGCGTCCTCCATCTGAAAATCTAGAAAAGCAAGATCAATCAGAACTCAAGATAGCATATCGCGATGTGAATTTTATTTGTTGCCAAATTAGCTTAAAGGTGAAAACAAAATTAAGGAAAAATTTCTAGTTCAAAATTAAAACTAAATTCGAATTTATTTATCGGGTTGCCTCCCGACAAGCGCCTTTGTTTTACGTCGATGGCTCGACGTGATTCCTTCAACTTCTACAGCGGATATGTTGGATTGAAGAGAACCAGCATCCTCTTAGAGCCTCTATCAGTAGATGTGAAATATCTCTTCAATCGTTGACCATTTGCCACAAATTCACCCGTCTTGTCATTCCATAAAGAGAAAGCACCATGTGGGTAGATGCTCTTGACAATATAAGGCCCAGACCAGCATGAGCAGAGTTTTCCTGGGAATAACTTCAACCTTGAGTTGAATAGAAGAACTTGGTCTCCCACTTGTATGTCTTTTCTTTTCAGATGTCCATCGTGCCAAAGTTTTGTACTTTCTTTGTAGATTCGTGCATTCTCATAAGTGTCATCCTCTCTATTAGTTAATACTTGCTTCGCTAATCTCATTACTTGCTTAATTAGTCTCTTGCCTTATTCATGTTAGCTAGATCTTTCTAGGCTAGTTAGTGTTACTATGTGATTGCTTTTTCTTGCTTTAGCTACTTATTTGTTAATTTAGTCCTTCTCTTTCTCGAGTTGGTTAATTTCTAGTGTAGGGTCTCTCTTACCTAGCTTAGTTAGTTTCCATCTCTAGGTTGATAGTTAGGATTGCTTTGCTAGTATTGTCTTTAGTGTTAACTTCCACTTTCTTGCCTTAGTTTAATTGTCACTTTTCTTTCTTAGCTTCCTTTATTTGTTAATTAGAACTAATGTGTATAGGGTTAAAGTAGTATTTGCTTATTGTCTCTCTCTTAGTTGTTTATTTGACCACATTATTGTAACTATAAAACCAAAGCTAAACCCTTGAACCCTAGATTTTGTATTGGGAACCTAGCTAAAACAAACATAGCTCTAGTGCCCCCTCTCTCCCTTGGGTTCAACCCATAACTCATCACCTTTCTACGCTTCCATATAAAATGTGCGCTTGCGGGTAAGTGTTTGAGTATTTGACCATGTCCGTTAGGGTTACAAATTTTGTTATCTCAAGTGTGTGTGTCTCATGCATGCACCAAGATTTCTGGAGCCTTTATTGGGGACAAAGGTGCTTGTCCTAGGTAGTTCATTTAGCTTTGACGTTTCCCACTATCCACACCATTTTTATTCATTATTCTTTGAGTTACTTTTTGCATATTGGTTTGCTAACTTGTCCTCTTTTGTTTGGTTTTTCCTTGTGCAAGTGACACTCAACTCTTGAAGACAATATGGGAGATCAAGATACACATGAGCAACCTCCAGCTCTGCTTCCCATGCACAGCCCACCACATGACTATTTCATGCATGGGAACTACAATTGGTTGATTGCAAGGAGAGTTGATAAAATGTCAGGTTAGTAATTCTACATCCCACGCGATCTTCTTGGGCTTCTCCTCACCTTCTATGGACTTGAGAACGAGAACCTATACAAGAATGTATACTCTTTCCTTCAGACATTATCTGCCTTCACAACATCTATAGCTATAGATTACTCTGTTTGGGTTACTTGTTCCCATTCTCCCTGAAAGACAAGGACAAAGATTGGTATGATTCATAAATAGTAATCACGAGTTGGGAGATATGAAGAATGCCTTCTTGAAGAAAATATATTATATTGCAAGGTTGACACAAATGTAGTCTGCTATAGTAAATTTCAGCCAAATGGATGATGAGAGGTTTCATGATGCTTGGGATAGATTCAAGAATATGTTGAGAGATTCATTCCACCACAAAATTCCTTTATGGCAACTTGTTCAATACTTTTACTCCGGTCGCTCTCAATTGAGTCAAGCTTCAACACATTCTTCTTGTAGAGGTTCATTCATGGCTAAACCCCTAAGGAGACATGGCCTTTATTTGAGCACTTGGTTGAAAATTCAAGATACCAAGCTTCTAGTGTTGTTAATGATTGTGATTGTGCTATTGGTAAGAGAAATTCATCTCCTAATTATGCAAGCCCAAAAATGATGAAGATCCTTGTTAAAATCATGAATCATGTGAAGAATCAAATAGGGAGTTCTCCTAGTCACTTGGTTAATTTTATTAAGTCCTTAGGTGAAGAAGTGAAGACCTTCACTCTAATAGAAACCAGGAACAACAATATCAAATGTATAGTTCTATATTTGAAGGAGAAGTTCTCTCTAGGTTGAAAGTCTTTGAAGAGGTTCATAAAATAGGACAAGACTTGAGCAACGAGTGGAGAAGCTCTCCTCAATACTCGTCATCCAAGTGGGGAAACTTCCTTCCCAACCCATGAAGAACTCTAAAGTTGCAAGTGGACCAATGGGCATTTCTCAAAACTCCTATAGTTAACCGCAATGCAAATGCAACCCATATATAAATTTTAAGGCCCTCCTAAACCTACTACGCCTCCACCACCACAACCACCTTACCAATACACTTACCACCATCAATACTCCTCTCCACCTCATTTCCAACAGCAAGGGCCACCCCCGCCTCCTCCACAAAAGCAACAAGCTCCCCCTTTCCACCATGAATAAGTTGATGTTGTGATAGTTCTAAGGAGTGTGAGAGTTACCCTATTCCTAAACACATTGTATGAGCCCTCGTCCTCAAAAAATATATAGAAACATAATGTTGACATACTAGAGATCTTTAGATAAATGAAGGTGAATATACCTCTATTTGATTCTATCATAAAGATTCTATCGTATGCCAAATTTCTCAAGGATATGACCATGTTCAAGATAAAGTCCATGAGAGGATGCCTAAGAAAATCAAATTGACTGAATAAGTGAGCTATATTCTACAACATACACTTCCTGTGAAAAGGAAAGGCCCAGTATCCCCCTCATACCTAGCTACATAGGGGGACATCGCATATAACAACCCATCCTTGATTTGAGATCTAGTGTCAATTTGATGCCATATAGTATCTATGTGGAACTGAAGTTAGGAAACCTGAAGTCAACCAAATGGACTCCCCAATTGGTGGATCGTCCAATCAAAGTGCCTAGAGGAAGGGTGGATGATGTCTTAGTGATGATAGACAAAGAAAGGATAGTTGTGTTCTCAAAAAATTTTATTGTTCATTACATGAATCCGGAGGATAGGAAGATTCTCATCATTCTAGAAGACCATTCTTGTCTACATTGGATATCAAAATACATGTGTGTAGTGGCACAAAGACGGTCTCTTTCATGGACATAAAGATAAAGACCAATATGTTCAAGACCCCCACCTGAAAAGAATGTGATGAGGATGTTGAAGTTTGTCACTTGAAAAACTCAAATGACAACTCAAAAGTTGGGAACCTATATGGAATGCCTCTTAATAACCTTTATGATCAATAGGATAAGGAACAACTGTTGAATGCAAATGAGAGATCCATCTACTTCAAAAGTGGTCCCACAAAGTTACCTAATAGTTTATTAATTTAAGGAACTAGAAAGCTTGCCTGAAGGCATAAAAATTAGTGCTAACCCACCTAGGTTTGGGGACTTCTTCACCAAACCTTCAATTTTTTTTACTTTCTAATTATTTTATACATTTTCCAAGAAAAAAACACACATGTGTTTAATACTTTTACTTTTGAGTTTTGAAATAGGAAAACAAGTTGGAATTGAGAAAAAGAGCTCAAGTCAGGGCCAATGAGTATATAATATCTTCTATGGATCAAAGAAATTGAATGAGATATGAATTTTTGAAAGAACTATGAAGAATTGAAGATTTTTGAACTAAAAGTGACCAACAAGGTCGTCCTACCATGGAACTGACGTTTTTGCCTCATCAAATTTATAGGGAAATTTTGGGAGTTTTGAGGCCGACCACCATGGTCATGATGACTATAACGGTCCTTCTAGCATCTTGCCAGCATAGTCATGCTGGATAGAATACCTTGCTAGAGAGGCCCCACATTTTAAGTTATTAATTTTATTTGGAGAGCAACACAACCATCCTCATTCTAGTGCAACCAACACAGGTGTTTTGTGCTGTAGGAAATTTAGGGTGACTCCCAACTCCCCCAAATCCTCCCACTCTTCATCCCCAAGCTCCATTGAATCTTCCTTGATCTTGCAAGGGTCTTTCCCTACCTCCAACTCTCATTCTCCATCCATTTCCACCTTCAAATCTCTGTCTCTAGCTCCATTCCTCCCCACCTCTCTGGAAGGATGAAAAACCTAACTTGACCTCCATTTTCCAACAAAGATCATAGAAAAATGAAGAATATGGGCAAGGCAATGAAGAACGAGGTCTAAGATGGCATCCAAGTGATCATAATCACCAAATCCTACACTAAGAGAGTTGTCAATGTCACCCATCGTGCCACAGTCCCACTCCATCACTATCAAACTCCATTTCTAGGTCCCTTCCCCATTTCACATTGGTGAGCAGCTCTCATTTCTAATCCTCTTCTAGCCTACACACCATAGATCTGACCTATAGTAATCATTGGGAGGAAGAAGCCTCGTCGAGTCACGAGGTGGATGATGTTGTTAACTCCATTGATCTTGATGCTCTAGCTAGGGAAAGAAGGATCAAGAATACTACTTCCACCATTTCTTCACGCCTACCTCGACATCATACTCCAACGAGACACTCCAAATCTTTAGCACATCCACAAACTACACAACAAGCCATAACAAGGAGGTTGTTAATCAAAGAATAAGAAGAAGATGATGATGTGCAGATTGAACTGGTTCCCCTCAACTTGGACACAAGTTCAAGGTCACATGATTACCAAGAAGAAGAAGGAGAGGGAAAAAAGAGTGAGGAAGTGGAAGATGAGCAGTAGATATGTTAAGGTTGGAAGTGGAAATAATGAATATTTGTGGAAAACATCTTGAAGAAGTTACATTCACCAAAAGGGAAAATAGAATTTTTTTGTGAAGCCTATCCATCCTAAGTGTACTACGAGGAGGGTGATCCCTACGAGGTATGTGTGCATGTCTACTATGCAAGCCTAGGGATTTTCTATGTACTGAAGATGTATCTAAATCCAATGAGTTTGTACAAGGATGAGGTCCGAGAGACCTACATTGAAACAACCCATGAGATCTTTAGGACACTAGAATATGTTTAGTATAAAGGTGAGGATGCTATTCGGTTCATGGATTGATGACTCTACACATGTTTTAATAGCCTCCCTGCTGAACAAAATTTTCTCCGACGCCTGAAATAGCAAAGAAATTTGATGAAGGGAAATTTGATAAAGGGCAACTCAATTATTCAATAATGTGGAAAGACCTCATCATACAAGAAACTTTTGTAGTGGGGAAGTCCAAGACTAGTGGGTTTCATAACCCTCTCATGAGGTACATGCAAAAAGTCTTAGCCCAAGGTTGTTTCTCCCAAAAAGATTTGTTTGTAATGACCATGACGACAAATGTTAAATATGTCAATATGGGTGCTATGATGATTGATCACCTAAAAAAATCCCTTCCAAGAGAAAACACTCTTTCATAATGGTAGGGATAGTTACTACTATTTCTTTAGCCCTATATTACAATCTAGAGGGTCTTACAAAAGCAAAAGAGACCAAGTTTGTTGACGTGAACCATCTTTCACGGTCCTAGATGATCTCCCGTGGGATGAAAAAGTTATCTACAATATGAACCTTAGATTATATAGCCTTACCATAGAGTTTCCTATCACACTAGTGTTTTGATTAGTGAGGTAGGACCAATAGAATATTTTAATGCACAATTGGAAGAGGATCATCCCAGAGAGGGCTTTAGTGCACCACATGTAGATTTACCTATGGGAGAGGAAGATCCCAATGTACCTAAGCAACAACGGTAAAGATACCAGCCTTGCACAAGAGTAAGACAAGATGAGTTTTATGTGTAATGACCTCTAGTAAATGCAAATGACAAGTCTTCTCTTTATTCATAGTTGGAGGGGATTCAACATATGCAGTAGGCGATGTGGTTTGATCAGTAGTTGATGCATCATCATATCAACCACATGTACTTCTTTCAGTATGTGCAAGTTCAGAGAAACCCCCCAAGGGGGGAGGATTCCTAGGATGTGCTATCAGGTTACTAGGAGACATACTCGCCTCCATAGACAGATTATCGGGGCAATTACTACTAGAATCCTCCACCATATGGGGGACCACTACAAGATCCACCTCTTCAATAACTACTATTCTAACACTCATGCTGAGGACATCATGATTCAAAAGTTTGGAATGGCAAGGTGATACATGTCCTTCTTCTTAGTTTCATTTTGATATGCATGTTTTACCTGCTCCACCTATTTTTCCATATTTTGTGATGATTGTTGATACACTTTCTATCTAAATTAGAATTTTGCTTGTTTTACATATGTGCATGCATATAGTTCACTTCTTGGATTTTTTTTGTAATTTTTCAAAAAATGTGTTCTATTTGCCATTCCCTACCATTCATTGCTTTTCATGTAGCTTTTTAAAAATTTCTTGTCTGTTTTATCTATAATTGCTTATTTGCCATTTATTGCTTATTAATGTAGGTTCAAATCTGATTTAAGGCAATTTGGAACCATTTTTGGCCAATTTTGTCCAAAATTGAAGTTTCTTGCCTAAAAGCATGTTTTAACCCAATCTCTACATTTAGAATTTAAAATTCTGACCTTTGACAAATGTGCATCATATTCTCATGGTCTATTGCTCAATGGTCTCAAGTTATTACTTTCTACATGAGAATCACCTCTTTCATGCTTTTGGAATGTTTGGTTGAATTTTGATCTAACTTAACCACAAATGCTTAGGGTTTGTTGAATATCATGGTATAAATGTGATTTTGTATTTTCTCATTCATGTGGTGTTCCATTACTTAGTGAATTTGTTGGAGTAATCTTCATGCAGGAAATCTTGTGTTGAAACCCACACTAGTGACTCCTCTCTTGATTAACTTTTCTTTTGACACTTTTTACCTCTATACTCATGAAAGGATGCCTAATAGCACACTTTAGACTTGACCACCCTCCAAAAGTTTGGGGTGGCCATATCTATATGCCTTCTGCTCCGCTCTTGCTACCACATGCCCTAACTACCACCAAGGGAAAAGAAATATATATATATATAATAAAAGATATTCCTATTTAATAGAATCAAAATAAAGAAAAGAAGAGTGATCATATGTATTATCACTCAAATATATTATCACAACCTCCTTCATCCATTTTCATGCCCATTGATCTAGGAAATATCAAATCTAGCTCATTTGACCCTTTTTCACAGCCATGTGGGTCACCCAGTATGGTTTAAGATGTGAGATTGAACGCATGAAGGTAAAACAACACTCCTAATCATCTTTAATTGTCACCATCATGAAATGGTTTACCTGATATGGATTGATTGTGTATTCTATTCCAAATATTTGAAGTTCGTAGGCTTAATTCTTTAATCACAATTGGTTTGTGAAAGAGGAGAGGAAAGAGGTGAAATACATGTAATTAGTCATCATTGAGTTCGTCTAATCAACATATGTCTACTTTGATGCATTTGTCATTTCTTGCTTGTTCAAAAATCAAAGAGAGATTGATTTGGAGAATACTTGATGATAAGAATGTAATAAGTTTGGGGTTGTGAGTGCAACCATCATTTAGGGCTTCATCTTTTGTCATTTTACTCTTTAATCACATCTAAACATGTTAGGGTGTATATTATTTCCCTAAGCAAATGGTTTTTTATCAAATGAACTTATGGAGGTTCTTTGCATGTTTTTAGGTGATTTGATCACACTTTGGGTGGATGAGAGAGAAGGAGGATGACCTAACTATGTCTCTACCCCTAGAGAAGCCTAAAGATAGTCTAAGAGATTTCCCAATCTACCCTTAGTGGCCAAGAGTCAAGTCAAAGAAAGAATTCCATGGATGGTGGAAAAAGAAGATGAAAGTGCAAGAATAAGACAGCAGCATGACCATGGTGCCAAGAAATGGTCATTCTACAAATGCCAAATTCATAGAAGCTACACAAACTTGAAGAAAAACCAAGCAAGTATAGTAGAACGACCATGCAAGAAGACCCCAACACGATCATGTTGGCCAGAATGGTAGTGTTGCCAAAGCCAATAGGCCTGTGCCAAGAGGAAATACCAAGCCCCAAGTCCCCACCATGATTGTGCTACCAGCATGATAGTGCCACCTCATAGCCACCAAGGTCATGCTACCAACCTCCAAAACCACGTTCTCTGTTGTCATTTTCCTACTTTCACCACCACAATCATTCCCTCCTAGCATGCCCCTTCTACCACTCCACCACCACAGTTGTTCTTCCTAAAATGATCATGATTCTAGAAAACCTTAGGACATTTTTCAATTGGATTCTCTATTATGCCCCCATTTAATATTAGACCCGCTAGACCCCTATATAAGCCTTGGAGGCAGCTGGAGGTTGAGGGTTGGCTCCCTTGAGCATTCATTTCACCTCCTTATCACCTACCTTCCTCACTCCATGTCCATTTCATCACCTTCCACACCAAAACCCTAGTTTGTAGGGTTTTTCCCACTATCCATTCTATTTCCATGAAATTGCAGCTTGGAGGAGGGAAATGTTCATGCTTCCAACTGTTAGAAAAGAAGATTTCAACTTCTACACCAAGATCCATGGCTTCTTCTATCTCCTTCTTCTTCATTTTGCATTTTCCATTGTCATGAGTAGCTAAGCCCCCTAGATTGGTTGTTTGGGGTTAAAATGTAACTTTGATACCATGTTGGGGAAAAGTAATGTGTAAACTATATAGTTTCTTTTGATAATGATTATGTTCTACTTTTATCTCATTTCCAATTTATTGCATGGTTTGAGCTTAAAATCACCTGGGTAATCATGATTTCAAAGACAAACATGTTTGTTCATCTTACTCAAACTCATGCTTTTTGGCAGCAAGTCCATTGCATTGATGGCCAATCAGATAAGTTTGCTTTTTCTCTAGATTTTTGCTTATTTCAAATTTTTCTTCCATGGGGATAAATTGAATTTGTCATTTTTGTGTTTTCTCGAGAATTTTTGTTGTCACTGACTTTAGACAAGAAAGATCAGTAGGGGAAATGGCTTATATGTAGTTATTTTAGGATTTTCTCCTAGGTCTAACTAGTGGATCCCTAGCCAGCTACCCATATTCCTACATGTCAATCCAATCCCCTACACCTAAATGAGAGATCCAAATAGCTAGTTTAGAAGCTCTTAGTAAAATTGGCTTGGATTTACCTAAAGGCTAGATGGTAGGTGATGTGCGGTCCAAACCCTCATTTCCACCCTCCATTACTACCCTTGGCCCCCAGTTTCCCTAAGAACTTCAATCCTAGAAACCTAGAATTGATTAGATCCTTATTGAATTTCACCTAAACCCTAATTCAAATGAGCATCATAAGGTTGTATAAGGCTAATAGGGAGTACTTCTCCTATACACTCCCTATCCTTCCATGGCAAATTATTAGTTTAGGGTAATTTTCTAGCATCTAACTTGTTGTTTTGTTTGAAAATCTAAATAAATGAGTATGGTTTGCATGTTATGACCCCCAACGTAGCTAATATTCACATTACCCCAAATGACCCACACTTCCCTAAATTGATCAAATACCTATTTTCTCCCTTGCGTAGTTAATGCTTTCTTAGTTAATGTCCTTACTTGCTTAATTATTCTCTTTCCTTGTTCATGGTAGCTATATCTTTCTAGGTTAGTTAGTGTTACATTGTGATTGTTTTTTCTTACTTTAGCTAATTTGTTGTTAATCTATTCCTTTGCCTTCCCTAGTTGGTTAATTGCTAGTGTAGTGTCTCTCTTGCCTAGTTTAGTTAGTTGTCATCTCTAGGTTGATAGTTAGGATTTCTTTGCTAGTCTAGTCTTTCGTGTTAACTTGCTCTGACTTTCTTGAGTTAAATTATCTCTTTTCTTACTTAGCTTCCTTTCTTTGTTAATTAGAACTAAACTATCTGGGGTTAAATTAGGTTTTTCTTATTGTCTCTCTCTTAATTGCTTGTTTGACCACATTAGTGTAACTCCTAACCCAAAGCTTAACCCTTGACTCCACATTAGAAACCTACCAAAATGAACATAGCTCTAGTGTCCCCTCTCTCCTTTGGTTTTGACCCCTAACTTGCCACCTTCTTGTTCTATGATACAAATTCGTGCTCTCACTAGTAAGTGTTTGAGTATTTGATCATGTTTTTTATGGTTACAAATTTTGTTAGCCCAAGTGTGTGTGTACCAAGCCTCAATGGCTAAATAGTTGACTAGATAAACTGGACCACTCCTCTAAACATGGGTACTCAAGTAGAGTGTCAAAACACTTGCTTAACTATCTACATCGGTGGTTCCATAAAGGTTGACTTATTGAGTAGTAATTGAACTATGTGAACTATAATGGGTTCCACTAAAATCTCTAATTAATGTTGGGTAACTTATAATTTTAGGAGATTGTTGTCACCGGGTTTAGTCCCCCATGCCTCTCTGGTACGCTCGTGCTACCTCATCCCAGACTATTCAAGTCAGTAGGCATGTTTCCTCCTTCATGGTGTAGACCTCCATGATGGATTATACAATGTTTAGGGCATCTATTGTCTAGTTAATCTTCTAGTTTCACTGATAGATTGACTATTGTACGATTCTTAGCTTAACTCTATACTAAAGGCTTCTGTTTTTTCTTTTCTAAACATTGAAATCAATCTAAAACACTACTATCAATAAAGTAAACTACACGAACTAATAAATTGAGCATACATGTAACTACTGGATTGAACTACTCTTTGATTTCATAAATCGGCAACAATCATCGACTAGATCACAGATTCATTCCATGATTTGATATTTTAGAATTTACGACAAAGCTATGGCTCGAGTGCCTCAAATTCTGCCATTAAGATCCATCACAACATCATAACCAATAAATATAGATATGGAAGCATCTATAAGACATTAGTAATATGCTAAAAAAATCAACAACTCAACTGAAATCTCATATTTTGGCTCAATAAATAAAAATAATAATCACCATACAAGAAATTAAATGCTCTTTATGATTTTTGGCATACTTTCTATAAAATTAAGGTTAAAGGGTGATTTTACACTCACTTGAGTCTGATCCTAGCTTATTGATCTCGAGTCTAAGCTTGGTACGCTTGGATATTGATCTACTCATCTTGGTTTTGAGCTAGGAGCTTCAATTCCACCATCTATAGGTCTAAATCAAGCTACTGTTCTAGGCTTCATCTATTGGAGGAAGAATAATAAGGAAAGAGGACGGTATTAACCTTTTTCTAAGCTTCGACCAAGGAAAAGGAGAGAGAACTAAGGGTAAGCCATCAATTTAGACTTACCTTGATGATTCTACAACTAGTTCTATCAGTGTCCCACGTTCTTCATGTTCTTCCCTAAAATCACCATACAGGTCACCTTATCTTGTGTCTTTTTTGTGGTTTGGGGCCATGCTTGTTTATATAATCGAAATTTGAATCTAACAAAATAAATATAATCAAATTTTGATAAGTGTATCAAAAGTTATGACTATTTTCACAATTGATTGTGTTGGGCGGCAGCACAACACATTTTCATCATTTTGTGGGACCATTAGTTTGCACCACAGGAAGGCCCACTAGAAAAACCATCAGAATGCCCATCCAAAAATGCATCCCAAGGCCATACAAGAAAACCATTACGTCTAGAAAAGCATCAAAAGGCCCATCTGAAAAATAATCAGATGAACCATTAGTTGTCAACTGATGGTAGTCCTGTGTGAAAATTGAAAATGCCATAACTCTCTCATTTTAACTACTAATTGTTTTATCCTTTTTGTATTTGACTCACAATTTAATTTTCTATAACTCTATAGAAAAAAATTGAAAAAAAACATATTAAATAACATGTTTTATTAATTAAATCCTCAAATGTCTAAAATGCTCTTCTCACACACATGTATGGGCTATTATTGTATCAACTAAGGTTCAAACCTAGATGTATTAGTAATACATGTTTTCTTTAACTTATAAAAGAACAAGTTTAAGCTAAAACAATATATAAATCAACCAGTTAATAATGTGAAACGTTAATAAAGGTGTAATTAGTAGCAGGACTTTATCTTAAACCCTCAAATTATCAACAAAGGTATAAGTTGTAATAATCTCCTTTTATAATAAAAAATTTGTCTCAAAATTCCAAGAAGAGGAAAGGATATTTTTCACACATCTCTAAATTTAACCACCATGTAGCTTTAAATATAAATGATTTTATAATATAAATGATTAATTCTCCAAGTTGAGATGCGCAAGTTAGGGCATTTGGAGTTCGTCTATACCTAATCTAAAATCACTCAAGTAGAGACATTAGGCACAATTAATTGGAATGGTTTAGTCATCATCAAAACAAGGGTTTAGTCAATTTAGACCTTGAGTCAACAGTAATCTTTATGTAATTGTGCTTGACTCTATTAAGTAGCCTACCATTGGTAGATGCCTAGTAGTCATTTCAAATGATATTTCTCTTTGACATCATCGGCTCAGTCGTGTAAATATGCACCAGTTGAAGAATTTGAGCAAAAAGTACTAGGTCAATGGACCACCAAATTGGATTTTGAAAAGGATGAGGAATGCCAATCTTGTACCCAAGGAAAACAAACCAAGTCCTCCTTCAAATACAAAGGAGTCCTTAGTACTAAGAGAGCTCTTGAACTTCTTCACATTGATCTATTTGGACCAATGAGCCTTTTTCAAGAGCCAATTGGTGATTATGCATCCTATGAATATGATCACTTTTAACCATCCCCTCCACATGTTGCTTTTGGTAGCTTGTATGGATGGTCCACCATTTTCCATAGCTCAAGACTTGATCCTTCCCTGTAGAATTGTAGCCTTCTTTTCCAATAGAGAAAGTTACTCCCATCAAAGATTGGAAGGTTGATGAAGTATATCCCACCTTGGTAGTCACCCATCTTCTCCTACTTGTTGAAGTATGCTTGGAGAAGACCCGCTCTGATACCAATTGTTGGAACCTAGATGGGTGATTGGATGCTCTAGGGGGGTGAATTGAGCCGAATGCACTTAAACAAAATTCATTAGACCTTCAAGATATATCACAAGATAAGGTTGCTAAATAGGAAGTTTGAGTGCAACTAAAACATGCATATCAAGGGAGAGAGAGATTGAACATAAACCAAGTGGTGGCTGCATTCAACCTCTGGTAGTCAATACAAACATGTCACCCTTTCACAAGTCTGGTGGAAATCTATTCATTGGTTGCACTTGTGGTAACTGTAATCCCCCTTTTTTGGGAACTACCTACGTAGGACTCACCCACATAGACTCAGATATTGCATAAATTATACATGCGTATAAGAGCTTGACAACCTCCTACCTGACCACCTCAGTCATGATCAGGTTGAGACGTCATTGAGGCTGAACTATTTCCTTCACTCCCTCTTCAAGACGGATCGTATGTTGGCATAAGGCTGGTGAAATCCCTTTTATATCTGCTACAGACCAACCAAATGCATCTCGGTGGTTCTTCAACACAGTGAGAAGTTTCTTCTCCTCCTCATCACTAAGAGATGATGAGATGATCACTTGTAGCTTTTCTTCTACAGCAAGGAAGACATACTTTAAATGTGGAGGTAGCGGCTTCAGTTCCAGGTCTGGTGGGTTCAAAAGAGATGGGACCAAAGGAGGGGGTGGTGGTCCTAGATCTTGAAAGCGCCTTGCATAATAGCATGGTATTCCATTTAATAGATAAATGCACTCCTCTAGAAATTTTTTGCATAAGCTATCATCCACTCTGTTTGTCAAGTAGGATTCTAAAGGTAACAGTGGAGATGACCCTATCACAAAATTAGCCTTTACTTCTTCTTTTGTAGCTTGGTCATAATCCTCCCCGTCATCTCCTGGATAGTGCATAGCTTGAGTCAAAGAAAGTACCTTAGTGTTCTCCAGGATGTCAAAGGGTAGAGTGCCTTTATCCACTCTTGTCATCACATGATCCATATCCAAGAATGGCTTCCCCAGAAATAAAGAATTTTTTTTGTCTACCTGTTGAATCATGTTGCATTGTGCCTTATCTCCCATTGCTTGGGAATGCTCCAGCATCTTTATTTACAATATATAATCTTATATTCCCATAGTGAGGCGTCCTCTCCCGTGAAATTCCCTTTAACGATGAACATAAGAATGTGCATCTTTAAACAAAGTGAGCCAATAGAACCCACTCTCCAGGACTTTGGTTGTCGTCCTGGAGCTAGCATGGTGCCCACCCGTGGGTAGAGAGTGACAATGTGATAGAATGCTCTCTACTTCACACTCACGAACACACCTTCTCAATAGACCATCCCTACATTGCTTGAGAAGAATTAGGTCATCCTAGATATAAAATCTTAAAGAATGGAAAAATGGTTTTTTCTCCTGGTAACCCCAATCTGCAGGTATCTCCTTACAAGCCAAGTAATTCACTATATCTACAAACCATGGGTCATTAGATTGAACAATAATCAGTTTCTCATCTGGAAACTCCTCAACAATGGAGATAGCTTTATCTCTCTCATCTGACCTCTCTAACCTAGAAAGATGATCAGCCACTACATTTTCCACACCTGCTTTGTCTTTAATCTCAATATCAAATTCCTGTAACAAAAGAATTCACCTAATAAGTCTATGTTTTGCATCGTTCTTCTGTAACAAATACTTGATAGAGGCATGGTCTGTCAACACTATCACCTTAGCCCCTACTAGGTACTGTCGGAATTTTTCAAAGGCAAACACTACTGCTAATAACTCCTTTTTAGTAGGGTGTAGTTCATTTGTGCATCATTTAAAGTTTTAGACGCATAATAGATAACAGTAGGAATTTTATCACGGCATTGACCCAACACCGCTCCCACTGCAAAATTCGATGCGTCACATATCATTTCAAATGGAAGGCTCCAATCTGGAGCCTGTACAATTGGCGTAGAAATCAATTTTTCTTTAAGTGTTTCAAAAGCTTTAAACATCGTGCATCAAAAGCAAAATCAAAGTCTTTTTATAAAAGCTCAGATAAAGGCTTGGAAATTTTTGAAAAAACTTTTATGAATCGGCAAAAAAATCATGCATGGCCTAAGAAACTCCTAACTCCTTTCACTGATGTCGGTGGAGGTAGTGAGGAAATAACCTCAATCTTGACTGGATCAACTTCCATGCCCTTGTTGGACACCTTGTGTCCAAGAACTATTCCTTCACTCACCATCACATGACACTTTTCCCAGTTAAGAACCAGGTGAGTGTCCTCACATCTTTGTAACACCCTATCCAAGAAACACCCCATTAAGAATGTGTCTATCATGAATTTTCTTTGTCCTCTCCTTATATATCCTAGAGCTCTCATAAGTGTTCATCCTTAGCTCATCTAACTCATTTAATTCTAGAAATCTCTTCTCACCTGCTTCATCTAAATTGAAGTTCAGTTTCTTCATAGCCCATCTGGCTTTATGTTCTAATTCTATAGGTAAATGGCATGCACGGTCATAGATCAGCCTAAAAGGTGTGGTACCTATTGGAGATTAAGAAGTTGTTCTATAGGCCCAGAGTGCATCATTAAGCACATAACTCCAGTTCTTGCAATTGGTTGAGATTGTTCTCTCTAAGATCTGCTTTACTTCCCTATTTGAAACCTCAACCTAACCTTGATTCTGTGGGTGATATGGGCTACACATATGGTGTTTCACCCCGTACTTGCTCAAGAGAGCTCCAAACTGCCTATTAGTGAAGTGTGAGCCACCATCACTAATAATTAGGTGAGGGGCACCAAGCCTGCTAAAAATGTAATCCTTTACAAATTTACACACAACTTGTGCATCGTTGGTGCAGGTTGGAATTGCTTCCACCCACTTAGACACATAGTCAACTGTAAGAAGAATGTACATGTACAAATTAGATGACACAAATAGACCCATAAAGTTTATACCCCAAAGATCAAAAACTTCAACCTCCTGAAATACATTTTAGGGCATCTCATGTCTCTTTGAAATTGTACCTGCATGTTGACAAGCATCACAACAACGAACATAATTATGTGCATCTTTAAACAAAGTGGGTCAATAGAACCCACTCTCTAAGACTTTGGTTTCCGTCATGGAGCTAGCATGGTGCCCACCCCTGGGTAGAGAGTGACAATGTGATAGAATGCTCTCTACTTCACACTCAGGAACACACCTTCTCAATAGACCATCCCTACATTGCTTGAGAAGAATTAGGTCATCCTAGATATAAAATCTTAAAGAATGGAAAAATGGTTTTTTCTCCTGGTAACCCCAATATGTAGGTATCTCCTTACAAGCCAAGTAATTCACTATATCTGCAAACCATGGGTCATTAGATTGAACAACAAATAGTTTCTCATCTGGAAACTCCTCAACAATGGAGATAGCTTTATCTCTCTCATATGACCTCTCTAACCTAGAAAGATTATCAGCCACTACATTTTCCACACCTACTTTGTCTTTAATCTCAATATCAAATTCATGTAACAAAATAATCCACCTAATAAGTCTAGGTTTTGCATCCTTATTCTGCAAAAAATACTTGATAGCGGCGTGGTCTGTCCAAACTATCACCTTAACCCCTACTAGGTATTGTCGAAATTTTTCAAAGGCAAGCACTACTGCTAATAACTCCTTTTCAGTAGTGGTGTAGTTCATTTGTGCATCATTTAAAGTTTTAGATGCATAATAGATAACAGTAGGAATTTTATCACAGCGTTGACCCAACATTGCTCCCACTGTAAAATCTGATGTGTCACACAACAGTTCAAATGGGAGGCTCCAGTCCAGAGCCTGCACAATCAGAGAAGAAAATAATTTTTCTTTAAGTGTTTCAAAATATTTTAAACACCATTCATCAAAAGCAAAACCAGCGTCTTTTTCTAAAAGCTCAGACAAAGGCTTGGAAATTTTTGAAAAGTCTTTTATGAATTGGCGATAAAATCCTGCATGACCTAAGAAACTCCTAACTCCTTTCACCGATTTCGATGGAGGTAGTGAGGAAATAACCTCAATCTCAATTGGGTCAACTTCCATGCCCTTGTTGGACACCTTGTGTCCAAGAACTATTCCTTCACTCACCATCATGTGACACTTTTCCCAGTTAAGAACCAGGTGAGTGTCCTCACATTTTTGTGACACCCTATCCAAATTATGCAAACAGTCATTGAATGACTCCCCATAAATTGAAAAGTCATCCATGAAAACCTCAAGGCACCGCTCCACCATATTAGAAAAAATGGTAATCATACACCTTCGAAACATGGCAGGAGCGTTACATAAACCAAAAGGCATTTGGAAATAAGAAAAAGTTCCATAAGGGCGGGTGAAAGTGGATTTCTCCTTATCCTTAGGCTCTATTTTAATCTAATTGTAGCCGGAATACCTGTCAAGAAAACAAAAGTGAGATCGACCGGATAAACGTTCCAGGATTTTGTCAATAAAGGTAGGGGAAAATGGTACTTCAAAGTGGTTGCATTCAACCTCTGGTAGTCAATAAAAACATGCCACCTTGTCATAAGTCTGGTGGAAATCTATTCATTGGTTGCACTTGTGGTAACTGTAATCCCCCCTTTTTTGGGAACTACCTACGTAGGACTCACCCACATAGAGTCAGATATTGCATAAATTATACCTACTGATAAGAGCTTGACAACCTCCTTCCTGACCACCTTAGTCATGATCGGGTTGAGACACCATTGAGGCTTAACAATTTCCTTCGCTCCCTCTTCAAGACGGATCTTATGTTGGTAGAAGGCTGGCGCGATCCCTTTTATATCTTCTACATACCAACCGAATGCAGCTCAGTGGTTCTTCAACACAGTGAGAAGTTGCTTCTCCTCCTCATCACTAAGAGACAATGATCATTGGTAGCTTTTCTTCTACAACAAGGAACACATACTTTAACTGTGGAGGTAGCGGCTTCAATTCTAGGTCTGGTGGGTTCAAAAGAGATGGGACTAAAGGACAGGGTGGTGATCCTAGATCTTCAAAGCGCCTTGCATAATAGCATGGTATTGCATTTAATAGATAAATGCACTCCTCTAGATGATTGTTTCATAAGATATCATCCACTTTGTTTGTTAAGTAGGCTTCTAAATGTAACTTTTGAGATGACCCTATCAAAGAATCACCCTTTACTTCTTCTTTTGCAACTTGGTCATAATCCTCCTTGTCATCTCCTGGATAGTGCATAGCTTGAGTCAAAGAAAGTACCTTAGTGTTCTCTAGGATGTCAACAGCTAGAGTGGCTTTATCCACTCTTGTCATCACATGAGCCATATCCAAGAATGGCTTCCCCAGAAATAAAGAAATTGTGTTGTCTACCTATTGAAGCATGTTGCATTGTGCCTTATCTCCCATTTCTTGGGAATGCTCTGGCATCTTTATTTCAAATCTATCATCTTGGATTCCCATAGTGAGCCGTCCTCTGCCCATCTCAAGTATCATGTCTGCAGTAGCTTGGGATGGTCTCCCCAGTAGGAATTCATTACCATGGTTGTATTGCATCTCCATACTACAAAATCTGCAGGAAAAACAAACATGTCTACCTTCACTAGAACATCTTCACAAATTCCATATGGCTTCACTACAGAGTTGTCCGCCAACTGGATTGTCATGGTGCTCCTTCTGGTTTCTTTGATTCCAGGCTTCTTGACAGTAGATAGGGGCATCAGATTGATACTTGCCCCTGAATCACACAAAGCTTCTCCGAATTTTGTCTTCCCAATAAAGCATGTTATATTAAAATAGTTGGGATCCTGTCTTTTGGGTGGTAGTGTGCCCAAAATAAAAGCATTGACTTGTTCTTTAAGAACCACCACATCAGATTCTGGGATCTTCCTCTTCTTAGTAATGATATCTTTCAAGAACTTCCCATAAGATGGTATTTGTTCAATTGCATCAATCAAAGGTATGTTCACCAATAGTTTTCAAAAGTTGTCTAGAAACTTCTTGAATTGCCTATCCATCTTTGTATCCTTCAAACTATTTGGAAATGGCACCGGAATCACAGGTGCCCTCTATTGAGGAGGAAAGTATGCTCTAGTCTTATTGCCTCCTACCTCATTAGTTGGTTCCTCTGTGGTCTTCTCTTGGTCTGTAGTGTCTACTTATTCTACTTCCACTGGCTTAGCTTGAGTGTTTGCATCTTCTATCACTGCATTCTGTGGTGCTCCATTCAATATATTTCTACCACTGTAGAGTAGAACCGCTTATGCCTGATGGTTTCCGGAAGGTACATTGGTGTTCGCTGAAAAACCCTATTGCATTAGCTGCTTCAAAGCATTCAAATCTGCTGCAATCTGGGACATATGTGTCTCAATACTACAAATGTGTGCCCCCTAATTCTACAAGTCTCTTTGTGTCTGTGCAATTTGTAGCTCATTCTAACTCACCAACTTGCCTAACATTTGCTCAATCCTATCAATCTTCTGTTGTTCCGATGTGTATTGGGCTTGACCACCAAACTGTTGTGGTCTTGGTGATTGTTGCTATGTTTGAGAAGGATCTGGTTGGAAGTTATTGGGGTCCTTTCATGAGAACTTGGGTCTTTCCTCTGTGAATAATCATTATTCTTGTACTGACCCTGGCGCATGTATTTTCACTCCTCTTCCTCTTCTTCATTAGGGCCTCTATCTGGAGCACATAGTGACTTAGAAATGAGATCCAACTTCTCATTCAAGGCAGATATCACTTTAGATTCACTAAAACTCTTTATTGTGGTTGGTGTCTCTCTTTCTTCTCCCCAGGATTGATTCTTTGACATGTTCTTGAGGATCTTTAAGCAATGAGTGGGCTTATTATTCAGAAAGAACCCTGCTCCTGTGTTGTCAAGAGTTGTTCTCTCCCCTTTGTGCAAACCATAGTAAAAGATCTTTGTCTATCCCTACATATCAATGCCATGATGAGGCACTTTTCTAAGCATGTTTTGGAATCTCTCCCATGCCTCAAAATACGACTTATCAGCTTGCTTCCTGACGTTGTGAATCTTCTTTACTAGATCATTAGTCTTCTATGGCGGAAAGTAGCATTTAAAGAACGCATCAATAATCTGGTCCCATGACTCTATGATCTCATCATCTAAATTATTGAACCATGACTTTGCCCCATTTGCAAGTGAGGACAAAAATAGCTTGAGGTATATTGTGCTAGATGGGATCCTATTATTTTTACCATGTCACAGCTCTCAATGAAATTTCTGATGTGTGTCACCCGATCTTCAGAAGGATGACCATGGAATGCATGGGCCTTGACTAGAGCAATGAGTTCATGTTGTATCTTATAGCTGCCCATGTTTATATCTTGTCTTTTGATGGGCCCTTTCTAGTTTGTAGATGATGAATCTTTGATTTTCTCCCATATAGTTTGCTCTTCTGGTTCCTATACTATGTCCCCCGTTTCTCTCAATTTAGGTGCTACTAGTGCTTTTGTTTCTTCTAACACAGGAGGATTCAGTAAAGGCGTTCTACTGAACCTATCCAAAGATCTGCCCTACACTCTCTCTCCCTACAAGAACTCTACTTTCCCAAAACCTAATGAAGATGGTTCGCCGTAGTCTAGAGCTCTGGTTCACACCATGCACTAGTGTACTTGAAACAAAGAGAATGAATGTCAACTTCAAAAGATTATATTTGAATGAAGAGATTATTAGGATTTAGTTTGAATAATAAATAAAAAATGAAAAATGGCCTAGAGTGGCCGACTGTAGCAATCGTAGTGCTAGATGTTGATGCTTCCCCGTGCAATAATGTCAAAAACTTGATGTGTTGTCTATGTATGCAAAACACAAGTGAATGTATTGCAGTAATAATGGACCTGTGAGGCCCGAGTCAAACACGGGGAAGCGTTTCTCCATAAACTACTACTAACTATAAATTGATCAGCTAAGCTAATGATGGTTGTTTGAGTTGGGTTGAATTACTAAATTAATACTAAAGCAAACAAATTAAATGAATTGAGTAAATCAGAAAAAGAATGATTTCCTTAGGACGATGGGTTTGCCATAGATATCACTTACAGTCTATCCTACATACTAATACCTATTTATCTCAATTCATGTATATGGAGCCTATAGCCAGAATTACCTACTTCTGCAATGTAATTCACTACCTATACTAATGCCAATCCCACTCCCACGGTTATTGGTTTGATTAGTTAGGTGTTTTTCATCAATACTCTGGGTTTCTCCCCTCATCTATTCGCCGCTTTTCCCAAAGGGTACAATAAATGAGTAATTATATGTTTTCCAGCCCTTAATCCCTCTCACAAGATGATGAAGTGTCTATTAATCCATTCATTGTGATCAAGCATAAATATAAAATCCATAGAATTACATCCAATAACGAGAGATAAATTGATATTAATGCATAGAAATCAACTATAGTGTATATCCGGGCTACTTCTGGGTCCTAAAGAACAATGGTTTTTAGCCTCGCATGGTTTTCATGACAAAACCCACAGAAGGGAAGAAGAAAAACATGGGGAACATAGTAAAAACTAAGGTAACCCCTAGATCTTTGCATGTCCAGATGATCCCCTCCGTAGTATGTGTGGTCTGTTGTCTTCCGGCGGCAGAATCGTCCTCCGTAGGTGCTCAGATCACTCCCGGTGAAGCTTTTGGTCCTATATCCTTCTCTTCTCTCTCCGGTTGTCGGGTCGCTCCTTAGGTCTGGTCATCATCCCCCTAAGTCATAGGCATGACTTAGGGGGTGAAATTTCATCCACTGTTGGATTAGAAGCAAATCTGTGACTGGCCTGATCGGATAGACTTGATGGTACCGACTTGATGTGTCTTTGGTACCGAGTCACTTAAGTTAGATTGTATGATCCCGATCCCATCGATACCATCGACAATTTCTCGGTGGCACTGACTTCTTGCAAATTCAAGCTATCTCTCTGATGTCAACTCGGTGGTACCAACTTTTGGGGTTGGTAGCATCGAGTTTTCTTGATTCACGTGGGGCTCTATGATGGTATCTCTGTGGCACCAACTTCTTGGGTCAGTAGGACTGAGATCTGGGTTGTTTTTGGGTGGCTCTATGAGGTCAAGTAAGTTCCACTGACTTTTGTGGTGTCAGTGGTATCGAGTTGTGTTGATCTGCCTTGTACCTGAAAACACATAAAGCATTGTAAGTGCTCGAAATGTGCATGAAATTCTAGTAAAAAATTATTGAAATCATATTTTTTTTTAAGGTGTCGTGCCATATATCATTACAGTGGCCAATCGGCCCTAGCAAGGTTCAAATACATACTGGGAAAAGATGAAACCAAATCAAAAGACTCTACTGACCCACGACGGGTATCATTAGCTATAGAATTAGCTAAAATATTACTAGTACGACTACTAAAGGATAAAGAAAAAGAACTAAAGTTGCCTTCCTATAAGCAGCCTAATGTCATCCAAGATGCCTCCCAAGTAGTCTCTCCTCACGCCGGTTTTATGAAAACCGTTGACCACCACCTGTGAGTCTGTCTCCACCTCTATGTTGCTCCATGCATGTCGTTTCATCCATAGAATGGCCTCACGTAAGCTTAAAGCCTCCGCAATAGCAGTGTCCTTCAATCCCTTCCACTGTTTGGTGCTGATACCTAGGACGTTGCCATGGATGTCCCTAAGAACCCATCATGCTGCCTCGATTCCATCCTCCCCTACCGACACATCCATGTTCAGCTTGACATGGTCGACCGCTGGAACTGTCCACCTCACCCGTTGGGTTCTCGTAGTGTGTCGTTCTCCTTGGCTGTTCGGTGCTGCCTCCATGATGTTGTGGTCACGTAGCAAAGCCAACAAGGTGGTCTTTATAGCTTCTCCATTTTGGTTTGGTTTCTTGAAGATGTGGGCATTTCGCAGCGTCCATGCCGCCCAAATGATGGCAACCATCTCCTCCCGTTTGTCTTTGTCTTCGGTGCTAATGATGGTGATAATGGCCTCCATGACCGTGAGGTCTATCACCCGATCCACACTGTCCCTGGCATAATGCGACGCTTGGTCCCAGATTTCAACGGCGCTTGGACATCTGAATAGCATGTGTGGGATGGAATCCCTCTCTAAGTAGCACAGAAAACAAGTACCATATGTGTTGCAGTGTCTGTCGTATAATCTTCCCATGGTTGCTAGTCCACCTGTTGTTGCTCGCCACATGAAGTGTGCCGCCTTTGGAGCAAGACCGCTCCTCCATATCAACCACCATATGCTCTCCCCCGGCTCAGATATATGTGCTAAGGTATTCTGTCTCCCCATAACTCCTAGCCAGTAAGTCGATCTGACTGAAAACTCGCCGTTTCTTGATGGCCACCAGAACCTGACATCGGGAGCTCGCTCTATCCTGAGAGGTATAGTCATAATATCCCTTGCTATGCTGTCCGGAAAGGTGTCGTGAATAACATCAAAGTTCCACTCCATCCTCTCATCATGAATGAGCTCACTCACATATATGGGCTGCTCACCCTCCACGTGTCTATAATCTCCCAATGTGTCTCTCCTCTTCGGCACCCACCTGTCTTCCCATATGTTAATATCCGCGCCACTCCCAACCCTCCATTCCACCCCCTCCACAGCAAGAGCCTTCGCCGCCCATATACTACGCCAGGTGTAGTCGGGGTTATGACCTCTCCTCGCCTCCCAAATATCAGATGAAGGGAAATATCTTGCTTTGAGAACTTTAGCCACCATTGTATTCGGCTTTGAATGTACTCTCCACACCTGCTTAGCCAGCAGTGCTTGGTTGAAAACATGCAAGTCCCTAAAACCGATCCCACCTTGCTTCTTTGGTTTACACATCCTATCCCAACTCATCCATGCTATCTTCCTCTCATTACCCTTGGCCCCCCACCACCATCTTGCCACCATACTGTGCATTTCATCCACCATCCCTGTCGGTAACTGGAATATGCTCATGACATACGTCGGAATAGCTTGTGCCACCGCCTTTATCAGCACCTCTTTTCCCGGTTTGGATAACAGCTTCTCCGCCCAGCCTTGTAGTTTCCACCACACCCTCTCCTTAATATAGTTGAAAATCTGTTTTTTAGACCGCCCTATAGCCGTAGGTAGACCCAGATATCGGGCATGCATGTCCACCTCTTTAACCTACAACAGCTCTTTGATCTCTTCTCTTTTTGATAGACACATTCCTTTGCTGAATACAACCTCCGTCTTCGGGTAGTTAAGTTTTTGCACGGATGCCTGTTCATACTGGCTGATGATTTCAGCAATTTTCAAGCACTCCGTGGTGGTTTCTCTTGCAAAGAGAATACTGTCGTCTGTGAAAAAAAGATGTGAAATACTCGGTGCAGATCTAGTAACTTTAATCCCATGTATGAGATTAGCATTAGCAGCTCTGTGAAGTAAAGTAGAAAAAGCATCCGCACATAGAATAAAAATATAGGGTGAGAGAGGGTCTCCCTGTCTAAGTCCTCGGGTAGTCTTGATCGTTCTGGTCCGGTTTCCATTAAACACAAAGGCATGGCTAACAGTAGATATGCAGTCATAGATCCGGTCCCTTAGCTTGTCACCAAATCCCAGACACCCCATTACATGCATAAGGAAATCCCATTCCACTCTATCATAGGCTTTGGACATGTCAAGCTTGAGATCTAGATTACCCCTTCCATCCTTTTTCTTCTTCTTCATAGTGTGAAAAATTTCATAGGTGATGAGTGTGTTATCCGTAATCAAACTCCCCGGGATAAAGGCACTTTGATTCTCAGAAATAATGTTGTCCATATGCGGCTTCATGCGATTTGTAATCACTTTTGAGGCAATCTTATATATGACGTTACACAAACTGATAGGTCTGAATTCACCCATCTCCGTAGGCTTATCCACCTTTGGAATTAGGACAACCAGAGTGTTATTAACCTCCTCCATGCTCCTCTGTCCACGCCACCACCCCTTTATGTAACTAGCCATGTCTTTTCCAACAATGTGCCAGTATTTTGAAAGAATAGGGCCTTCATACCATCCGTTCCTGGAGCCTTGTTAGGATGCATTTGCTTGAGAGCATGCAGAATTTCCTCATCAGTGATATCTTCCTCCATCTGTCTAGAGAGCTCGATGTCCACCTTTCTGTCCATACCCATAGTTGCTGCCCCAAAGTCCGTGGGATTAGAAGTTTTAAAAAGCTCTTCAAAGAAATTGGTGACCACCTTTTGAATATCCTCATCCTCTGTCTTCCATATTCCCATATTGTCTTTCAGTCCTTCAATCATATTTCTCCTTCTTCTATTGGAAGCCTGATGAACCCTCCAGATTCATCTGCACAGTCGCCAATTCTAGGGATTTTGTTCCTCATATTGACTGATTTACCCGCGCTTTGGTTTACTTTGAGTGCTTCACTAATTCCTTGCAAATATTGCCTAAATAGTTCTAATTACTAGTATATTCGATGATATTATCTCTTACACATTCTCCTTTCCCTTTGCAGATCACTCGCAACCATCCGATCGAGATCCAACAGTTCCTTTTCATCCAACCACTAAGGAAAATCAAGAAATTCCATGCATACGGTCTCAAGAACGTTTGGATCCTCGCGGTCCCGAGACCGTTTGGATCCTCGCGGTCTCAAGACCGTTTGGATCCTCGCAGTCTTAAGACCGTTTGGATCCTCACGGTCTCAAGACCGTTTGGATCCTCGCGGTCCCGAGACCGTTTGGATCCTCGCGGTCCCAAGACCGTTTGGATCCTCGCGGTCTCAAGACCGTTTGGATCCTCGCGGTCCCGAGACCGTTTGGATCCTCATGGTCTCAAGACCGTTTGGATCCTCATGGTCTCCAGACCATTTGGATCCTCGCGGTCTCAAGACCGTTTGGATCCTCGCGGTCTCCAGACCATTTGGATCCTCGCGGTCTCAAGACCGTTTGGATCCTCACGGTCTCAAGATCGTTTGGATCCTCGCGGTCTCAAGACCGTTTGGATCCTCGCGGTCTCAAGACCGTTTGGATCCTCACGGTCCCAAGACCGATCGAAGCAAGACTGTTTGCTTATTATTGGAATATGAAGACCGCGAGGCTGAAGTGATCGAAACCGCGAGGCTGAAGTAAAGAGCAAGACTGCGAGGCCAAGAAGAGCAAGACCGAGAGAAATATCACCCTCAATCATCCAATCAAACATCAACTATGCGTTCTATCCTCAAAACCCCAGGCTTGTGCAGCAAATAATCAAGTATATGAAGCAGAGCACTCGCCACGGCCGTGTTGGTCGCGCCACGGCCGTGGCGCATCACCAGCAGAGCCAAGCTCCATCCGCCATGATCGTGCTAGACACGCCACGGCCGTGGAACTTGTCTGCCACGCCCGTGCAAGGCAGCACGGCCGTGGGGCGGCAGCTTCACCACGACCGTGGTAGGATGCCACAGCCGTGGAGCATCGCCCACAGAGTCAAGACCTCGGCTGCCACGACCGTGCAAGGCGCCACGGCCGTGGGACTGTGACCTCACCACGACCGTGGTGGCACACCACGGCCGTGGCTCAACTACATCAAAGCCGAGTCCACCCTCTCCACGCCCGTGCGAGGCGCCACGGCCGTGTGACAGCAACTCCACCACGACCGTGGTGCTCCGGCACGGCCGTGGTGCGTCGTCTTCAACCTCCGACCATCACCTATCTGCAGCTCCAAATCAAGATCGATCGGGGGTGTTTCGCAGGTTGATTTGGGTCGCCCCGAAGCCGCCACACCTACAGAATAGAGTTGGAGATCGTTCGATAGCTCTGAAGGCCGCTAGATCGATTTCCCAAGTTGATCGTTTGTGGAAGATTTGACTGTTCGGAGGAGCTTTTGATCTCAGATCGTTTGTAAGAATGGATAATCGAGGTCGTTGGGCATCATTCAATCTCTAAGAAGACCGTTTGGCACCACGGTCTCAAGACCGTTTGGCAGCAAACGATCTCAAGACCGTTTGCCAGCAAACGGTCTCAAGACCGTTTGCCAGCAAACGATCTCAAGACCGTTTGCCAGCAAACGGTCTCGAGATCGTTTGCTACCAAACGGTCTCCAGACCGATTAGTCACTATTCTTCTATAAATAGGACCAACAGGGTCCCTGTTTTGGGGGCAGTTCCGGATGCCGCCAGGCTGCCCGAGCACCATTTACACCCAAAATTCACACACAGCCCCAGAATCCCGAGCTGAGTCCAGATCCGGTGAGCAGCCAGTCTGGGCGCAGATCTAGAAGGCTGTTCCATCACCATCTCACCATTGCTCACACCATAGCTCCACCTCATCCTACTCTTGCTATTCTGGAGGTTGACCCGAAGATTGAGGCGGGGAAACAGACGACATCGACCATGACGGAGCAGTCCCGGAGACTGCGACGATCTACACCGGGCTGTCACAGATCTACTCTTCTGCTCCGACGATGCTTTCTTTCTCTCTCTTCTCTTTCTTTGTTGCTCCCTCTATGAGGAGCGAGTAGTTCCATCCACTGGGGTGCGGGGACTAGCCCCACTGCCCGTGTTTTGTAACTTGTATTAAAAAGATGTTATCATTCCGATTCAATACTAAATCGTTTCATACATGCTTGAATGTTGGCCGCGTTCTTGTATGCATCTATTGTCTTTCATTGTGGTTTGTCTACGACCGCCCTTGAGACTCGAATACCGATTTAGTTTTGGTTTCTGGTGTGTGTATCCACCGCACATCCGTTTCGGTATCTAGGAATGCTTTCTAAGGAGTGGAGTAAACTCACCTCCATCGTTGTACTTTTGTACTATGAAATGGAATCAGTTGACGTACAAAAGTGCAACCTTGACAGGTCGAGAAACACACTCCGAGGAGAGAGTGGTGCAAAGTATTTGACCATTCGTTCGGGAATGGCTGACATTGCAACACTCTCACGTTTCTCGTAGCTTTATCCTCGAAAGAGGGATTGTCTATAAGGATACTAATCGTTTTGGTAATCATCGCTCGCTTGTTAGTTTCCCGACGCACGTTTCACGAGGTTGAGTAAGATTTTCTCTTTGGAGACTATACATCTTCATTGACGCGTAGATGTGTACCGGATGAGAGTTACTCAACCCGTGAAGGATGTATGCATTACTCTTGTCCTATAAGATATCGGTATTGTACAACATCCATGTGTCCTGCTTACAAGTTTTGCTATGATTGGTACAAGTGCAATCCATGTGTAGTGGTGGCGAATACCCGCATCACCCCAGTGATCCATCATCATCTGCTAATCTTAGTTTTTAATCCTTAAACTAGTTTTTATTCTTGCCTTTACTTTTGCATGTTTTAGGTTAAATAACTCAAATCAAACTTCTGGTCTTAGATGATTAACTTAGATCGATACGAAACAAGAAAAAGACACTCAGATTCTTAATGTTGTCCTTTGGGTTCGATCCTAAATCTGTACTATGATAAGGCTTCCACACTCTTGTGGGGTTGGAGCATTTATCTAGCACCAGTTGTAGGTAAACCTAGAGAGAACATCAACTCCCTAGGGTTTTTGGTGCATATTAGGACTTCCATTGGAAGAGTAATCTTTTGGTGTAAGTTCTAGCTCCATCAAAAAATGGCGCCGTTGCCGGGGACAACGGTATAAGAATCGTCTTTTTCAAATTTTGTATCGATTTAGGTTTCTCTAGGGTTTTCTTTTTCTTTTCAAAAACCTAAAAAGTAAAGGACTTAATCTTGCATATCATCTTGGATTTGAAGTGGTTGGTCAAACTTGATAAACTCTTTCTTTGACTTCAGGTACCAATTCTCTTCAAAATGAAGCAGTTAGTGCCACCAACCAATAGTTGTCAATTCTGTGGCGACTATTCTCATGCATCGATCAACTGTTTCAACGTTCATCCTCTCTACGTGATGGCCTTGCGTCAAGTAATCATGAATCGTATAGTCGGGAAACTCAGAGCAGCCATTCCATACAACTATGGATATAACGCAGGTTATATTCCATATCACCCCGGAGGCTACTACGAGAAACCTAACTATGGAGGATTTCAAGGCGTAGACTACAATACAGGAGGGCAATTGGAAAGCAACTCAAATCAATACTATGATGAGGGAAACTATTATCAACATCAATCAAACGGGTGCCATGAAGAGCCTTTTCATGAAAATCAACACATATTGATGGAGGAACTACGTGCCTTACAAACATCGGTGGCTCAACAACTAGCTGATCAGACAGCCGCGACCAAGAAGTTGATAGCCGACCTTAATCAACTTATGCAACTTGTCAATGCTCCTGAGCAACATGAAGAACAGCCACAAATTTTAACTAAGCTCATCCCTGGTCCACATGTAGATTACGATGATGATTATGATATCATGTGGGAGGTGCCTTCCAATGATCAGCATGCATCGGTGCAAAATGGGGAATCACCCTCTGAGTTAATGACTGAATTCAAGGATGACTCCTTCACAACATCGCAAGAAAAAGAATCATTTTCTGAGCCAAGGTCTGACTCGGATAATGAAAATTGCACTATGCTCTTAGATGAAAGAATGAGCACTCAATCTGAAGATTTTATACAATTGGAAGATAAACTGGGGATAAATTTTGGTGTCTGCCCATCTTCTCCCGTAGACCCTGATCCAACCATACAGATTGAGGGGCAATCAGCAATGATTGACTCCTTATATGACAAATATTCCTCAACTGCAACCATCTTGTCATTGAAATCCAATGAAGAAAGGTCTACGCTACAAGAACCCTATACTCCTTCACAGTCAGTCATAGATGAATATGAGACTGATTCAGATGAGGAGACGTCTTTCACGCAAGAGACCCAAATGACTCCATTGCTGGAGCAGGATCCGATTTGGCCTTATGAAGAAATCTCTGACCATTCGGTCGATCTAGAAACAAACCTCGAGGAATGGACTGATCAAGATCTTGATTTAGGGACGGACCACATTACTCTCACTGACCCCGATGATGATGAAGAAAAATCATGGGGAGATGATGAATCTCATGATGATGAATCTACGACCAATCCTTTTCATGAGATGATGTTACCAGAGTTACCGCCATTACAAGAAGTCCAGACGAAGTCAGTCCTCGAACAAGAGCATGATCTTTCTATTAAATCTCCTTCTAGTCACTTGAATGAGACGATAGTGCAAGATGAAGAGGAACATGAGCCATCTCTTGACCTTAGAACGAACTACGATTTTACTGTGAACTCTTGTAATGTCCCTTGGAAAGACAACAAATCACAAACTTATCCTTCTATAGTCACACACACCTCTAAAGAAGCCCCTCCTGATATTCAAGAAGCTGAGATGTGTCCAGCGGAGGAGTGTTATGAAGAAGAACTAGGACAACAACATAACTCAGAAATGGTATACACCAGTCCCAATATTGAAGAAATGGGTTCATCAGGGAATTTTAGCCCTCAAAACGACATGTCATGGACTAATCCCTCCCATAAAGAGAAATCATTGGAACCTCTATCTCAAGATCCCATGAATCCCTTACACGAGCAAGAGTTCGTTTCACCAATCAAATCCTCTTCTAGTCACTTGACTGAGCTAAGGATGTTATACGAGGAAAATTCTGAACAAAACCTCGAAAAGAGGAATGACGCTCTTACCAAATTCAACATTGATAAAGATGATGATACTTCTCAAAATAACTCCTCTGAAGAAGAAACGTCACTCTGGCCACCATATCCCACACAAGAAAAGCCAGGTGAGGAAATGAAGTCGGAACCGGATCCACCACCTGATCTTGGACAGGAGGAAGCTCAAGTGGCCGACCCTCAATCAGTTGCCCTAGATTTTGAAGAAAGCAGTTTTACCTTGAACTTCGAGGGTGAGCCACAACTGGAGGGCACAAGTGGGCATAACCTTGATTTCTCGCATAGTCCTCCAGTTTCAACTGCCTATGTTCCACCTCCCTCACTGATGGGGGAAGGTCTCTGGATTCTTCTAGATGGACAACGAGGTGAACGTGATGTGCATCCAAGCCATCCTGAAGACTCGTTCAAGTCGCCACAACCACCCACTCAACAAGTTGTTCGGGCCACTTCCTCATTTTCGGCACCAGCTATCGCAAGGCATCTTTGTCGGACTTTCTTCCAACTAAGAGGACCGCCTGGTTAACATCGCGCAACCCTTCCCCTCCACCTCGAATCTAATATTTGTTCAGAAATGAATGAATTTATGAGTTCGAGGTGGAGGGCGGGTGGTATGACTCTCACTCCACCCTTTATCTTTATTGCTTCCTGCTTTTCCATTCTAGTTTCTTTTTCGTAATTTTTCCGCTTTTTTGTAGTTTTCTAAAAATAAAGCCTTTATCTAGTCGGCTTTTGTTTTGCAAATCTGAGTTCATCGCCTCTTTTCGTTACAAATTCCCAAGAAAAGAATGCTTAAAACTAGCCAATGCATTTTTTTCACCTTGAATAGCCTATGAATCCTAATGTCAAACTCCCAAACAGGAAATGATGATACTCTTCAATAAAGCTAAGATAGATCAAATACATCACGCCTTTATCTGATTAATGGATCTGTTGTATGGATTTCTCATTTGATGTTTCATCATGTCTCTTTTTGAGCAGAGTGTGATGGAGAATAGAGACCCGTCGCATGGAATCGCTAAGCAAACTGCATCATGATCCAAACTCTCTTCTACACTTCTTCTTTCATTTTCATACCCCTCTGTTCACTAACCATGCCAAAGTCTTAAGTTCGGTGTGGCACGCCACACTCCTTTCTAGTGAAAACTAGAACATTGCCGAACTTTAAGTTTGGTGTGGTAAACCACACCTCTGCAAAACTCTAAGTTCGGTGTGGTACACCACACCCCTCTTTCCACTACCGCTTCTTCCATACCCCTCAATACATAATGGGGGCGTACCACCTTCTCAAAGAGTATACAATGACGATTGTGCACATACCGAGGTTGGCGAAAAATCTACCCCGTTTCCAAAAAAGAGGCCCGGCAGCCCAAATATGCAAAAATCCAAAATTACCCTTTGTCCTAAGCCAGGTGAGAATGAATAAAAGCCAGAGTGTGAATAAAAACATGAGAGTTGTGCCCTGAATAAGGATAACCGATAAAGGTCTTGCCCGGCCGGTACATTAGCTGCCCTCATGACGGCAGATGTGTCGTGATCGGTAGTGAGATCCTAAGGATCCAAAAATAACCCCTTACCTCTCCTCAAAGAGGTAAAATAGCCAAAAGCCTTAAACCAACCTATACACACTTCTGAGTTATCTTTAAAAAAAAAATCGGGTGTAAGGCTAAGTCAACCAGAGTTGTGCATAAATCATTCAAAGTATCTCGATGAGTCAATTAATTTTAAGAGTCTTGATACAATCAGAGGAGAGACTCTTATCTTTTGATCACACCCCCATTCTCTCCTCTTTCAAACACCAGTGACAAATCATATGCAGTTTGTTGATTCAGTGGGTCTTTTCAAAGTCTCATAAAACTCTTTAACATGACCGGTACAACAGAGAGTGAGAAGGAAGTACTTTAGCAAAGTAAACTCAGAAATGAGGATATCATAAGATGTATTCCGTGATCTAAGGAAGCTTCGATGCTGTATCAATCTGAGCAACGAACAAATCTATCATATGACATAAGGATGAGGAAAACACGAGATGAACAATTTCATTGGCGACTGTTTTAAGTTTTTCGTTCCTCGGGACGAGTAACGCTTAAGTTCGGTGTGGTGATGAATCCTCCAGATCCACCTTCAGTCACCAATTCAAAGGATTTTTAACGTTTTTTCCCTAATTTTGTTTTGTCTCATTTTCCCTTTTCTCTTTTCTCGTGAAAATTCTGACACTCACATGCAGATGAGGTAATTACGAGACGAACGAGCTTTTTGTCGACTATCTTAAGTTTTTCTCCGTTCCTCGGGACGAGTAACGCTCAAGTTCGGTGTGGTGATGAACCCTCCAGATTCATCTGCACAGTCGCCAATTCTAGGGATTTTGTTCCTCATATTGACTGATTTACCCGCGCTTTGGTTTACTTTGAGTGTTTCACTAATTCCTTGTAAATATTGCCTAAATAGTTCTAATTACTAGTATATTCGATGATATTATCTCTTACACATTCTCCTTTCCCTTTGCAGATCACTCGCAACCATCCGATCGAGATCCAACAGTTCCTTTTCATCCAACCACTAAGGAAAATCAAGAAATTCCATGCATACGGTCTCAAGAACGTTTGGATCCTCGCGGTCCCGAGACCGTTTGGATCCTCGCGGTCTCAAGACCGTTTGGATCCTCACGGTCTTAAGACCGTTTGGATCCTTGCGGTCTCAAGACCGTTTGGATACTCGCGGTCTTAAGACCATTTGGATCCTCACGGTCTCAAGACTGTTTGGATCCTCGCGGTCCCGAGACCGTTTGGATCCTCGCGGTCTCAAGACCGTTTGGATCCTCGCGGTCCCGAGACCGTTTGGATCCTCGCGGTCTCAAGACCGTTTGGATCCTCGCGGTCCCGAGACCGTTTGGATCCTCGCGGTCTCAAGACCGTTTGGATCCTCGCGGTCCCGAGACCGTTTGGATCCTCACGGTCTCAAGACCGTTTGGATCCTTGCGGTCTCCAGACCATTTGGATCCTCGCGGTCTCAAGACCGTTTGGATCCTCGCGGTGTCCAGACCATTTGGATCCTCGCGGTCTCAAGACCGTTTGGATCCTCGCGGTCTCAAGACCGTTTGGATCCTTGCGGTCTCAAGACCGTTTGGATCCTCGCGGTCTCAAGACCGTTTGGATCCTCACGGTCCCAAGACCGATCGAAGCAAGACTGTTTGCTTATTATTGGAATATGAAGACCGCGAGGCTGAAGTGATCGAAACCGTGAGGCTGAAGTAAAGAGAAAGACCGCGAGGCCAAGAAGAGCAAGACCGAGAGAAATATCACCCTCAATCATCCAATCAAACATCAACTGTGCGTTCTATCCTCAAAACCCCAGGCTTGTGCAGAAAATAATCAAGTATATGAAGCAGAGCACTCGCCACGGCCGTGTTGGTCGCGCCACGGCCGTGGCACATCACCAGCAGAGCCAAGCTCCATCCGCCACGATCGTGCTAGACACGCCACGGCCGTGGAACTTGTCTGCCACGCCCGTGCAAGGTAGCACGGCCGTGGGGCGGCAACTTCACCACGACCGTGGTAGGACGCCACGGCCGTGGAGCATCGCCCACAGAGTCAAGACCTCGGCTGCCATGACCGTGCAAGGCGCCACGGCCGTGGGACTGTGACCTCACCATGACCGTGGTGGCACACCACGGCCGTGGCTCAACTACATCAAAGCCGAGTCCACCCTCTCCACGCCTGTGCGAGGCGCCACGGCCGTGTGACAGCAACTCCACCACGACCGTGGTGCTCCGGCACGGCCGTGGTGCGTCGTCTTCAACCTCCGACCAGCACCTATCTGCAGCTCCAAATCAAGATCGATCGGGGGTGTTTTGCAGGTTGATTTGGGTCGCCCCGAAGCCGCCACACCTACAGAAAAGAGTTGGAGATCGTTCGATAGCTCTGAAGGCCGCTAGATCGATTTCCCAAGTTGATCGTTTGTGGAAGATTTGACTGTTCGGAGGAGCTTTTGATCTCAGATCGTTTGTAAGAATGGATAATCGAGGTCGTTGGGCATCATTCAATCTCTGAGAAGACCGTTTGGCACCACGGTCTCAAGACCGTTTGGCAGCAAACGATCTCAAGACCGTTTGCCAGCAAACGTTCTCAAGACCGTTTGGCAGCAAACGGTCTCAAGACCGTTTGCCAGCAAACGCTCTCAAGACCGTTTGCCACCAAACGGTCTCAAGACCGTTTGCCAGCAAACGGTCTCGAGATCGTTTGCTACCAAACGGTCTCCAGACCGATTAGTCACTATTCTTCTATAAATAGGACCAATAGGGTCCCTGTTTTGGGGGCAATTCCGGATGCCGCCAGGCTGCCCGAGCACCATTTACGCCCAAAATTCACACACAGCCCCAGAATCCCGAGCTGAGTCCAGATCCGGTGAGCAGCCAGTCTGGGCGCAGATCTAGAAGGTTGTTCCATCACCATCTCACCATTGATCACACCATAGCTCCACCTCATCCTACTCTTGCTATTCTGGAGGTTGACTCGAAGATTGAGGTGGGGAAACGGACGACATCGACCACGACGGAGCAGTCCCGGAGACTGCGACGATCTACACCGGGCTGTCACAGATCTACTCTTCTGCTCCGACGATGCTTTCTTTCTCTCTCTTCTCTTTCTTTGTTGCTCCCTCTATGAGGAGCGAGTAGTTCCATCCACTGGGGTGCGGGGACTAGCCCCGCTGCCCGTGTTTTGTAACTTGTACTAAAAAGATGTTATCATTCCGATTCAATACTAAATCGTTTCATACATGCTTGAATGTTGGCCGCGTTCTTGTATGCATCTATTGTCTTTCATTGTGGTTTGTCTACGACCGCCCTTGAGACTCGAATACCGATTTAGTTTTGGTTTCTGGTGTGTGTATCCACCGCGCATCCGTTTTGGTATCTAGGAATGCTTTCTAAGGAGTGGAGTAAACTCACCTCCATCGTTGTACTTTTGTACTATGAAATGGAATCAGTTGACGTACAAAAGTGCAACCTTGACAGGTCGAGAAACACACTCCGAGGAGAGAGTGGTGCAAAGTATTTGACCATTCGTTCGGGAATGGCTGACATTGCAACACTCTCACGTTTCTCGTAGATTTATCCTCGAAAGAGGGATTGTCTATAAGGATACTAATCATTTTGGTAATCATCGCTCGCTTGTTAGTTTCCCGACGCACGTTTCATGAGGTTGAGTAAGATTTTCTCTTTGGAGACTATACATCTTCATTGACGCGTAGATGTGTACCGGATGAGAGTTACTCAACCCGTGAAGGATGTATGCATTACTCTTGTCCTACAAGATATCGGTATTGTACAACATCCATGTGTCCTGCTTACAAGTCTTGCTATGATTGGTACAAGTGCAATCCATGTGTAGTGGTGGCGAATACCCGCATCACCCCAGTGATCCATCATCATCTGCTAATCTTAGTTTTTAATCCTTAAACTAGTTTTTATTCTTGCCTTTACTTTTGCATGTTTTAGGTTAAATAACTCAAATCAAACTTCTGGTCTTAGATGATTAACTTAGATCGATACGAAACAAGAAAAAGACACTCAGATTCTTAACGTTGTCCTTTGGGTTCGATCCTAAATCTGTACTATGATAAGGCTTCCACACTCTTGTGGGGTTGGAGCATTTATCTAGCACCAGTTGTAGGTAAACCTAGAGAGAACATCAACTCCCTAGGGTTTTTGGTGCATATTAGGACTTCCATTGGAAGAGTAATCTTTTGGTGTAAGTTCTAGCTCCATCAAAGCCTTGTGGTGGAAATAGGTTGTATTCCTATCTCCTTCCCTCATCTCATTGGCCCTCGCTCTAGTATGCCAATATGACTCCTCATGTCTCAGCCAATATTGGAGCTCTTTTGTTATGTCTTTCGCTCTTTGCAGCATCCATGCATCCGGCAGTTGATTTTGAACTTCCAGAAGTTCTTTTTCAAGTTCCCGAATTTTTTTCTTCCTGAATTTGAATTTCTTTTCAGCCCACTCCTTCAAGTTGACTCCACATCTATTAATTTTTCCAACCAGTCCCTCCGTCCTGCCTTATGTCCATGTGTTGGCAATTGTGACCTGACATTCCTCCTCCACTGTCCAAGCCGGCTCAAAAGCAAAGAACTCCTGTTTCTTTTTCTTCCTATCCACCTGTCTTCTATCAGCAGTGATGATGATAGGGGCATGGTCCGATTCGTATATAGGTAGGAGAATCACTTTGCAGTATGTGTATTTTCCTCTCCATTCAAGATCCGCCAACGCTCTATCTAATCTCTCCTGGACCAACGTCTCTGTGGTTAGCCCCCTCCTCCATGTATAGATACTGCCTGTGTAGCCCAAATCAACTAGAGCACAGTCATCAATAGAATCTCTGAAGCCCTGCATGATTCTTTCCTCCTTGGGTGGCCCTCCCAATTTTTCTGAGTTAGAGACTATTTCATTGAAGTCGCCAAAGAAGATAACTAGAAAATCTATCTCCCTTTTAAGCTTGCGCATCAGCTCCCATGTCTTGAATTTATTAGGTTGGCCCGCCCACCCGTAGATGCCAATAGCCTTCCATTTCCCAAACCTACCCTCATCCACCAAGCATTCCACGTGTCTTTGCGAGTAGCTAATGATTTCCACCTTAGCGTCCTTCCACCAACATCCTAGACCTCCCGATCTTCCCGTACTGGAAATACAGATGTCGTCAACGAAACCACAACTTCTCTTCATGTCTTCTAACTTTGTGTCTGCAATCATAGTTTCCATGATGAAAACTATGTTTGGGCTCTCTCTCCAGCACCACGACCGCAGTGTCGTCGCCTTGTCAGGATCTCCCATCCCCTGACAATTCCAACTAATGATTTTCATTGTCCTTCGCTGTGTTGGTCAATACCAAACACCTCTACTTGGGTTTCTTCGACCCTGTCATCTGCTAAGACCATGCTCTCCTGCTGCCTTGCTCTTTTCCCAGTATCGATTTGTTGTACCTGCTCATCTAGGTCCATGTCAGCATTGTCATTGTCTCTTCCTCTCTTTTCAGCAATTGAGTCCCATTCAACCTCTCTTTCTGGAATGCCCAATCTAGCGCCTCAGCTCATTTTATATACCCACCGCCGACACCGTCACTGCAGGATACCGGTTGAACTTGAGTGGTTTCCTCACAGTGCCAACCCCGTAGACTTCATCATAGATGCTTTGTCGGGGCTTTCTTGGGGACGCCTTCAGCCATGGCCCCCATTACCCGCCCTCCTTCTCTTCTTCCCCAACCTCCCCGCAATCCTTCTCACCGTGCCCTAGCCACCCACAGACGTAACAGAGCATGGATAGTCGCTCGTACTTCACGTCGATGGATGATACACCGCCGCCCTTGGTTCATATCTGTAGCGTGTGCATTAGCGGTCTGGAGATATCGATCAGAACTCGAACGCGAGACGATGTCTCCCACCCAAGCTCGTCGTGATCCACTGAAAGCACCTCGCCCATCCGCCTTGCGATCTCCCTGATTGCTTTTTCTCCTCTGTAGCCCAGCGGCAGGCCGTATAGTCTCACCCAGAATGGACTCGTTGTCAGATTCACCTTGGTCGGCTGCTCCTCCGGTGATATCTCCTTGAACAATAGGAGTCTGTTTTCGAAATTCCATGGAGCTCCATCGACGACCTTCCTTTTGTCTCTCCAGTCGAAGAACTAGACTATGAATATATCTGCCTTGACTTTCTTGAATAATACCTTGTCCTTCAGCCCCCACGATTGCTTTAGGGTTCTTTGCATTGCCCCAAAATTGTATCTTCTATCTGTTAGCAATCTCGCGACCAAAGCTAGTTTTGTGTGTTCGGTTCCGTCTTCCGCGTCGTCTGCTTGGACTTCGATCGGCGCTTCTTCTTCCTCGGTCAATGTCATCTTTGCATACCTTTCCGTTATATCCATGTCTTCTTCCGGAAACTAGACCAGACGATCAGCTTCCCCTTGGACCTGCAAGAGAGAGACACCCTGACGGGTAGAGATAACCCCTGACGGGTAGTGACGGGCGTCCACAGCCGCCAAGCCCTAATCTCCGGAGACGAGAGGACTTGCACGGGAGACGGGTATTTATTGAAATCATATAATTTGATGCAAACAAGGAAATATAGGCTAGCTATGACATTCCATGCATAATAGGTCATATAAATCTCCAAACTACATTAGGCTAAAATCCTAGCCAGGAGAGTATGTTGGATAGCTTATGAGATAAGCATGAAGAGTTTTGGATAATCTTGGGCGAACATAGTTTTCTCTCATGTAGGTGTACACTTGTGAGCTTTATCCACCTTAGAAAGAGGACCTCTAGTAGTAAGGCTATTTGTAAGGTTATCTCTAGAGAGAGAGAGCAGGACCCAAGCAAGAAGGTTGGAAGCTTAGACTCTGAGATATGAGAAACAGTGGGGAGTTGAGGATGATGCGACCTAAGTGGCTGGTTGTGGTTGCCTCGTGCATGATCCCTGGAGGCTTATGGTATCTTGGTTGCCTTTAGAGGAACCAAACCCTAGAGAGAAGATGAGACAGCTGGTACCTCTGTGCCTATGGTATAGGTGTTTACCCTTTTAAGGTTAGGAAGACGAATTCCTTAGACTGTGAAGAGGTTTAGTAGCAAGTTGTGAGGCCTTTTACCTAGTTGGTTGTCCTTGAGGAGGACTCCACTCTGAAGTGTTGTTCAAGTAGAAGGATCATGGGAAGTGCATGTCATACCTTGTACATGCTTGGTTCGTGGTTAAAAAGGTTGAGCATGCAGTGGGACATCTAAAAACCAAACCTAGGGTTCCTAGGCCTAAGAGGGGAAGAGGTGTACCTAATCCTCATGACAAGATTTGAGTTTCTATAGATTCGAGCATGGCACTCCTCATGTTTAGAGGAAAGGGAAACCCCTTAAGTCTAAGGTATATTTGATGAACCCCTCACAACTAAGTTGGTGACATGGGAAGGCATGTTCTTGGTCCAATGTTGAGGAATGAGAACAAGTATGACCTAGCATGGTCTAGTAGGTGGTCTGATTGTGCCTTAGTATCTTGCTAGGGTCAATCATGCTCATGTGGATGTAAACCCTAGACATAAGGATGTTTGTGACCTTTGTTATCAAGATGTAGTTTCCTCCCATCCTGGGAGAGGAACCCTTTGTAGGATGTATACCAGTTTTGTTGGTTTTGAGGTAACCTAAAGAGGTCTCATAGGATCTTGAGAAGCTAAGTGAAAAGTACATAGTATGAGAATGAACCTGTAGACCCCTAGATAACCATCTCAAAGTGCATGTGGATGTGTTACCATGGAGGTAACCGGTATGGGGCCTGAACAAGGTAGGTAGGTCACCATGACCCCTATGAAAGGATGAAAGTCAGCCCAGGAATGCAGAGAGAGATGATGGAGACTTGGGTAAGGTTCTAAGTTGGACATGTACTATGTTAGAATCCTAAGTCTATCCTAGGGTCAGGTAGGGATAAGACTGATGGAAGTAGGAGTTGCCTAATTCCCTAGTTGCACATGACCATAGGGTCGGGAGGTAACAATTATCATTGTTTGAGGGCCATGGGTTAGGAGATTGATCACCTTCATGAACTCATAGGACCCAAAGGGCAGATGAGTAGGGCACTCTCTGGATGCATAAGGGAAGAGGGATGACCCCAAAAGTGCCGGCACCCTATAGACCTAGAGGATATGACCAAGGATTGTGTGTGGACCCAAGTAGGTTCGAGACCAATTTTCCATGGAAGTAACTTTGATATTGAGATGATCGTGATGTAGAAATATATGTTGCACATTTCAACTAAGATTTGAAGGTGTGTTGGCAAGGTGGGATGTACCATCTCTACTCTTGGAATGGGAAGAACTTTGTATTTGGACTGCAGCCAAATGCTTATTTCCTCTTGTTATGGGAGTGAGAGATAGGACAGTATGCATGCCATACACCAAGGATAAAGATGATGTGAGTTGGAACGTTGCTATGAGGTATGAGGACAGAGATGATAACATACCCTTGTGGAGTGAACGATGCAGGGATGGTTTACAAACACTAACAGAACTAAGGTAGTCATATTTTGAGGATGTTTTTATCATGAGCTATGTGATATACAAGGTTGAGTTCGATAACCAAAGTTTTCTTATTCAAGATAGACCTAAAGTCTGAGATGAGATGATAAGTGGAATACATGGAGGTGTATGTCTTCAACATTACCATACACATAAGGATGTGATGTGGTAATGGATGCTCTGGTTGAGATGCAGCTGCCTAGTTTAGCTAGAGGCTAGAAGAGGTTGTTAGGTTAGCCCTAAGTTTGAAAAAGAGATAAGTTCAGCTAACACTCAGATGTAGCGATATCTTTTGATCAAGTTAGTGGTTGTTTGGTTATCCAGCCTAGGCCTTGATGCAATAAAAGGATGGTTGTAGAGCCTCAGATGCACTTCTTTGGAAAAGAAGGTGATGAAACCCCGATTAGAGTGGTTTAGGGTTTCTGAGGAATCAATTTGAGGAATCATGACATATAGGAGATCATTATTTTAAGATCACCATACACCATGGTACTACTAAGATAATAAGTGGTAGCAATACTTTGATGCCTAAGATGAAAAGTGTACAAAGATGCATGTGGCTTGTCGCCATGCAAGCCACGAGGTGAAGAATGAACACCAATAACCCATAAGATGGATATAGAGCATAAAGAATCTCCAAGAGGGAATGGGAGTTCATCACTATGGATGTGTAGTAAGTTTCCCCTAGACCAAGAAAGGTCAAAATGCAATATGGGTTATGGTAGATCGCCTTACCTAGATGACACAAGAAAGAAAGAATATTGTCAAGGGATGGATTTGGTTGAACTACGTATGAGAAAGAGATGGTTCAACTACACCATGATGTGAGTTCAAAAGTTCTTGAGTATAACCTAAAGATTCACTTCCATGCGGTGGAAGTAGGTACATGAAGAACTCGATATTAGTACAGTTTATCACCCCTAACTAATGATTAGTATAATCCAAACTAGAGGGTCTGATAAGAGCATGTGTGCTTGATTCAGGATGATACATGGAGACAGTTCTTGTCCTCTGTAAGATGTGATGATAACCACCATAGCCAGTATCGGGATGTAAATAAGCTCTGTAAGGGAGGTTGTGTCGGTCACCACTTCGTTAAGATGATGTTGGTGAAGGGACATCGCGAAGGTCAGAAAAGGACCACAGCGTGTGTAGATGAAGTCGCTTTGATCATGCAATGGATGAAAGAGAGCCCAGAGGTGACATGAGTTGTGAACTGATGCAAAGCAGACTGACATGCATTTCACTGTGGGAGAGTATGTGGTGTGAAAATCCGACCCCTCTAAGCTACAATTGAGAAAGCTGAGTCCCCGATATATGGGTCCATTTGAGATGGATTGGTGGAGATGGTTATGTTTAGTCTACCCCTCAGGATAATGTGATGTGTTACACGAGTCCGATCTAGAGCACTATGTGAGGTACCCAAGCCATGTGTTGAGCCATGAACCTATTTAGCTTTATGAGAGGCTAAAATGTCCTAAGTCACCTATGAGGGTACGATATACCAAGGTGAGAGAGAACTCAGATGGAAGAAAATAAGATGATGAAGGTTCTTGGGAAGCACCATGGAAAGGGTGAGGCCACATGGGAGCCATGATAGACATAAGAAAGGCTTATCCTGTTTGTCTGTGTGCCTGGTGGAATTTTGGGGGCAAAATTCCTATAAGAGGGGAAGGATGTTACAACCCCAATTTTTGGGTTCTTTTGGTGAGAAATGTAATTTCTCCTATTAAAGATATTTGAAAAAATAATGATATGATGTGTTTTGAATAAAAGGATTTCGTTTACAATAGCCTTGTTGGTTGTTTTGTGGGCTTTATTGGCTATTGGGCCCAATAACAAGGAAAAGACAAAGGAAACTCCATTATTAAATGAGTAAATAAGAAATGGAGAAAAGAAAGATGTAGAAACCTCTAGAAGGCAAGAGAATATTATCCAAAGGAGGATTTCATGCCTCTTGGGTTCCTTGGGTCCCAAGGAGTCCAAAGTTGCAAAGATAATGCAATAAGAAAAGAAAAGATCAATTAAATATTTCTTTAATAAGAAAGAAATTGGAGACAATGATAAAATGTGGGAAATAAGTGGAAAGAGGTATGATTGAGTCATCTTTGATGGATTTTCGTATCCATAAGGTTTCTAATGTTAGAAGGAATTCCAATAAGGAAAATAAAAAGAGAGATAAAGAGAAATCCTCAAAAAGAGATATTTTAATAAAGAAATAGTAAGATAATGAGAAATTATGGATATAGATGCATCTAGAAGGATAATAAGTATCCACTAAAAAGGTTCGAAATATTACAGTTTCTTGGGGTCCAAGGAGCCCCAAAGGAGAAAAAGAAAGAGAAAATACAAATAATACAAAATAAGCAGATAATGTGATACATAATTAATGACTTTTTGATATTATCAAAAAGAGGTATTGTTTTCTAAAAGAAAGTGTAAATTCGTGCCAATGGATTAAAAGACAAGCATAAAGAGAATAAGAGAGAGGATTTTTGAATTCCTAAATATCTAGTAAAATATGTTTTTTAAAGAAGATAATTAGGAGAGAGAAGATTGCTACTCAATGAAGGAATAGGTTTCCTTTTGAGAGTTGGACTTGTTTGCTCATGGATGAACACCTTAGGGCATTGATACCCTCCCCTATATAAGGGGTAGAACCTCTGGTTTGAGTTCAAGAGAGATCCCATGCAACCCTCTCTCTTCTTCTTGTTCTTTCCATGCAAACTCTAGCCGTGAGAGGGTAGAGACACCATGGAGCAAACGAGGGGTTGTATGTGGTCTTGATGGAGGCAGGAAGCTCCCACGACAATCCAAGATGGATCAGCTACCATACCCACGCTCTCATCTTCGCGCAGCTCTTGTTGGAGGTATGCAAACCTGCAGTGATCGCAGCAGCAGTCACGGGTTTGTCTCGCTTGGGAACGGCCATCTTGGCCACGGCTTGGAGGTGCCTCGTGTGCGCCAGGGTGCAACGGAGAAGGGGCGGCCATTGGTGGCGGTCCACGAACCTTAGGAGGGAGTGGGGAACCCAGCATTGGGCTGCAGTCGGCGGCCAGGTCGAGCATCAAAGGTTGAAGACAACCTAGAAGCCATTGGACTATTTTGCCCCTCTACAAGTTAAAGAGCCAATCACTTAAATGAGGGCAATAGCGTCATTGTGTTATGTTTTCAAGTGGTTGTGTTGCATGGGAAAGAGATGATGTGGAAACCTACTATTGGCCCAAGTAAGTAAATCTTGCAAAATTCGTATCTCATTATTGGTAGCTCAAATTGATACATGTAATATATCAATTTTGCTCAGAAAAATGTGAGGAATCCATGAAAAACAGATTTAGAAGCTAATTCCTCTTTCAATTCGAAAAGTAGTGGAAGTTATCAACTTTAATGCATTAATGATTAAGAAACCCTAATTTGAGATGATTAATGTATTGAGAAGGGTTATGTGGATGATTAAAGTTGATATTAACATGTTTATTATAAAAAGACACATCAAGATCTAAAAGGACGAACTTTACATGTAATTGGATTAATTTAGAATTCCATGTACATGAATGAGCTTTAATGGGCCTTGAAACCCTAATGTTAGTAATTATGTTTCTTAATGGCTTTAATTGATCAAATTTATGAATAAAGATGAGATATGATGGTTCTAAGCTATTTCAAGTATAAAATTTCCTAATTGTGGATAAATACCCTTAATATGGTAATTAGGGTTTTCTAAGAAATAAAGGTGGAAGTAGTGATAAATAGAGTTCATGAAAGATGATTTGTTAATCTGGAAGGAACCAAAGATGATAATTGGGCCTAATGATCGTGTCATGACTTAAAAGGATAAAAATGGTAGTTTTAATGTAAAAGAGGCATAATAGACTTAATGGGAATTTAATTGTTCCTGCAATCTGAAATTAGGGTTATATGTTGTTAAAAGGTAACCTTAATATCTTTCATGAGGAATAGATGAGATAATTAGGGTTTAAAATAGTAAAAATGAAGTGCAACCCTAATTCCAAAGGAAACCCTAAAAGTGGACCAGAAACCCTACGAAGCGAGCTAGGTCTACTAGACCTTGATGGCCTGATCAATGATAGGAAAATTGGATGCATGTTTCAGGATCATCTTGTGTGCTTGCTTGTTTATTGGATTTCTTGCTTAGTTGGATTATTTCTGCACTCAAGTCAGTCTGACAGGTATGTGGTTAATTATGGTTAATCGCATTAATTTCCTAAAGGTTTTCCGAATGATTCATCTCATTGAATGCAACCTATTAGTTTGGATGTTCATACTTGCAAATCATAAAGTCACTATGATTATCAAAATTATGATATACGTGTGTATTCTCGTACCTACATGCCGCCCTGATGGATGAGGCAATGAGGTCAAGCCCAAGAGGGAAGACCCATGGGCACCATAAGAGGTGACCCCATGCACCAAACTCAGGATGGAGAAGGTGGCCTTATGATATTGCATGACTAATGGGCACTGTGAGAGGTGACCCCAGGCACCAAGCTCTGGATGAGAAGGTGGCCTTAAGTCAATGGCAAAAGAAAAACCCTAAGGAGGGTATTCCAGGGTTAGGGAAAAAGCAGTGGAGAATGTCACATTGAAAGCGTAAATTGGCTTGCTAATTAACTTGATTGTGATATTTAGATTGTTAGCCATATTTGTGAAATTTTGGTTGTCCCCACATACCAGCATATTCATTTATGCTGACCAACATTTTTTTTGTCGGCGTTTTAGGTGCAAATTGAAAAGGACAAACAGTAAAGTGACACATTGTGAAATTAAGAAATAAAGTGCAAGGAGTATTAGTTAGAATAGAGTCCAGATGTGGATAGAAGTTAAATATCCAAGTTTTTAAAAAAGGTATGCAAATTTTTATTTTATACCAGATTTCAGTATAGTTTGGTAGAATTTTTTAATTATTACTGATTATTTGTCGAACCTTTGATCCTGTTAATTGGGATAACATCTCTGACCTTCAGGTTTCCCTTAAATGGGGGTTACCGGGAGGTGGGGTCGTTACAGAGAGCATCTTTCAATCATAAGAAACTGGCCATATAAAACAAAGGGGGTGTCTTTTTTGATGAGGTTGGTTAGGGGTTTGGTGATTTTTGAAAGATCACAGATGAATCATCGGTAGAAACATGCATGCCCAAGGAAGGCATGAATGCCTTTGATAGAAGAAGGGGGTGGAAGCTTAGATATGACCTCGATATTGGCTCTATCAACTTCTATGCCACATTTGCTAAGTCTATGTCCTAAGAAAATCCCGTCTATCACCATAATGTGACATTTTTCCCAATTCAAAACCAAGTGTGCTTCCTCACACTTTTCCAAAACAAGAGCCATTTTTTGAGGCAAGAGTCAAAGCATTCTCCATAAATAGAGAAGTCATCCATGAATACCTCCATTACGGTCTTGGTCAACTCAGAAAAGATAGTGAACATGTATCATCGGAAGGTGTTTGGGGCATTGCACAACCCCAAAGGCATTCTCCTGAATGCATAAGTACCAAATAGGCAAATGATAGTGGTTTTCTCTTGATCATCAGAATGGATAGAAATCTGATAAAAACCTGAATAGCCATCAAGATAACAAAAATATTGTTGATGGGTAAGACGTTCTAGTACTTGATCCAGAAAGGGAAGAGGGAAGTGATCTTTCCTAGTGGCCTTATTTAGTTTCCTATAGTCAATACACATTCTTCATCATGTGACACTATGAGTGGGATGAGTTCATCATTATCATTTTTCACAATAGTGGTACACCCTTTCTTGGGGACAACTTGGACGGGGCTAACCCATGGTGAATCAGAGATGGGGTAGATGATTCCTGAAGTCAACAGTTTGATAACCTCTAGGCTCACAACCTCTTTTGTGTTTGGATTCAATTTTCTTTTAGGGTCTCAAGATGGATTGTATTCATCTATCATAGAAATCTTATGCATGTAAATAACTTGATTTATCCCTATCAAATCAGTCATTTTATATCCTTGGACAACTTTCCTCTTCTTAAGCTCAGTCATGAGCTTGAATTCCTATTCATGGGTAATATCGGAGTTAATGATAACATGATAAATTTGTTGCTCATCAAGGAAAACATATTTAAGTCCTTCTAGGAGGGATTTCATCTTAGGTGCCTTGGGGGGCTCAGGTTTCTCATCCACGAGAGAGATCATTTTCAGGTCCTCAAACTCTTCATCATGGATCTCCTCAATAGTGTCCAAATGAACTCTATATTGTTCCAATTGTTCATCTTCAAATCCACATTCCATGGGGGGCATGAGGGCGTTATCAAGGGGATCCTCAACAAGCTCCCATTCTTATCGTAATTGATGGACTTTCTCAATGCAATCAAGGAGATAAACCTCTTCCTGGAGGCTTGGTCCTCTCATACTTTCAAAAACCCTAAACTACAAGGTTTGTTTTCCTAGATGCAAAAATATGGTTCCGGCCTCGACAACAAACAAGGCATAGGAAGTGGCAAAAAAGAGACGGCCGAAGATGATGGGGTAGCATAAATATTCATTTATGTCCATGATGATAAAGTCACATGGGACATAAGCATCTTTCCCAACCCTTACAAGTATGTCTTCAATGATACCCATAGGTTTTGTCATGAATGAGTCAGCCAACTGGATTGTCATGGCAGTGGGAAGTATGTCAACAAATCCCAACATCCTGCAAAGACTATAGGGCATGATAGAAATACTAGCACCCAAATCTACAAGGCCTTTCTTACAAGCATTATCACCTAGGTAACATCCAATTCCAAAAGAACCATGATCTTTCTTCTTTTTAGGCATCTTGCTTTGAATGATATCCGAAGTGGTTCTAGAAAGCATTACCTTCTCATGTTCTTTGGTTGTGTACTTCCTAGTCAATAAATTTTGTATATATTTGGACCAAGTAGGCATATCAGCTAAAACATCTAGGAAAGGAATATCCACATGCAACTTTTTCATGGCATCCCTAAATTTAATGAAATGGGTATCGAGCCTAATTTTCTTTAGGTGGGCTTGGTATGGAGGGTGTGGTTTATAGCCAGGGAGTTTTGGCTCATCAATCTCCACTGGTGGAACGATGGGAGTGGGAATGGTAGGTTCTGGAAAAGGTGGAGTTTCAATGATCACGATGTCTTCATCCTCAAAATCTAAGGGTACAATGGCGGATTTCTCTAGAGGAAGTGAAGGGGTATGAGTCATCCCAGAATGAGTAGAGACAACCTTAAGTTATTCAGGGTGTTTTGGGTTGTTTTCTGGTGGCCTAGTAAAAGTGTCGGCAGGAGGTTTCCGCTGGGCAATGAGGCGAGCTAACTAAGCATCAGTTGCCTTTTGATGGGCTTGTTGTGTAAGGATGATTTGTTCCAAGGAAGACACCCTATCATCTATTGAGGGTGTGGGGGTATTCTATTGTGCTTGAGGTTGAGGTGGTGGCTGATTAAGTTTTTGAAATTGTTGCCCCTGGTAGGGACCATGGCTTTGGAAATTTCCCCTGTAATTTCCTCAATTTCCAAAGTTCCTCTTATTGTTATATGGGAAGCCTAGTGGTGAACGATTGTTGGTTTGAGGGAATGATGGTCTCTACGGGAGAGGGAGTTGAGAACAGTTTTCAAATCCTCCAAGATTTCCATATTGGAATCTAGGATGGTTTCTTGGTTGATTGGGATTGTAGTAAGCCTGGCCAAGTATGATGTGAATGGAGTTTAGGTCCTCCATTTGACCAACTTCTGGCTGCATGGGAATGTTGTAGAAGTATTTACACTGAAGGGTAGCATGACCATACCCTTGGAAAATTCCATAGAGAGATTATGCAGCTCTAACTTGTTGAGGTTGCCTCTCATAGGTGCTGGAGGTGGACTCTAGGCAATCCTATTTCAAAGAAATCAACTTAAGGGCTTTAGCGATGGTTTTAATGTTGGAATCTCCTTCAGCCTTAGCTACCATGAGGACCCCACCAGTTCCTTGTCTTGATTGGGTTTTAGAGGCACATTTTATAATCCCCAAGCACTATATAGGCTTTAGAACATAAAATTTCCTCCAGATGAAGAATCAAGGAATTATTTTGTGTCATTATCAACACCACGGTAGAATATCTCAATGAGTTGAGATTGGGTAATATCATGATGAGGGCAACGTCGGAGAATCTCCCTAAACTGTTCCCAAGCTTATCCCATAGTTTCATCTGGGACCATAGAGAAGAGAAGAATTTGTCCCCTAATTTTTTAGGTGAGGTAAGGGGGAAAATATTTATCCAAGAACTTGGCTTGAAGTGCCTCCCAGTTCGTGACACGTTCTTTACCCTCCATGGAATTGTACCAAGTGTTGCTTGTCCCGAGAGAGAGTATTTGAACAACCTAAGTCTAATGACATCTTCAAAAATTCCTGGGATTTTATGCAAGGAATAAAGGTCAGAAAAACGTTGGAGGTGATCTTGACAACTCTTGTCTTTGTTCCCAAAAAATGGATTAGCTTGAAGCATGGTGATCTATTGGGTGCATATCTCAAATTGGGGGGTTGTGATTTTGGGTGGCACAACAGGATGTTGTGCATATCCAGTTCTGGGTGTAGAAAAATCTTTTAATTATTTTTCTCTTTCAGACTCCCTCTGAGCGGCTTCTAAGGCCTCTTGTTCGTCCATATAAGTCACACATAAAGCGACTTCTTGAGTCGCACGCTCGGCCATCATGGCCTCTCTTTAAGAAGCGAGTGCTTGCTCAATCCTATGTGTAACTTCCTCCTCATCCATCCTAGCTCAGTTTTTTCAGTTCAAATGATGGAAGGTTCTTTCTGGTTCTGGGTCAAAAATTGGTGGCACAAAATCAGTGTTCGACATGCGTCACATGCACAATTAATATTTGAACAAATATATCAAGTGCAGAAAAAATGTACTACTAGATGAAAACTCAACAGAAAGAGGAGTTAGAACTTCCGGAATGGTACTTGGAAGACATAAAAGAAGTTTTGTTCAAAAAGTTTTTTGGGGTTTGAGAAAATGACTCGTTGTCCCCGACAATAGCATTAAAATCACCAAAATTGATACACGTCATTTTGTACACCAATTCGCTAAGATAAATTATCCTAAAGTGTAATCTTTTTTAATTACCGATTAAGGCTAGTATAGAAGGGTCGATCCCACAAGATAACTTTTTAAGATCTTTTCATTAAACCTGATTGATTTTTGAACTTTATTTCTTTTTTAGAGGATTTTTAAATAATTGAACAAAAAGTAAATTCTGAAATTGGGGTGTGATTACACTAAAATGAGAATGTAAATTGCAATGCAATAAAAGATTGCACTAATAACAGTAAAATGAAAGGATTATGCTAAGGCAAGAAAAGAAGGAAGATTGTTAGCACAAAATAAAAGAGAATGATCTAAGAACTAGAGTTAAATTACATAAATGAGACAAAGGTGATTAGAAATAAGCAGTTGAAGGAAAACAAATTGAATCGGGTGGGAAAAGTATAAGGCTTAGGGGTTTCACCATCTTATCTGACATGAATCAAAACTGAAGAATTCATATGATAAGCAAGATAAAGGAAGGCATGGAAAACATTAGTAAATGAATCACAAAATATGAACTCCCCATGAACCCATTGGTCCTAGCATTTAGGGATCCTAGTTCGATCATTATAGTGGGGATTTTTCTGAGATCGCATCCAAATTCCCATGTAATCGATTTGGTCATTCTAAATCTTGGGTTCCACGGTCGCATCCGCCAAGATTAATAAGTGATAAAAATGAGAGATCACTTCATAAAAATCATAGATTTCCAAACCAAAAACCATTTATCTAAAGGAATTGTATAAACTTCTATTAAGAAACACATGGCTAAGGGGATATTCCCTTTGCCTCAATAATGGAACTACTCACTAGTCATAATGAAGAAAAGGGAGGCAATGGAAGAAAGTGAGGGGGGCATAGAATGTAGAATCTCAAAGGACAGTATGCTAGTGACAATTAAACAGATGCAACTCTTAATTCCTTACTTTCCAAGAAGAACAGAAGAAGGGAAAAAAAAGAAAGAAAAGATCCAGAATCTAGACACAAAGAACATAATTTTATTGCAGAATTAAAGATTACACAACTACGAATTGAAATGACACCTTAAATAAAAAGATGCAAGTACAAAATTGATGATCCCCTTCTTAGTGGAGTCCCCTCTCCTTTTATAGGGGAAGGAGAGGTGGAAACCCTAAAAGGGGGAAGAACAAATGGGAGAGGCGACTGTTGAGTTTTGCTATTCGTGAGCCACAAAACGGTTGTCTCACAGGCCGAGAGGGTCGGCTCATGAGTGATGTGGTGTGGCCATTTTGAAAACAAGTGAACCCTAGGTTAAGGAGTGGCAATGCTATCTTGATCGTTTCTTGGTCATGAAGCAAAAATGCCAAATCGATCGTCTGAGTGTGAGATGCCCAATTTGTGGTGTTGTGCGTGCAACTAAGTGTTAAAACCCTAGCATGATTGGCAGTGCTCTTTCAATCTAAATTGATCTTTAAGTTGGCTTGACATTGACATCTGGGCTTCATGAGCTGAGTGTTTGGGGTGTCTGAGACGAGTGTCTGGCACAAATGAGATGAGTGTCTGGTGTGTGAAATGCTTCAGTTGACCTTCTAGAGTGAAGGTTGATCTGAGGGCCAAAACGGTCATCTAACTCTGAGATGTGGAGCTCTTTGAACCTGAATTGATCATCTGGTGTGGCAAACTGGTCGATTCATTTGCTCAGGGGTCAGGATTTTGCTTTGCATGAAAAACCTACAAAAAATGGAGGAAAAATTTAAGTATTTGCACAACTAATCAGACATTGGGTAAATTACTAATTGTCCTATAAAATCATAAAAAGGGAATAAATTCTAATAAAAAATACTATAAAAATAATGCAAAAAGAGAGATGAATATACATTCATCAGTCTAGTCCAGTGAGGGTAGACTCCTTAAATGATCGGTATCCACACCAACCAGGGATGTCGATGATACTTGAGTTTTCTAGTCAGTGGACATCTTCAGTAGGTCCACATATGTAGAGTTGTGTTAATCAATGAACATCTTCCGTAGGTTCATTGGTGTACAAAAAGCCTGAGAGCTTCGACTCCCCACCTGAGTACCCAGGTTGAGAGGAGTCAGCATATTTGGCTGCTCCCATTATCCGCTGAGAGCCAGATGTGGCAAGACCCACTGCAGACATGGTCTTACTCGAGAGATAGGCGTAGGAACCCAAGCATGCTTCTAAGGCCTTTTATAGTGAGATCTTAGCTTGTTGTGATCCTTTCACATGTCGTGGTACACTTCATGTGGGTTCATGGTATAATAAGATGAATGAGAGATTAGTCGTGTGTGTGTAATTTTTTCTTTTGTTCTTAATATGCTTATGAATTACTAGCTCTTCAAGCATGTCTAGATATTGATTTACTATTTATGGATATCTAGAGTATCCTGCAATATATATATATATATATATATATATATATATATATATATATATATATATATATATATATATATATATATATATATATATATATATGTATGTATGTATGTATACACACACACACATATACATATATGTGTGTATGTGTGTGAATGCTTAGTTCTTCTATAGTTCTGTAAAATCCCTGACGTGGGTTATGTACTAACCCTAGGTGTTTTGTTTAATAAAGATGATTAGATGTTTGCTCTCATCTTTTGAAAAGTAATTAAGGATATTTAGGAACTTATATTTCAATTTTAGTCCCTTTTGAATAATGTTGAAACATTGTTTTGTTAATTTTGGACTAAAGTGTAAATTAACCAAGTTGAGGGGTTAACTTGCAAATTGCACATAGAAATATGTGTATATGATGTTGAGACATCATAATAATTAATATGATGTAGTGGTATGGTTTCCACAAGCTTGGGCATCAAGATAAAGCTTGTGAAGCAATCCTTGTGCATTAAAACCTAGTTTTGGTGTAATGTGCAATTTACCCAAACTCTAGGGTTCAATATGCAATATATCACCTCTATAGGGTCTCTCATGTTTCTTGGCATCAAGTAGAGAAAATAAAATGAGAGGCGCGCCTCATTTGAGTTATTTTGGAGGAGAGAGAATCTTGACATTAAAATAATCAAGATTTAAGCATATATGGAACTTTATTTTAATTTAATGCAAAAATAAATATAATAATTGAAGGGGCCTTCAACCAAAATTAAAATGGTTGGATTCATATGTGTGTGGACGAGCTTAAGCCTTGCAAAGGCACGAGCATATCCTAAGGAGGTGAAATTCAACTCACCATTATTATAAGAAAAAGAAATTCCACTCAAAATTGGATATTAATATTATAAGGGTTAAGGTGCTTAATTTCTTTTCCCTTTATTCTTGGATAATGATGGAGTTTTGCACCAAGAAATGGAGGGGGATTTGATGGAAATTATTTTGGAATTAAAAGAAAATAATCCATTTTCTCTTTCCTTGAAAATCCCTTATACATGTTCTTTTTCCAATACACATAAGGACTTTTCCTTAGTTTTTCTCTTATCACATTGATTTGGCCGACCAAGGAAGAGCTCAGGAGCAGGATAAGGACGAACACAACCTGTTGGTAAGGTTTTGATCATCTTCTACCTCGTATTCATGGTGAAAACCCTAAAGCAATGCTTGATTCTTGGTTTTCTTCACCCGGTTTCTAATTCTAGCCATCTTTTTCATCCAATAGCTCAAGAACGGACCTTGGGCAGTTTCTGGAACTCCATCCACCATTAGAAACGTGGATCTTGGAGCTTGGAGATCCGATTTGAGGCGGGTTTTATAACTTTAACCCTTAAACATTGATATTGCATCAAGTTCTCTATGATTTGTTGATTATTTCGAACTCTTTTGATGCATTGCTGCAATTCCCATGAAAAAATGGTTTCTGCTTAGTTGTTCTAAGGAGAACAATGATTACATCATATTATATGATTATCCAAGAAAATCCCAGGTCAAACGGTCTCCTTAGTTGCTCAAACGGTTTCCCAAACCGTTTGGGAGTAAACGGTTTCAAACCTTTTGGAATGAAACAATTTCACCCAAACCGCATGGAAGAAAATGGTTTCAGACCATTTGGTGATGTTGAACAGGGTTGACCATTTGAGGATTTGTTCCTAATGATCTAAGTTAATGACCCATCAATTATAATTGATTAACTCCAATTGGTTCATGAGTTGAAGGTCAATCAATCACCTAATCCCTAATCGGGTTAAGTGTTGATTTCATAATTGATTGAGTTTGGAACTTGGGTTGATTGACCCAAATGGTTTCAAAACCATTTGGGGGTCACCCAAGACCGTTTGGAGGTCTATGGTTGTATATGGTTAAGTGTTTGAAGGTCCAAAGATATGGTGTTAACCCTAATCGGCTAAGTGCTGATTTTGCATTGGAACAAGTTGATGTTTTGGGTTGATTGACCCAAACGGTTTCAAAACCGTTTGGGGATCACCCAAACGGTCTCAAGACCATTTTTTATCACCCAAGACCATTTGGAGGTCTAGGGTTAAGTATGGTTGATCAATTGAAGGTCCAAAGATATTAAGTTGATGTACAATCAATTGTTGATTTGGTGACCAATCCTAGGATCCAAACCTTAGTTGAATGACATGGTTGATGATGATGTGATGGGAAAACGGTCTCAAGACCATTTTGAGGTCATCCAAACGATCCCAAGACCGTTTGGGTGTCACCCAAGACCGTTTGGAGGTCTAGGGTTGACTATGGTTAGGTGTTTGGAGATCTAAAGGTATTGAGTTGAAGAGTAATTAATTGCTGATTTGGTGAGCAATCCAATGAACCAAAACCTAATTGGTTGACTTGGATTTTGATGTGGACATGGGAAAATGGTCTCAAGACCATTTGGAGGTCATCCAAACGACCTCAAGACCGTTTGGGGTCAGGTCATGCCCAATTTGGATGAAGGTTCAATGGTTTCAAAGTTACCAATCTCACATTGATTAATGTTGAAGGATCGTCGATTCCAAACCCTAATCCAATTGATTCAAACCCTAATTGGTGATCAATTGAGGGTTAATTGAGGGTAAAATAATTTGAAGTATGACCTAATTAACTCAATTTAAGCATGGTGATAGGCCCAATTGATGAGTAGTTCCATAGATTCAATGGTTGAAGGAACCAACATTGGAAACCCTAATTTAATTGGAGTGGTTGAGACCTTTTTTTGGTCCTTGCGGTTTTGAGGAGGTTTGGACCAAATGGTCTCAAGACCATTTTGGACCAAATGGTCTCAAACCATTTAGGGTCATGCGGTTTCCAAACCGATTGAGTTCATGCGGTTTCAAAATTCAACTTTGGGCAAACGGTCTTCACCACCTACTTTACTAAACGGTTTCAAGGTGGTACTTTAGCAAACAGTTTCATTGGTTGCTTAAGACCGTTTGAGGTCTGATTTGGTCAAGACCGTTTGGGGTCTATAAGGCCAAAACCGTTTGGTGGATAATTAACCAAAACTGCATGGATACTTAAACTGGTTAAAGGATAAAGTGATTAGTTGACTAATACCTGATGTAATCAAAGATGATTATAGTAATTACATCTTAATGGGATGAGGTGATTAGTACCTTTGAATAATTAAGCCTTAATGGTCATGGTGACAATGAAATAACCCATGATGTCAATTCTTCCTCAAGAGTGAGTTGACTTAACCTAATCAAGACTGAAGCATACATCATCTTTCGAAGATGAAAGAGAAGATTGCCTACATGGATAATAATTAAGTAATGGACTTCTAATATGAATGAATGTATAATTAGGGTATGATCCTTCATAGTGGTATCATGAAACCCTAATTATGATGGTTAATGAATCATAACCCTAATTGAGGGCATTGATAGGTAAAATCATAACACATGATGATGATATGATCTTAATTCATAATGATGACATGAGAAACCCTAATTTAGGGTACTTTGATGATCACTCCTACTTGGAATGAATAGTAAACCCTAATCTAGGGTGATGCAATGTGAATAGTAAACCCTAATTGTGGGTTATTGAACTTAAACCCTAATCAAGGGTGATGCAATGTGAATAGTAAACCCTAATTCCTAATAAGGTAAATGGAAGTGTGAAACCCTAATTCTGGGTTATATTATATAGCATGAGAGCTCTAAGGTTGGATAATGAAGTGATGAGTCATTAATCCTAATTGAGCTGAGGGGATGATCAACCCTAATCGAAATGAAAAGGAATACCCTAACCCTAGCAAGGGTATAGTGGTGTAACCCTTGAATAGTAATGTTATCATTGTTTTGCATTATGCTGATATGAAATGGATGTATCTGTTATCATTTGTACTAATCATGCAGGTTTTATGAGATATTGAATATAGCCAGGTATGAGCTATGATGCTTTTCTTATTGAAAGTATTTTATGAGCTTTGTAAGCAATGATATGCTACGTTGCCTAGTGAAAGGTAACAAAATAGATTGATAGGCTGTAAGAGCCATGTGAAATACCAGCATTGCAATTATCATGTGTATATTAGCAGATGACTTGATGGCAATAAGTTACCTGTTAAAGTTGTAACATGTATTTTGATACTCTCAGGGTTTGAACACCCATATTCTTCAATTATGATGATGGGATGATAAGGTATTGAGATCCCAATGATTAATAAAGTTGTGAAATGAAGTTGATAGAAATATTACTCATTCTTTATAGCAATTGTTATAATGTTGTATGTTTGACAACATGCCTGATGCTAAAAGAATGTTGTAATGTACTTAAATAATCAAGTGTAATGATATCATGTAGAACCCTGACCATAGATCCATCATCGTCAGCAATTAGGTGATGGTGAAATAGGTTTTCCTAAGGGAACTCCTGGAGAGCATACTTTTGAGTATGTGGGGGTAATGGGCGCGAATATCCTTACACCCTAATGGAGGAATTGATGTGAGATAAACACTAAATCTCTCAATCCTTCATTATATGTATATGTCAGAATGATGTATCACTAATCTCCCGATGATGATGTCAATGCTGAATCAATGTGAGATAGATAAGAAATCCCTCGATTGTGAAGAGAGTACAGCATGCCACTGTAACTCTAATAGTGAAGTTGCCAGTATACCCTGGAAAGCTATATTTATAGCAGAGACACAAGATGTCCTGCATGTTGTTCCTCACACTGACTGAGGAAGATGAGGTCATAGAAATTCGACTCTTCTGATGACCTATGTATGGTAACGGTTTCGATTTCACAATGGTCGGTTGGAGTATGAGCAGTATACCTCATCTCCTCAGGGCATAAATTGTTTGTAAAATGTAATCAGCCGTGTAGCATATTTTCTTAGGGTTGAACTACGAGAAACAATGATTATTGATACATTGCTTATTATATCTTAGAAAGATAAAGGATATGTATGTTCTTCATATTCCTTATTAAATGAATGACTTGTTGTTTAATCAAGTTATAATTGAAATGATTGCATAGAGAATACTGTTCTACTTAGCTTAATCAATGACTTACCTGCTATTGAATATTTATAATTCTGTTGCTCAGTGTTATTCTATTATCAGCAATAACAATATTTCTGGCAGAGAGTTATATCTCTTGTTGGGACAATTTTCAATTGTCTCACCCCTGTGGGATTCAACGTTTTAGGTAGACGTCGAGGAAGAAGAAACCCTTTAGTGGGTGAGAAGCAACAGCAGCCACAGTAGCAGCAGCAGCAATAGCAACGACAGCAGTGATCCTCATGTGGAGACACTATTTTTCAAGTCTTGTATATAGAGAGAGTCTTATGTGTCATCTTTGTACTCTCAGGTCCTAGGAGTCAGTAGTTGGTTTGGTATAGATCTGATATTTTGGCTTTATGCCTCGAGATTTTTGTATACTGCTCATGTACAGTTTAACTGGGCAGTCAATCTTATGACTCTCGAGATGAGATGATACAGAGATGTACTGATGAATCATAATGTAAATAACTTTCTTTGGTTCTTTATGATAGAGTTTTACCGTTTGTGGATTTCTTTACAAAAAGTTTTAAATTTTTAGTGATTTTCAGTAATTCTGCTGCTAATAATTCGCTTCCGCATTAATTAATCTTGTTTTCATGAGTCGGTCGCTACAAGTGTTGGTATCAGAGCTCTAGGTTCGCTGAGTCTACAGAGACATAGGACTAAGGTTGTTGAGTCTGTTCTAGTGTCTTCCAGTCTATCTGATAGTGTCTTCTGCTCATATAGGAGGAGAAGAGAAAACTAAAGATGTCTGGATCACATGATGAACATGTTGCTGAAAGTAGTATCGCTGCACCCAGAGGAGGTGCAAGAGACCAAGGAAGGGAGGAGCCTGTGTCTGAACCACCCCAGTTCAATCAAGCTGACATGGGGAATCCATCCTTCCAAGCCATATTTGGGCAGTTTATAACTGTCATGACACATATGACTGATAGAATGCCCATACCTACACCTAGGGCACCTACCCACCCTGAAGGACATGGAACCGGTAAGACATTTGAATGACTACGCCGGGTTGGAGCCACAGAATATGCTGGGACAGCTGACCCAACAGATGTTGATATGTGGTTAACAGAGTTAGAGAAAGCCTTTAGAACCCTGAACATCCCAGAAGCTGAGAAGGTTAGAAATGTTGTGTACCTTCTCAAGGGGAGTGTTGGTCACTGGTGGACCATTAAGGAGGGAAAAAGGCCAGGTGTGGAGATTGAATGGGAAGTCTTTCGACGAGAATTTGTCAATAGATACTTTCCTAATACATTCATGGATGAGAAAATCTCTCAGTTTGAGAGATTAAGACAAGGACCAATGAACATTAGCAAGTACGAGGCTAAGTTCATGGAGCTTTTACAGTTTTGTCTACATATGGCAACCACAGATGAAGAGAGGATACGGTGTTTTGAGAAGGGATTAAACGCTGAGTTGACCACCCCTGTATCTGCTCTAGAGAATAGGGAAAGATTTGCTACTTTTGTGGAGTCTGTCAGAAGAATAGAGAGGTCTGTGATGGAGAAGCGATAGACCAGGGATAAGAAGGTGTACCCCCAGTTTCAAGGATCCTCATCCAAAGGTTTCAAGAGACCGAGGTTTTCCGTGCCTACACCACCACCTAGATTCAGTACCCAGACGCAGTGGATGTCAAATAGGGGTAGAGGACGAAGTTTACCACCAGAAGGAGCTCGTAGCTTAGCATCTATGTCTGTTACAGGACCATCTAGACCACGACAAGGGATCAAAAGTTGTTACATATATGGAAAAGCAGGGCATTTGATGAAAGATTGCAGAGCCCGAGAGGCAAGTGTGACTCAACCCCAAAGGCAGAGTTAGTAAGGTTCTCAAAGGAGATAGTTTCCAGGTGGTGCTAGAGGACGCGGACAAGCGTCCCAAGCTGGATCATCAGCACCTAGTCATCGAGCACCGAATCAACCACAGGCGACGGCGAGATTCTATGCGATGAATCCACCTGATGTCGTGATCAACCCTCGGGTTGTGACAGGTCAGATGAAACTATTTTATTCTGATATGTCTACATCCTGTATTGTATTTGTTTTAATTGATCCGGGTGCTACGCATTCCTTTATCACTCAAAGAGTGATTCTTGACTGCAACATGACTATCAGTCATAGAGCAGATAGTCTGTTGTTAGAAACTCCTTTGATGGGATCTGCTGTGTTGCGGGAAGTGTGTTCTCCATGCATTCTTTTATTTTCTGAGCATCGCATTCAAGTGGATCTTATACCACTTGAGATGCACGGGTTCGATATAATCCTTGGGATGGATACCTTAGAAAGGTATAAGGTTGTCTTGGATTGTGAGTCCAAGCAAGCTGTGTTCACTAATGAAAGTGACACATGGATCTTTCAAGGGGATAGAAAGATTCTTCCAACCTGTCTTGTGTCAGCTATGGTAGCTGAGAAGCTGTTGAGGCAAGGATGTTATGCATTCTTGGCCCATGTGGTAGATACCACCATGGAGAGTTCTAATCCTGCTGAAGTTCATGTAGTCAGGGAATTTGAAGATGTATTTCCTGAAGAACTTCCAGGTGTACCTCCACCCTGAGAGATTGATTTTGAGATTAATCTAATCCTAGACACGCAACCAATAGCACAAACACCGTATAGGATGGCACCTGCTGAGATGGCAGAACTCAAGAATCAGCTGCAAGAGTTGCTTGAGAAGGGTTTCATCCGACCAAGCACTTCACCCTGGGGTGCTCCGGTCCTCTTTGTTAAAAAGAAGGATGGGTCAATGCGATTGTGCATTGATTACAGGCAGTTAAATAAAGTAACGATAAAGAATAAGTATCCTTTGCCTAGGATTGATTATCTCTTTGACAAGTTGTGTGGTGCAATTGTCTTCTCAAAGATAGATTTGAGGTCGGGATATCATCAGCTGTGTGTTAAGGAGGGTGACATACCTAAGTCTGCCTTTAGGACAAGGTATGGTCACTATGAGTTCACAGTTATGTCGTTTGGACTAACTAATGCACCAGCTACATTTATGGAACTCATGAATAGAATCTTTCGACCTTTTCTTGATCGGTGTGTTGTCGTCTTTATAGATGACATACTGATCTACATTAGAGATGCTCAACAACATGAGCAGCATCTTCGGCAGGATCTAACTTTACTAAGAGAGCATGAGTTATATGCTACGTTTAGCAAGTGTGAGTTTTGGTTACCAGAAGTTTCTTTTCTTGGACACATAATATCTGCTTCAGGTATATGTGTTGACCCTAAAAAGGTAGAATCTATCCTACAATGGGAACAACCTAAGACACCTACGGAGATTCACAGTTTCTTAGGGTTGGCAGGCTATTATAGGAAGTTCATTAAGAACTTCAGTTCCATAGCTTTACCCTTGACTAAGTTAACCAGGAAGGATGTTCCTTTTGCTTGGAATGACAAGTGTCAACAATCGTTCCAGCTATTGAAAGAGAGGTTGACTAATGCACCAGTGCTGGTATTACCTGAGCAAGGGAAAGGGTATATAGTTTTCTGTAATGCCTCTAAGAATGGACTAGGATGTGTGTTAATGCAGGATAAACAAGTGATTTCTTTTGCTTCCCGACAGCTTAAGAAACACGAGGAAAATTATCCGACACACGATCTAGAACTAGATGTCGTTGTCCATGCCTTGAAGATCTGGAGACATTATCTTTATGGAGAGACATTCCATATTTTCACAAACCATAAGAACCTAAAGTACATCTTCTCTCAGCATGAGCTTAACATGAGGCAATGCTGCTGGATGGAGTTAATCAAGGACTATGATTGTACGATTGATTATCATCCAGGGAAGGCCAATGTAGTTGTTGATGCTTTGAGTAGGAAATTAGCAACACCAGCCTTAGACCGAGCACAGTTGAATTCTTTGGTGTGCTCTAGGAGGGATATGTGTATCTCTTTAAGGAAAGACAATGTGCAGTTAAAAGTATCATTGTTATCTGGGTTGCTAGCTGAGATGCACATAAAACCTACTTTGAGACAGCAGATTAAGGAGGCACAGCAAGCTGATGTTGTAGTTCAGCAGATTAGATCAGAGTATGGTAGTGAAAAATGAGATGGTTTCCATGATTCAGATGATCAGGTAGCCTTCTATCATGGTAGAATGATAGTACCTGATGTTGATAACTTAAGGAAGTTAGTTCTGGAAGAAGCTCATTCTTCAATGTATGCTATGCATCCAGGAAGCACCAAGATGTATCATAACTTGAAAGATATGTATTGGTGGCCTGGTTTGAAGAAGGATGTTGCTGAGTTTGTTATGCGGTGTCTTGTGTGTCAGCAAGTTAAAGCTGAACACCAGAAGCCTATAGGAACACTACAACCTTTACCCATACCACAGTGGAAGTGGGATCATGTAACCATGGATTTTGTGGTTGGTCTACCTAGAACAGCCAAAGGTCATGATTCCATCTGGGTAATAGTTGATAGGTTGACAAAGACAGCACATTTCTTACCTGTCAAAACAACCTATTCTGCTGAGAAGTTGGCACAGTCATTTGTAGATGAGATAGTGAGGCTGCATGGGGTCCCAGTTACCATTGTTTCTGACAGAGGTCCCCAGTTTATGAGTCATTTTTGGGAGCAACTTCATAAAGCCTTAGGCACACAGTTAAGGTTTAGTACATCCTTTCATCCTCAGACTGATGGACAATCTGAAAGAACTATACAAACCTTAGAGGACTTGCTTAGGGCATGTGTTCTCCAGTTTACAGGAAGTTGGGATCTAAATCTAAGCTTGATAGAGTTTGCCTACAACAATATCTATCAATACAGTATTGACATGGCACCTTATGAAGCTTTGTATGGTAGACGTTGTAGATCTCCCCTATGTTGGTATGAAACTGGTGAATATCAACTTTTGGGTCCTGACCTTGTGCAGCAGACCACTGAGAAGATTAAAATAATACAACAACAATTAAAGACTACACAGGATAGATAGAAATCTTACACTGATAAGCGTCGTAGACCTTTAGAATTCTAGTTTGGAGACAGATTATACCTCAAGGTCTCACCTTGGAAGGGAGTTCTTAGATTTGAAAGAAAAGGAAAGTTAGCTCCTAGATTTATGGGGCCTTATCCAATCATTGAACGGGTTGGAAAGGTAGCTTATAAGCTGGAGTTACCACCTGAGCTGGAAAAGTTACACCCAGTGTTCCACATTTCCATGTTAAGTAAATGTCACCCTGATACAGAATCAGTTCTGCAACCTATGGAAGTAGATTTGAATGATGATATATCCTATGAAGAAGGACCTATGTTGATTCTTGACAGAAGGATCAAGAAGCTGAAGAAGAAAGACATTGATCTTGTAAAAGTCCTCTGGAATCATCGTGGTGTTGAATAAGCTACATGGGAAGTAGAGGAAGAAATGAGGAGGAAATACCCTACTCTTTTCTCTTAAAATGTTTTGTTTATGATTTCGGGGACGAAATCCTTGTTAGGGGTGGATAATTTGTAACATCCCTGACCTGGGTTATATACTAACCCTAGGTGTTTTGTTTAATAAAGATGATTAGATGTTTGCTCTCATCTTTTGAAAAGTAATTAAGGATATTGAGGAACTTACATTTTGAATTTCAGTCCCTTTTGAATAATGTTGAAACATTGTTTTGTTAATTTTGGACTAAAGTGCAAATTACCCAAGTTGAGGGATTAACTTGCAAATTGCACATGGCAAGATGTTCCTCTGATGTTGAGACATCATACGAATGAATATGATGTAGTGTTATGATTTCCACAAGCTTGGGCATCAAGATAAAGCTTGTGAAGCAATCCTTGTGCATTAAAACCTAGTTTTGGTGTAATGTGCAATTTACCCAAACTCTAGGGTTCAATATGCAATATATCACCTCTAGAGGGTCTCTCATGTTTCTTGGCATCAATTATAGCAAAGAAAATGAGAGGGGTGCCTCATTTGAGTTATTTTGGAGGAGAGAGAATCTTGACATTAAAATAATCAAGATTTAAGCATATATGGAACTTTATTTTAATTTAATGCAAAAATAAATATAATAATTGAAGGGGCCTTCAACCAAAATTAAAATGGTTGGATTCAGATGTGTGTGGACGATCTTAAGCCTTGCAAAGGCACGAGCATATCCTAAGGAGGTGAAATTCCACTCACCATTATTATAAGAAAAAGAAATTCCACTCAAAAATGGGTATTAATATTATAAGGGTTAAGGTGCTTAATTTCTTTTCCCTTTATTCTTGGATAATGATGGAGTTTTGCAAGAAAATGAAGATGACTTCGTGGCCAATAAATGGAGGGGATTTGATGGAAATTATTTTGGAATTTAAAGAAAATAATCCATTTTCTCTTTCCTTGAAAATCCCTTATACATGTTCTTTTTCCAATACACATAAGGACTTTTCCTTAGTTTTTCTCTTATCACTTTGCTTTGGCCGACCAAGGAAGATCTCAGGATCAGGATAAGGACGAAAACAACATGTTGGTAAGGTTTTGATCATCTTCTACCTCGGATTCATGGTGAAAACCCTAAAGCAATGCTTGATTCTTGGTTTTCTTCACCTGATTTCCAATTCTAGCCATCTTTTTCATCCAATAGCTCAAGAACGGACATTGGCAGTTGCTGGAACTCCATCCACCATTAGAGCCGTGGATCTTGGAGCTTGGATATCAGATTTTAGGCGGGTTTTATAACTTTAACCCTTAAACATTGATATTGCATCAAGTTCTCTATGATTTGTTGATTATTTCTTCTATTTCGAACTCTTTTAATGCATTGCTGCAATTCCCATGAAATATGGTTGATGTTCTTGGTTGTTCTAAGGATAACGATGATGACATCATCTTATATGATTATCCAATAAAATCCCAGATCAAACGGTCTCCTTATTTGCTCAAACGGTTTCCCAAACCGTTTGGGAGTAAACTGTTTCAAACTGTTTGGAATGAAACAGTTTCACCCAAACCGCATGGAAGCAAATGGTTTCAGACTATTTGGTGATGTTTACCAGGGTTGACCGTTTGAGGATTTGTTCCTAATGATCTAAGTTAATTACCCATCAATTATAATTGATTAACTCCAATTGGTTCATGAGTTGAAGGTCAATCAATCACCTAAACCCTAATCGGGTTAAGTGCTGATTTCATAATTGATTGAGTTTGGAACTTGGGTTGATTGACCCAAACGGTTTCAAAACCATTTGGGGATCACCCAAACGGTCCCAATACCGTTTGGGGGTCACCCAAGACCATTTGGAGGTCTATTGTTTGATATGGTTAAGTGTTTGAAGGTCCAAAGATATGGTGTTAACCCTAATCGGCTAAGTGCTGATTTTGCATTGGAACAAGTTGATGTTTTGGGTTGATTGACCCAAACGGTTTCAAAACCTTTTGGTGATCACCCAAACGGTCTCAAGACCGTTTGTTGATCACCCAAGACCGTTTGGAGGTCTATGGTTAAGTATGGTTGATCAATTGAAGGTCCAAAGATATTAAGTTGATGTACAATCAATTGCTGATTTGGTGACCAATCCTAGGATCCAAACCTTAGTTGAATGACATGGTTGATGATGATGTGATGGGAAAACACTCTCAAGACCGTTTGGAGGTCATCCAAACGATCCCAATACCATTTGTGGGTCACCCAAGACCGTTTGGAGATCTAGGGTTGACTATGGTTAGGTGTTTGGAGATCTAAAGGTATTGAGTTGAAGAGTAATTAATTGATGATTTGGTGAGCAATCCAATGAACCAAACCCTAATTGGTTAACTTGGATTTTGATGTGGACATGGGAAAACGGTCTCAAGACCGTTTGGAGGTCATCCAAACGACCTCAAGACCGTTTGGGGTTAGGTCATCCCCAATTTGGATGAAGGTTCAATGGTTTCAAAGTTACTAATCTCACATTGATTAATGTTGAAGGATCATCAATTCCAAACCCTAATCCAATTGATTCAAACCCTAATTGGTGATCAATTGAGGGTTAATTGAGGGTCAAATCATTTTAAGGATGACCTAATTAACTCAATTGAAGCATGCTGATAGGCCCAATTGATGAGTAGTTCCATAGATTCAATGGTTGAAGGAACCAACATTGGAAACCCTAATTTAATTGGAGTGGTTGAGACCCTTTTTGGTCCTTGCAGTTTTGAGGAGGTTTGGACCAAACGGTCTCAAGACCATTTGATTCCAAACGGTCTCAATACCATTTGGGACCAAACGGTTTCAAGACCGTTTGGGACCAAACGATCCCAAACTTCTTAGGGTCATGCGGTTTCCAAACCGATTGAGTTCATGCGGTTTCAAAAGTCAACTTTGGGAAAACGGTCTTCACCACCTACTTTACTAAACAGTTTCAACATGGTACTTTAGAAAACGGTTTCATTGGTTGCTTAAGACCATTTGAGGTCTGATTTGGTCAAGACCGTTTAGGGTCTATAAGGCCAAAACCGTTTGGTGGATAATTAACCAAAACTGCATGGGTACTTAAAGTGGTTAAAGGACAAAGTGATTAGTTGACTAATACCTGATGTAATCAAAGATGATTATAGTAATTACATCTTAATGGAATGAGAAGATTAGTACCTTTGAATAATTAAGACTTAATGGTCATGGTGACAATGAAATAACCCATTATGTCAATTCTTCCTCAAGAGTGAGTTGACTTAACCTAATCAAGACTGAAGCATACATCATCTTTCGAAGATGAAAGAGAAGATTGCCTACATGGATGATAATTAAGTAATGGACTTCTAATATGAATGAATGTCTAATTATGGTATGATCCTTCATAGTGGGATCATGAAACCCTAATTATGATGGTTAATGAATCATAACCCTAATTGAGGGCATTGATAGGTAAAATCATAACACATGATGATGATACGATCTTAATTCATAATGATGACATGAGAAACCCTAATTTAGGGTACTTTGATGATCACTCCTACTTGGAATGAATAGTAAACCCTAATCTAGGGCGATGCAATGTGAATAGTAAACCCTAATTGTGGGTTATTGAACTTAAACCCTAATCAAGGGTGATGCAATGTGAATAGTAAACCCTAATTCCTAATAAGGTAAATGGAAGTGTGAAACCCTATTTCTGGGTTATATTATATAGCATGAGAGCTCTAAGGTTGGATAATGAAGTGATGATTCATTAATCCTAATTGAGCTGAGGGGATGATCAACACTAATCGAAATGAAAAGGAAAACCCTAACCCTAGCAAGGGTATAGTGGTGTAACCCTTGAATAGTAATGTTATCATTGTTTTGCATTATGCTGATATGAAATGGATGTATCTTTTATCATCTGTACTAATCATGCAGGTTTTATGAGATATTGAATATAGCCAAGTATGAACTATGATGCTTTGCTTGTTGAAAGTATTTTATGAGCTTTGTAAGTAATGATCTGCTATGTTGCCTAGTGAAAGGTAACAAAAGAGATTGATAGGCTGTAAGAGCCGTGTGAAATACCAGCATTGCAATTATCATGTTTACATTAACAGATGACTTGATGGCAATAAGTTACCTATTAAAGTTGTAACAGGTATTTTGATACTCTCAGGGTTTGAACACCCATATTCTTGAATCATGATGATGGGATGATAAGGGATTGAGATCCCAATGATTAATAAAGTTGTGAAATGAACTTGATAGAAATAGTACTCATTCTTTATAGCAATTTTTATAATGTTGTATGTTTGAAAACATGCCTGATGCTAAAAGAATGTTGTAATGTACTTAAATAATCAAGTGTAATGATATCATGTAGATCCCTGACCATAGATCCATCATCGTCAGCAGTTAGGTGATGGTGAAATAGGTTTTCCTAAGGGAACTCCTGGAGAGCATACTTTTGAGTATGTGGGGGTAATGGGCTAAATATCCTTACGCCCTAATGGAGGAATTGATGTGAGATAAACATTAAATCTCTCAATCCTTCATTATATGTATATGCCGGGATGATGTATCACTAATCTCCCGATGATGATGTTAATTCCAAATGGATGTGAGATAAATAAGAAATCCCTCGATTGCGAAGAGAGTACATCATGCCACTATAACTCTAATAGCGAAGTTTCCAGTATACCCTAGAAAGCTATATTTATAGCAGAGACACAAGATGTCCTGCATGTTGTTCCTCACACTGACTGAGGAAGATGAGGTCATAGAGATCTGGCTCTTCTGATGACCTATGTATGGTACCGATTTCGATTTTGCAATGGTTGGTTGGAGTATGAGCGGTATACCTCATCTCCTCAGGGCATAAATTGTTTGTAAAATGTAATCAGCCATGTAGCATATTTGCTTAGGGTTGAACTACGAGAAACAATGATTATTGATACATTGCTTATTATATCTTAGAAAGATAAAGGATATATATGTTCTTCATATTCATTATTAAATGAATGACTTGCTGTTTAATCAAGTTATAATTGAAATGATTGCATAGAGAATACTGCTCTACTTAGCTTAATCAATGACTTACCTGATGTTGAATATTTATAATTCTACTGCTCAGTGTTATTCTATTATCAGCAATAACAATATTCTTGGCAGAGAGTTATATCTCTCGGTGGGACAATTTTCAATTGTCTCACCCCCATGGGATTCAACTTTTTAGGTAGACGTCGAGGAAGAAGAAACCCTTTAGTGGGTGAGCAGCAACAGCAGCCACAGCAGTAGCAGCAACAACAGTAAGGATAGCAGTGATCCTCAGGTGGAGACACTATTTGTCAAGTCTTGTATATAGAGAGAGTCCTATGTGTCGTATCTGTACTCTCAGGTCCTAGGAGTCAGTAGTTGGTTTTATATAGATCTGAGATTTTGGCTTTATGCCTCGAGATTTTTGTATACTGCTCATGTACAGTTTAACTGGGCAGTCAATCTTATGACTCTCGAGATGAGATGATACAGAGATGTACCGATGAATCATAATGTAAATAACTTACTTTGGTTCTTTATGATAGAGTTTTACCGTTTGTGGATTTCTTTACAAAAAGTTTTAAATTTTTAGTGATTTTCAGTAATTCCGCTGCTAATAATTCGCTTCCGCATTAATTAATCTTGTTTTCGCGAGTCGGTCTCTACAAGCTCATTGTTTTTCTACTTTAAATTCTATTGCTCAATAATATATCTTGGACTATCATGGTGCCTTAAACTATTTCTTTGAAGTACTCAGTCATTGATAAATAGGCTCACCCCTCTACTCATAAATTTTTAGGGAAACCAAGTGTAATGACCCCGCCTCCCGGTAACCCCCAATTAAGGGAGACCAAGAGGTCCGAGTCATTATCCCAATTTCCCGGATCAAAGGTTTGACAAATAATCAATAATAATTATAAAATTCTACCAAACTATACTGAAAGCTAGAATAAAATAAAACTGTGCATACCTTTTTAAAAACTTTGGATATCAAACTTATATCCACAACTTCAATCTATACTAACTAATCCTCCTTGCACTTTAATTCTTATTTTCATAATATGGCACTTTACTATTTGTCCTTTTCAAACTTGTACCTAAAACACTGACAAACAAAACGTTGCTCAGCATAAATGAATATGTCGATATGTGGGAACAAACAAAATTTCACATATATGGCTAACAATCTAAATATCACAATCAAGTTAGTTAACAATCCAATTTACGCTTTCAATGTGACATTCTCCACCGCTTTTTCCCTAACCCTGGAATACCCTCCTTAGGGTTTCTCTTTTGCCATTGACTTAAGGCCACCTTCTCCATCCTGAGCTTGGTGCCTGGGGTCACCTCACATGGTGCCCGTTAGTCATGCAATAAATACCACCTTCTCTATCGTGAGCTTGGTGTCTGGGGTCACCACTCATGGTGCCCATGGGTCTTCCCTCTTGGGCTTGACCTTTTTGCATCATCCATCAGGGTGGCATGTAGGTGCAAGAATGCACACTTATATCATAATTGTGATAATCATAGTGACTTTATGATTTGCAAGTATGAACATCCAAACTGATAGGTTGCATCCAATGTGATTAATCATCCAGAAAACCTTCAGAAAAGTAATGCAATTAACCATAATTAGCCACATACCTGATCCAGAGCATCTTGATGTCCAAGCAATAATGATAAAAGAATAATCAAATAAGCAATCAACAATATCCTGAAATTAATGCATAACATCCAAGTGTTATAGTTTATCCAAAACACTCTCAAGATTGACTTGGATTCCACCTTAGGGTTTCTAGGCCAACTTTAGGGTTTTATTAGGGTTTTAGCCTCCAAAATGCATTTATCACGTTTAATGCTCTTTTAGTTCACAAACCCTAATTTCAACATCATAAAGCATATTTGAAAGTCAATTAAGTCTCTTTTACACTAAAACTACCATCTTTATCCTTTTAAGTCATGTCAAGGTCATTGAACCCAATTATCTCCTTTAGTTCTTTCGATTTGACAACTCGTATTCTATTATGGTCTAATTCACATATGAACTTTATTTATCACTAATTCCACATTTATCCACTAGAAAAACCCTAATTACCAAATTAAGGGTATTTATCCTCAATTAGGAACTTTCATGCTCAAAATAGCTTAGATTCGTCCAATCTCAGTTGTATTCATGGATTCGAACAATTAAAGCCATTAATAATCATAATTACTAACATTAGGGTTTCAAGGCCCATTAAAGCTTATATATGTACACGAAACCCTAAATTAATCCAATTACACATAAATATTATCCTTTTGGATCTAATGTATCCTTTTTATAATCAACAAGTTAACATCAACTTTAAACATCCAAAACACCCTTCTCAATTCATTAATCATCATAGATTAGGGTTTCTTAATCATTAATGCACTAAAGTAGATAACTTCAACTACTTTTCAATTTATAAGAATAATTAGTTTATGAATATATTTTTAATGGATTCCTTGCATTTTTCTGAGCAAAATTCATATATTATATGTATCCATCCAAGCTACCATTAATTACATACGATTTTTGTAAGAATTACTTACTTGGACCAATGACAGGCTGCCACATCATCTTTCCCATGCAAAACGTAGCTTTGGCCGATCATAACCAAATTACCCTTTTGCCCTCACTTAAGTGACCGGCACTGCACAACGCGTAGGGGAAAAACCGTCCAACGACCCTAGGTCATCTTCAACCTCCAGACAACCGCAACGGTCGTCGATTGCAGCCCTTCGAGGGGTTGCCCTCTCCTCCCTAGGCCACAAAACTTGCCGCCAACCACCGCCCTAGATCTGCCGCCCCCTTATGCACATGGGGTGACACTTGGTCATAGCCAGCATATCTGATTTCACGCTCATCAGGCCTGCAACTTGCGGCCGTCGCTGTAGCCAAACGGCTGCTACTACGCATGCTTTAGGACATGGCTGACCGGCCTAAATCGCGCGTCCAAAAGTGGAGGCGGATTTGAGGTAGTCGAGATTTTACATTTATAAACCTGAATCCTTCTAGGCCCCCACAACTTTGCTTACAGGGTTGAAGTAGATATACGGGGTCGAACACAGGGACAAGGGTGGTAGTGTTGAGAACCCAGAATCGACACGTTACACTCCGGCAGGTATAAAGAGATAATAAATTCCCAAAAGGGAAACAACAAGATGTCATAAACAAAACAAAGAAAACTATCTCCAAATGGAGCTACTAGAGAGATTTAAGGTTTTTAGTCAATTAGCAGTTTTTAGGAGTTTTCATGCAACATAAATAGAAAGATAATACTAGAGCTAAAGCAAGGTGCAAAGGATAAGACTTCGGTAAAACAAGCAACACCAGGAACATCCTGTACCCCTCCTCTCAGAGCGAATACCTCTACCCAAGCATCAACACCCCTCTCGAGGTTGCTGGACTTAAGTTAGAGTGGAATGTTACTGAAGCAACTCTGTTCCAGGCACTCTCGTACTCCAGAATCGGAGCAAACACTAGAGCCACAAAACATCTCTCGAAGTTGTTGCAATGGGAAAACACGATTCGGTAGCTAAGCAAAACACGATCCAAACATGCAAGCTAGGGTTCAGATATTAAACATAGCAGACATCCAACAATTTGCACCAAGCATAGAGCAGCAAGTAATTAAGCTTTTCTATTTCCATAAACATTAAGGGTCTTAATACATTGCGTAAGAAAGGAATTAAATAACAGAATTAAAGATAGAGGTCGCCTTCTTGATGTAGAAGGGCGACAGACTTTTGCGTCTCTCCAGCCCGATACTGGACAGGAGCCTAGCCCGATATAGCAGTGTCGGGCGGCACGCTCTCTCGAGCGGCACACCGCGATGGCCGACTGTATCGCTCAAGGACCCTGGCCGATACGCTCAAGTCGGGCGGTGCACCCTCTCGGGCGGCACGCATGACGGACGAAGCGTATCGGGTTCGATATCGTGTCGGGCATGGAGCGACGTGTTCTACTGTCGGGCACTTAAGGCGGAGATCCATGTCGGCCGATATCGGCTTGCAGTGCCGCCCGGGACGCCCCTAAGTGAACCGTTCACCTCCCTCTCGGGATGGAGAAGAGCTCACCTAGGATCGCCCGACACAGCACTGAAGCATGATATACTCGCTCTCTACAGTTCTCCTCAGGTAACTTGCACAGGGTTCCGACCTTCCGAGCTGTCTTTTCGGCTTCCTGTAGCTGCTATTTATAGGCACCGGTTGGGGGAAGTTATGGTGCTCGCAGTGCCACGTGTCCTCCGTATTCGCGAGTTTGATGGACGGCCGATACACATATCGCCCGGTGCAGGGATGTTGGTTGTCGTTCACGTGACGGGCGGCGCCTGCCGGTGGGTGGCCGGTGTTGCGCGACAAGCTTGGGTTGTCTTGGAGAGCTCGGCTCCCTGTCGGGTAAGGGGTGTGTCGTCCGTCAGCTTCTTCCTGTGCGGCATCCCCTAGTCGCGCGTCGTTGCGTCGCGCCACCCTGTCGGGTAGTGCTTGTATCGGGCCGTTGGAAGGCCGATGCAGGTTGGACTTATTGCTTGTGGGCCGGGACGGCCTTATTAGGTCAAAATGGAAGGAAAATTCTGCAAAAGATGGAAGTATTGGATTAAGAGCGTTGCTTGGCCAATTATTGTGAAAGTACTAATAAAAGAGAGGAAAATAGCAGAAAAGGGCAGTTTTGATAACAGAATAAAGGGCAAAACATCACAAAATTTGGTGTTATCAACTCCCCCAAACTTAGCATTTTGATTGTCCTCAATCAATATTTAAACTTTATTTTGTGATGCTTCTTCTGCTCGGAGTAGCTTTCTGTTCAAAAGGTGAAACAAGAATCACAATGCCTTAGAGATAATGTTGTCTCACTATGAACAAAAGACTTTGTTTTTCCTGCCTTATTGTTTAAGTAAGATTCTTCTCTACAGCTTCAGCGAGACTTTGTTGTATGATTCTAAAGTTAGCTTACACACCAAACAGCGTTATTTTTGGGGCAGAAAGTTGTATATAGGGTAGGCTAAGGCTTTTTTGGGGTTTTTCTTATTTCCCATCAGTCCATCCAGGTAAGGGTCCGTTAGCGGGCAAGTGGTCCCTGCAGTCCAAGCCAGTTGGCTTTAGAGTAGTGATTTCACATCCTACATACTACTTCCCCGGATCTACCATGCCTAAAGATGGGTAATTTTGGAAAACAAGTGTGTATATATTTTATTTTCTTTTCTTTTATTGGCACAACTCTCAATGCTTTTATTCACACTCATAAGGCTTCTCTCTCTTTTTTGGGGTTTTTGTTGGGTAAGGAGAAACAAAAAGATTCTTGCTGTTTGGGCAGCTTTTTCCTTCTCCATACTCGTCTCTTAGCTGTTTGCGAGATTATTATATTTTTCAAAATTTTTGGCATGGAAAAACGTAATCTTCTTGTTTGTTTGAAGCAACATTATCAGAAAGATATAACAGAACTTGTATCTCATTAAGCACATAGAAAACTAACTTTGCAAGTAGTCGCAACAAGTTTTTATTATACAAAATTTTTATATGATCATGACATTTTATACGAGCATGGATACATACACATGATAAAGAACAAACTGGCACAAAGGGTGGAGGTGAAGAAAAAAAATTATACCTCCTTCACTGGTACATGGGTACCCCCCCAAACATACTCTGCACTCTGTCCCAGAGTAGCGAAGGATACAGGGTGAGGTCATGTTAGCCCAGTGAAGGTTATCTAGCGGGCTTGCTTGTGCCTTGGAGAAGCTGCAATATGCTTCTTTGCTGCAGCCCTTTTATTTCCCCAGTTGGAAGCAGCCGGAACAAGTGCAAAGCTCTCAAGAAGGAAGCTCGAAGCTTGTGCATGGTAGATAGAGAGCTCTTGAAAACACTTGTGGATGCTCCCCCCCCCCTCTTTAAGAGGATGGAACCGGAATGCCCAGACGGAATCCGGAGGCCATCGGGGCAAGACTTGTGTTGTCTCTGGAGACGGTCTTAAACCATCGCAGAAGACAGACTATGATAAGGAAGTGCTCCTCTTCGGGGTTCTGACATTTCTGTCCGACAGTTGTTGCTTCAGCTGCGGCCGCAATTCCGATTCTTGTGCTTCGTTTGTCAGCTCGGCCAGAGGTTTGCCTTGTATGATCCATACCTGTTATCAAGTTCATTACCCATTAAATGTTAGGTAGGAAAAGCAAAAGAAATTCAGTAAAACTTGACTTATTTCAAAATCTGGGTATCGTCCATCAAAAGAGAACTCGAGACGATACAGGATTGGACGATATGAAGAGAGCTGCACTGCACAACCCGCTGCCTGACATGGGTATGTCGGGCGACAAGGTCGCATGCAGCAACTGCCCGACAGGACGTCATAACAGAAAAATGTGCCACCTGATATGGCGTATCGGGCAAATGCTAATGGCCGATGAATCGTGCTTTATACGCATCAGGCGATACAAGAGAAGTCAACTGAGCTCGTAAACCCGATAGGCGGCGCGCGATATGAAAACCCCGTGTCGGGCGACAGACTGTCGGGTTATACCTTTGCTCTTTGGAGCCATCGCCCGACACAAGGGTGAAGGCAAGATGGCCGACACGCGAGCAAAACGGGCGGATTACTGCATGTGTTACAGGTGGCTAAAAAGAGTAAGTGTAGCAGCCTGACACGTTGAAACCACCTTACTATATATAGCAAACTCAACTGGGGGTAAATCGGGTAGTTCTGGGGCGCGCATCGGCTGCTTGAGACATGTTGTTCCTGAGACGATGGTCCCGTCAGTCTAATTAAGGGCATTTATCCCCATCCATGATACGGTTGTCGCTCGAGAATACCATCTGTCATGGCTCTTGCGGTGCCCAAGAAACTGTATCCCGATACAAGCGTGACCGTGCTCCAGCTGAGCCGCTTCCCGATACGGTTAAGGCAGGTCACCAAAAACTAAAACTAGAAAAAACGATTTAAAGGGTAAAACATCATCGGCTAAGGGTTGAGCCCTTGACCTCAGAGGGTATTACTCTTCAAAGCCTTGCAGAACACCGCGGTGGCCCATAAAACAGAAGAGTCGGTACGCTCGGTGCGTGCACCGACTCAGGCCTTATTACAATTCATAAAGTTTGTTTTTACAAGTAATAAGAAAAATGCATCCTACTCTATGAAAGAAAGAAAAACTCAGGATGCCTCCCAAGTAGTGCTGAAGTTTGCATCGCCAGCTCGACCGGTGTAGGATCATCTTGTTCAGCCCTTGACTGTACCCATATCTTGCAGGTTGATCTCTGCTCTCCTGACAAAAGCTTCATCCTCATAGAACCTTTTCACCCTGTACCCATTCACTTGGAAGACTTTGGTCGGATCGTCCTTGTCATAGAGTTCCATCATTCCTGATGGGTATATCTTCGCCACAGTGAACGGTCCTGACCATCTCGTTTGTAATTTCCCAGGGAAAAGACGAATAGAGGACTTGGATAACAAGACTTTATCCCCTTCACTTACATCTTTTCTCCTGAGGTGAGCATCATGCCACAATTTTGTCCTCTGTTTGTAGATTTTTGCATTTTCGTAGGCGTTCATTCTCAGCTCTTCGAGCTCTTGAAGATGCAAAAACCTCTTTTCTCCTGCTTTGTCGAGGTCCATATTTAGGAACTTGATTGCCCAAAGGGCCTTGTGTTCCAATTCCAAAGGCAGATGGCAGGACTTTTCATAGATAAGCCAGTAGGGGGTGGTTCCGATGGGCATTTTGTAAGCAGTACGGTAGGCCCAAAGCATGTCGTCAAGCTTCATAGACCAGTCTTTCCTCGTTCAGCTGACAGTTTTCTCCAAGATCTGCTTGATTTGTCTATTGGAAACCTCTACCTGCCCTGATGTCTGTGGGTGGTAGGGTGTAGTGATCTTGTGCTTCACTCTGTACTTGCGCAAGAGTGCTTCAAACTGTCTCTCTCCAAAGTACGACCCTCCGTCGCTTATAACAGTGCACGGTACACCGAAACGAGGAAAAATGGTCTTCTCAAATAGCTTGATAACCGACTTGGCGTCGCATGATTGGGTGGCTACCGCTTCTACCCACTTCGATACATAGTCCACTGCCACGAGTATGTATTGATACCCCCGGGATGGGGGGAACGGTCCCATGTAGTCGATCCCCCACACGTCAAATATTTCTACTTCGATCCAGCTCGCCATTGGCATTTCATTCCTCCACCCTATGTTCCCTGTAAACTGGCACTCTTTGCAAACTTTTACAAATTGTGCAGCATCTTTAAATAAGGAGGGCCAGTAGAATCCTGACTGTAGCACTTTTGTAGTTGTTCTCTCGCTACCCAGGTGTCCACCGTAGGGGGAGGCGTGGCATTCTTTCAGGATGTCTGCGGTTTCTTCCTTTGGGATGCATCGCCTGTATAAGTTGTCAGCGCATCTTCTAAACGAGAGAGGATCATCCCAGTAGTAGTTTTTGGCATCCGCAAATAGCTTCTTTTTCTGATTGTACGTGATGTCAGGAGGCAGTTCTCCGCAGGAAAGATAATTGCAGATGTCTGCAAACCAGGGTAAACTTTCTTCTTGAGCTTCTGCCAACATCAGATCCTCGTCGGCATAGTCGTCGTTGATAGGTGGCCCTCCCTGTCTCTCAGCCACGATCCTTGATAGGTGGTCCACGACCACATTTTCTGCGCCCTTCTTGTCGATAATTTCATGGTCAAACTCTTGGAGCAATAAGGCCCACCTCAACAGTCTGGGCTTTGCGTCTTTCTTTTGTATTAAGTATTTTATTGTCCCATGATCTGTATATACCTTGACCTTTGCTCCGACGAGATACGACCTGAACTTATCGAACGCGAAGACAATTGCCAGCATCTCTTTTTCCGTGGTTGTGTAATTTACCTGAGCTTCGTCCAACGTGCGACTAGCGTAGCAGATCACATGATGCTTTTTATCTTTCTTCTACCCCAGGACTACTCCTACCGCATAGTCGCTAGCGTCTTACATAAGCTCAAAGGGTAAATCCCAATCTGGAGCTTGGAGGATGGGTGGTGATGTTAAAGCGTTTTTCAGGGCCTGAAAAGCACTGAGACAATCGTTAGAGAAAACAAATTCAGCATCTTTTACCAGGAGATTGGACAGTGGTTTGGAAATCTTTGAGAAGTCCTTGATAAATCTTCGGTAAAATCTGGCATGCCCGAAGAAGCTTCTCACTCCCGTCACATATTTCGATGGAGGAATCTTAGATATTGCTTCGACTTTGCTTACGTCCACCTCGATCCCACGCCTTGAGATCTTATGCCCTAGAATGACGCCCTCCCGCACCATGAAATGGCACTTTTCCCAGTTCAGGACCAGTATGTTCTCCTCGCACCTTTGAAGGACCAATGACAGATTCTTTAGACAGCTATCAAAGTCCTTCCCATAGATCGAAAAGTCGTCCATGAAAACTTCTACGATATCTTCTAGAAAATCTGAGAACATCGATATCATGCATCTTTGAAAGGTGGCGGGGGCGTTGTAGAGTCCGAAGGGCATCCTTCTGAAGGCATAAGTGTCGTAGAGGCAGGTGAATGTTGTTTTCTCATGATCGTCGGGCAAGATGGGTACCTGGTAAAATCCTCTTTCTTGACGACCTCCTTGAGCATCTGGTTCAGCTTCCTCTGGGGTTGAGCCAGAGGCTTGGCAGATTCACCTAAGTTGATGTGATGCATGCACAAGGCGGGGCTAAGGCCTTTGATATCATCTACTGAATATCCTATAGCCCCCCTGTGGAGCCTTAACTCCTCAAGGAGTCGGTCTAGCTGATTGCTTGAGAGATTGGCATTTATGATGACAGGGTTTCTCTACTCTTCATCCAAGAACTCGTACTTCAGGCCTTCAAGCAACGCTTTTAACTCTGGCTTTGGTCTGGGTGCCTTCTCTTGAGGCTCCCCCTCGAGAGAGGCATACTTTGTAGATTCCACCACTTTATCCTCTTCTTGCACATCTTCGTCAGAAAGGTCGAAAAGGTCGAGATACCTCGCGACTTCAGGATCTTCGAGGTTGGGATCCTGACAGCTTATGGCCCTCGTGAGGGGGTCTACTGTCTGGATATCCTCCTCTAGTTCCTCGCAGAATTTATTGCAGCTATCTGTGAAACACGCTGATTCAGACAGGGACGGACTTCTCATGATCTCCTTCAGCTTGAAGTCCATATGGTCGCTTCCGACCCTCAAAGTGATCATCCCCTCGGAGACATCAATCAACACTCTCCCTGTTGCCAAGAAAGGGCATCCAAAGATGATCGGGCAGTGGGGGTCTTCAGCTGTATCGATGACGACTATGTCATAGGGGATAAAGAAATCACCAACCCTGATCGGCACATCTTCGACAATGCCGACGGGTCTCTTAAAGGTGTGGTCTGCCAGTTTAATCTTCATGTTGGTTTGAACCATGTCAGTTAAACCCAACCTTTGCGCGAAACTTAGGGGCATGAGGTTGATGCTTGCCCCCAAGTCTGCTAGACCCTTGTGCTCGACATTGTCCCTGATGGCAAACGGGATCATAAAAGCTCTGGGGTCTCTTATTTTGTTTGGAAGTTCAGGCTTCACGAAGGCCGAGGAAGCAGATGCTAGGTGCATGGTCTCAACCCTTCCTCCCCTTGTTTTCTTCGTGATAAGATCCTTGAGGAACTTGGCGTAGGTTGGCATCTCCTCCAATGTGTCAAGGAAGGGGACTTCCAGATGCAGTTTCCTGATCGAGTCCATGAACTTCTCATGATGCTTTTTCAGATTCGCCTTTATCAGCTTATACGGGAACGGAATCCTAGGAGCATAAGCATTCCTTCCGCCAGGTAGCTCTTCAGGGAACCTTTGCACAGACTCTCGAACGTCTGCTTGTCTTTCTTCCTCCTCTGCTGGAGTTTCACCCTCAGGCCTTGGCTCGGGCTCGGGCCTGACTTCATCAGGGCGCTCCAGCGTTCTTCCAGACCTCAGTACTGCCATTCTGGCAGTTTCAGGGTATGGGAGTGCTTGTACTGCAGGATCCTTCATCAGAGCAGTCATCTGGGTCATCTGCTGATCGACCTCACGCTGGCGCATCTGCAAGCTTGCCATCTGGCATTGCATGGAATTCAGAGCTCCAGGGCTAGGAAGCGCACCCTGCACCAGTTGGCTGATGATGGTGTCCTGTCTTTTTATGTAGGCGGAAAGCTGACCAACCAAGCTAGGCTGGCTCAACCTCTCACCTTGGCCCTGACATTCACCCTCAGAAAGAGACTTCTCACAACGAGACATGGTATCAAAGCTCGGTGGAACATGTCATAGTTCTTCAGAGTTCTTGAAATGGCACGAAAAATCAAGTTTAGAAAATTGAATTTTTACTTTTAGGCAAAGAAAAACAATAAGAAGAAAAGAAAAAGAGTGTTGTCAAACTCATTTCTAAGCTTGAGGCACGGGAGTGTAGTTAGTGGATTCAGATTCATCTACAGTACCGTTTTTGCCTTGTCCCCGGCAACGGCGCCAGAAAGTTGACCGGCCTAAATCGCGCGTCCAAAAGTGGAGGCGGATTTGAGGTAGTCGAGCTTTTACATTTATAAACCTGAATCCTTCTAGGCCCCCGCAACTTTGCTTATGGGGTCGAAGTAGATATACGGGGTCGAACACAGGGACAAGGGTGGTAGTGTTGAGAACCCAGAATCGACACGTTACACTCCGAAAGGTATAAAGAGATAATAAATTCCCAAAAGGGAAACAGCAAGATGTCACAAACAAAACAAAGAAAACTATCTCCAAATGGAGCTACTAGAGAGATTTAAGGTTTTTAGTCAATTAGCAGTTTTTAGGAGTTTTCATGCAACAGAAATAGAAAGATAATACTAGAGCTAAAGCAAGGTGCAGAGGATAAGACTTCGGTAAAACAAGCAACACCAGGAACATCATGTACCCCACCTCTCAGAGCGGATACCTCTACCCAAGCATCAACACCCCTCTCGAGGTTGTTGGACTTAAGTTAGAGTGGAATGTTACTGAAGCAACTCCGTTCCAGGCACTCTCGTACTCCAGAATCGGACCAAACACTAGAGCCACAACACATCTCTCGAAGTTGTTGCGACGGGAAAACACGATTCGGTAGCTAAGCGAAACACGATCCAAACATGCAAGCTAGGGTTCAGATATTAAACACAGCAGACATCCAACAATTTGCACCAAGCATAGAGCAGCAAGTAATTAAGCTTTTCTATTTCCACAAACATTAAGGGTCTTAATACATTGCGTAAGAAAGAAATTAAATAACAGAATTAAAGATAGAGGTCGCCTTCTTGATGTAGAAGGGCGACGGACTTCTGCGGCTCTCCAGCCCGATACCGGACAGGAGCCTAGCCCGATACAGCAGTGTCAGGCGGCACGCTCTCTCGAGCGGCACACCGCGATGGCCGACTGTATCGCTCAAGGACCCTGGCCGATACGCTCAAGTCGGGAGGCGCACCCTCTCAGGCGGCACGCATGACGGACGAAGCGTATCAGGTTCGATATCGTGTCGGGCATGGAGCGACGCGTTCGACTGTCAGGCACTTAAGGCAAAGATCCATGTTGGCCGATATCGACTTGCAGTGCCGCCCAGGACGCCCCTAAGTGAACCGTTCACCTCCCTCTCGGGATGGAGAAGAGATCACCTAGGATCGCCCGACACAGCACTAAAGCACGATATACTCGCTCTCTACAGTTCTCCTCAGGTAACTTGCACAGGGTTTCAACCTTCCGACCTGTCTGACCTTCCGACCTGTCTGACCTTCTGACATGTCTTTTCGGCTTCCTGTAGCTTCTATTTATAGGCAGCGGTTGGGGGAAGTTATGGTGCTCGCAGTGCCATGTGTCCTCCTTATTCGTGAGTTTGATGGACGACCGATACACATATCGCCCGACATAGGGATGTTGGTTGTCGGTCACGTGACAGGCGGCACCTGTCGGTGGGTGGCTGGTGTCGCGCGACAAGCTTGGGTTTTCGTGGCGAGCTCGGCTCCTTGTCGGGTAAGGGGCGTGTCGTCCGTCAGCTTCTTCCTGCACGGCATCCCCTAGTCGTGCGTCGTTGCGTCGCGCCACCCTGTCGGGTAGTGCTTGTATCGGGCCGTTGGAAGGCCGATGCAGGTTGGACTTATTGCTCGTGGGCCGGGACGGCCTTATTAGGTCAAAATGGAAGGAAAATTATGCAAAAGATAGAAGTATTGGATTAAGAGTGTTTCTTAGCCAATTATTGCAAAAGTACTAATAAAAGAGAGGAAAATAGCAGAAAAGGGCAGTTTTGATAACAGAATAAAGGGCAAAAACATCACAAAAATTGGTGTTATCAATGGCCACGATGGCTAAGTTGCTCCCTAGCATCGTGGCACATCAGGCTTCAGTCGCAATCCCTTCTTGGCTCCTTGTTGCTTCATGCTCACGTTGCTCCTCGTGGTTAGGGTTTATGGACGAAAACAAGGAAGAAGAAGGGAGAACGATGCATGGGATCCTAATGGACTTGGCCAAGGTTCTACCCCTTATATAGGGGAGAGTAGCAAATCCCTAAGATGCCCATCCACGAGGTAACAAGTCCCTTTCCCAAAAGGACACTTATTTCCTTAATTAAGAAGTAATCTTATCTCTCTTAATTATCTTCTTAATAATCTATATCCTTTAGATATTAAAAATTCAAAAGTTATCTCTTTCATCATCTTTGTGCTTGGCTTTTAATCCATTGGCCACGAAATCTTTTTTTCCTAAACCAAATAACATTTCTTTTGATAATATCAAAAGGTTATTAATTATGTAGCACATTTTTCTCATATTTTGTATTATTTGCATTTTCTATTTCTTCTTCTTTATTGGGACTCCTTGGACCCCAAGAAATACTAATATTTAGAAATTCCTTTTTAAGGATACTTATTATCCTTCTAGATTCATCTACATTCTTCATTTGTCATTATCTTACTTTTTTTCTTTATTAAGATATCTCTTTTCAAGGATTTCTCTTTATCCTTTATTTCCTTTTTCCTCTTTTCCTATTTCTTCCATTAGAAATCACATATAAACGAAATTTATTCAATTGTGGCCATTAATGCCACTTTCTAGATATTTCCATGTATTTCTCATAAATACTTTGCTTAATATTCATTATCTTGTATATTTTCTTAATATTTTGACTTTTCTTCTTTTCTTCTCTTTTATATCCATTATGGGATTAATATAATAATAGGAATCACAAAATTCCTATCCAAAGGGATATTTGCAAAGAAATCCATCCTTTGAAGCAAAGCATACAACCTTTTTAATTAAGCCCAAATTCATAAAATCATTATATTTCAATTATGAAAACATATGCAAAATTGAGGTTGTAACATCCTTCCCCTCTTATAGGAATTTTTCCCTCAAAATTCCATCAAACATACAAACAAGCAGGATAAGACTTTTCCATGTCCATCATGGCTCTTATGTGGCTTCACCCTCTCCATGGTGCTTCCCAAGAACCTTCATCATCTTATATTCTTACATTTGAGTTCTCTCTCACCTTGGTATATTGTACCCTCATAGGTGACTCAGGTCATTTCAACCTCTCACAAAGCTGAATAGGTTCATGGCTCAGCACATGGCTTAGTTACCTCACATAGTGCTCTAGATCGGACTTGTGGAACACATCATACATCACATTATCCTGAGGGGTAAGGCTTCACACAAGCATATCCACCAATCCATCTCAATTGGACCCATGTATCGGGGACTCAGCTTTCTCATCTATAGCTCAGAGGGATCGGATTTTCACATCACATATTCTCCCACAGTGAACTGCATGTCAGTCTGCTTTGTATCAGCTCACGACTCATGTCGCCCGTGGGCTTTCTCAGCCATCGCATGATCAAAGTGACTTCATATGCACACACTGTGGCCTTTTTTACCTTCACAAGGTCTTTCCACCGACATCATCTTCATGAAGCGGTAACTGACACAGACTCCCTTACAGAGCTTCTTACATCCCGATAAAGGCTATGGTGGTTAACATCATGTCTTTCATAGGACAAAACTGTCTCCATGTATCACCTTGAACGAGCACACATGCTCTCATCGAATCTTCTAGTCTGGATCATTCTAACCATCAGTTAGGGGTGATAAGATGTACTAGCATCGAGTTCTTCATATACCTACTTCCACCTCATGGAAGTGAATCTTTAGGTTATATTCAAGAACCTTTGAACTCGCATCATGGTGTAGTTGAACCATCTCTCTTTCTTATATGTAGTTCAACCAGATCTGTCCCTTGACAGTACTCTCTCTCTTTCTCTTAGATCATGTCATCTAGGTAAGGTGATCTACCATAACCCACATTGCATCCTGACCTTCCTCGGTCCAGGGCGAGTTACCACAACATCTATAATGATGAACTCCCATTCCCACTCAGGGACTCATTATCTTCTATATCAACTCATTGGGTTACTAGTGTTCGTCCTTCACCTCGTGGCTTGCATGGCGACAAGACACATACATCTTTGTACACTTTTCTTCTTAGGCATCAAAGTACTACTACCACTTATTATCTTCATAGTACCATGGTGTATGGTGATCTTAAAATCATGATCTCCTGTATGTCATGATTCCTCAAGATTGATTCCTTAGAAACCCTAAACCACTCTGGTAGGGGTTTCATCATCTTCTTTTCCAGAGAAGTGCATCTGAGGTTCTACAACCATCCTTTTATCACATCAAGGCCTAGGCTGGCTAACCAAACAACCTCTAACTTGATAAACAGATATCGTTACATCTGAGGGTTAGCCAAACATATCTTCTTTTTCAAACTTAGGGCTAACCTAACAACATTTTCTAGCCTCTAGCTAAACTAGGTAGCTGCATCTCAACCAAAGCATCCATTACCACCTCACATCCTTATGTATAAGGTAATGTTGAAGACATGCACCTCCATGTATTCCTCTTATTATCTCATCTCGGACTCTAAGTCTATCTTCATCAAGAAAACTCTGAGCTCATCCTCTTGGTTTTCGAACTCAGCCTTGTATAACTCACAAATTTCCTCTTGGTAAGGCCCCATATACCTGGGTGCTATCTTACCCTTCCGTCCAAACCTTAGCACACCTTTCCATGGCAAAACTTTAAGATATATTTTGTCTCCTACCTGGAACTCCAAAGGTCGTCGATGATTGTCTGCGTAAGACTTCTGCCTGTCCTGTGTCGCTTTCAACTGTTGTTGTATCACTTTGATCTTTTCTGTCGTCTGTTGTACTAACTCAGGACCCAAAATTTGATACTCACCAGACTTGTACCAACATAAAGGAGATCTGCACTTCCTTCCATACAAAGCCTCATAAGGAGCCATGTCAATGCTCCGCTGATAACTGTTGTTGTAGGCAAACTCTATCAAACTGAGATGTATATCCCAACTGCCTAGGAATTGAGAACACAAGATCGAAGGAGATCCTCCAAAATCTGAATAGTCCTCTCAGATTGTCCATCTGTCTGCGGGTGGAAGGCGGTACTGAACCTCAACTGCATTCCCAATGCTTTGTGCAACTGTTCCCAAAAACGACTCATGAACTGAGGACCTATGTCAGAAACTATTGTTGCTGGCACACCATGCAAACGTACTATCTCATCCACATATACTCGAGCAAGCTTCTCAGCTGTATACGTTGTCTTTACTAGTAGGAAATGGGTAGATTTCGTCAATCTGTCCACTATCACCCGAATGGAATCATGATTCTTAGTTGTCAAGGGTAGTCCAACTACGAAATCCATGGTTATATGATCCCATTTCCACTGCGGTATCGGTAGGGGTTGCAACGTACCTGCCGGCTTTTGATGCTCAGCCTTGACTTGCTGACAAACCGCACACCTAGCCACGAACTCAGCTATATCTCTCTTCAAGCCGGGCCACCAATACAAGTCCTTCAGACTATGATACATCTTGGTGACACCTGGATGCATAGCATACATCGACATGTGTTCTTCCTTAAGCACTAACGTCCTCAGATCATCAGCATTGGGGACCACCATCCTATCACGATAGCAAACTAGCCCACCCTCGGACTCATGGAACCCATCACACTTTTCGCTGCCGAACTCTGATCTGATCAACTGCACTGTATCATCTGCTTGCTGCACATCTTTGATCTGCTGTCTCAGTGTAGGCTTAACTTGCATATGTGCTAAAAGTCCAGCTAACAAGGAAACTTCCATCTGCACATTCATCTGTCGCAAAGAGACAAACATATCTCATCTATGGCATACCAGGGAACTCAACTGTGCCTTCTTTGAAGAAAGAGAAGAAGACTTTCGACTAAGCGCATCAGCTACCACATTCGCCTTACCAGGATGATACTCGATAGTGCAGTCGTAATCATTGATTAAGTCCATCCATCGACGTTGTCGCATGTTCAACTCATGCTGCGAAAAGATGTACTTCAAATTCTTATGATCCATAAAGACCTGACACACCTCCCCATACAGATAGTGTCTCCAAATTTTTAATGCATGAACCACTACCTCCAACTCCAAATCATGAGTCGCATAGTTCTCCTCGTGTTTCTTAATCTGTCGCGAAGCAAAAGAAACGACATGATCTTCCTGCATCAGCACACAACCTAAACCTTTCTTAGAAGCATCGCAGAAAACAACATAGCCCTTTCCAGGCTCTGGAAGGATTAACACCAGAGCATTGGTTAGCTTCTCCTTCAGACTCTGGAAAGCTTGTTGACATCGATCATCCCAGACAAAAGGTACGTCCTTCCTAGTCAACTTCGTCATCGACAACGCAATCGCACTGAAGTCCTTGATAAACCTCCGGTAGTAACCTGTTAAACCAAGGAAACTACAAACTTCTGTCGGCGTCTTCGGTTGCTCCCAGTCTGCAATGGACTCCACCTTCTTCGGGTCCATTTTGACTCCTTCTGTAGATATCACATGACCTAAGAAAGTCACTTCTTCCAACCAGAACTCACACTTACTGAACTTGGCATACAACTGATGTTGACGAAGAAGAGTCAACGCTAGACGAAGATGTCGCTCATTCTCTAGCATGTCCCGACTATAGATCAAGATTTCATCTATAAAGACTACGACAAACTGATCTAAGAATGGATGGAACACTCTGTTCATCAAATCCATGAAAGCAACAGGTGCATTGGTTAGCCCGAACGGCATACCCACAAACTCATAGTGACCATACCTCGTCCTGAAAGATGATTTTGGTATGTCATCTGCCTTAATCCTCAACTGATGATATCAGGACCGTAGATCAATCTTTGAAAACACTGTAGCACCATGCAACTAATCGAATAGGTCATCTATCCTCAGAAATGGGTACTTGTTCTTGATTGTAACTTTGTTCAACTGTCGGTAATCTATACATAACTGCATCGATCCGTCCTTCTTCTTAACGAACAACACTGGAGCACCCCAAGGCGACGTACTCGATCGGATGAAACCTTTCTCCAACAACTCTTGCAACTACTTCTTAAGCTCTGCCATCTCAACTGGAGCCATCCTATACAGTGTATGTGCAACTGGTTGCGTTCCTGGTACCAGATTGATCTCCAAATCAATCTCTCGGGGTGGAGGAACACCAGGGAACTCATCAGGAAACACATCGGCAAACTCTCGCACAACTGACACCTCCTCAAGACTAGGACCTTTCGCCTTGTTAGCCATCACGGTATCCACAACGTGAGCTAGGAACGCCTCACATCCTTGTCGTAGCAACTTCTCTACCACCATAGCTGATACCAGACACGTCGGAAGAATCTTCCTATCTCCTTGGAAGATCCACTTCTCTCCACCATCGTCAAACACTGCCTGCTTGGAACCACAGTCCAAAACAACCTTATACTTCTCTAAGGTATCCATCCCAAGGATAACATCGAAACCATGCATATCAAGTGGTATAAGATCTACTTGAATGTTGTGTCCTGAAAAATTCAAGACACAAGATGGACACTCTTCTCGAAGCATCGAGGAACCTGCAAGAGGGGTTTCTAACAACAAACTATCCTTCTTACAGCTAACAGGTAAATGACAGTTTTCAAGCATACTATAGGCGATAAAAGAGTGTGTGGCACCCGGGTCAACCAGAACAGATATAAAGCAAGAAGAAGACATATCAGAATGAAATAACTCCATCTGACATGTCACTACTCGCGGGTTGACTATCGCCTCCGGCTGACTCATAGCATAGAATCGAGTTGTTGCTTGCTGTCCACGTCCTCTGCTTCCTTGAGCAGACAATCCCACTTGCGACGCTTGACCATGTCCTCGCCCTCTGCTACCACTGGGCTGCTATCTATCTATCCTTTGAAGATTCTGCCTTAGCTACTTTGTCACTTCATCATCTCTGTTTGGGCAATTAGACTTGACATGCCCCATCTGACTGTAGGTATAGCATGTCCTAACTTCAAACCGTGGCCTAGATGGCCCTGTCACTGCCACAGAAGTTGTACTATGTGCCCTAGAAGGCAAAGAAACATATCCACTTCCCTTACTCGGAAACCACTGCGACGGTACACTGGAACCTCTCATAACTGAAGGCGATGAAAACCTGGGCTTCTTGAAGCCACCAAACCTCTATCCCTGGAACTGAGCAGGCCTTTTGTGAGACATGGATTCTCTTTTCTCCCTTACTGACCTTTCAATCCTCCGGACAGATTCCACAAATGTAGCAAACCGCTCTCTATTCTCCAACGCAAAAATAGGTGTTGTCAGCTCAGCACTCAGACCTTTCTCAAAGCGTCTGATCCGCTCTTCATCTGTCACTGCCATATGAGGACAAAACCTCAGTAGGTCCATGAACTTGGCTTCATACTCGGTGATGTTCATCGTTCCTTATCACGAGCTCTCAAACTGACTGATCTTCTTATCCAGATACATCTTCAAAAAGTATTTGTTGACGAACTCACGCCGGAAAACTTCCCAACCGATCACCTCACCAGATCTCTTCTCCTCCTCGATGGTCCACCAGTGACCAGCACTACCTTTCATAAGGTAGACAGCGTGCTTTACTTTGTCTACTTCAGGGATGTCGAGGATCCGAAAAGCCTTCTCAAGACTTGTCAGCCACAGATATGCATCCGCTGGATCAGCCATTCCAGCATAATCCGAAGCTCCGACTCGGCGAAGCCGCTCGAAGGTATTCCCAATACCCGATGTTTCACCATGGGGAGCCTGTGCTCGTGGAGGAGGCACTGGAAATTGCTCAACCATGAGATTCATCGTAGCCATCATCTGCCCCATAAGCTGTTGGTAGGTAGGATGTTCAAGAATGGCTGGGTTAGGTTGGGGGACCTCAGGCACCCGATCTTCATGTGCATGTCCTATAGATCCATCAATTGATGCAGCATCGCTATGCTCATGAGCATGTTCTTCATGGTTTCCAGACATTTTGGCTTTTCTTCCGCTGAGGGCAGAAGACGATCGTGAGAAAATCTGGAAAACTCACAAAAACAAACTCAGCCTAGTCCTAATCCCTGTAGACTCAGTGAACCTAGGGTCCTGATACCAAAACTTGTGGCAACACATCCCACTATCACACAGACATCGAGGTGTTACACAAAAACGTGTGGAAATCACCATAAACCACGGATTACCAAAAACACGAGTTAATTAAAACCGATTGCGGGAAGCTGATAAACTGAGAAACTATTACATTTAAGTCCTCATCCTGCAAGCGAACATGTTATATAAACATATACAAGATCTGATGCGTGTCCATAGCTTAGAGGAATAGCTATCTAACCATCACATGAGTTCATCACATGTTTATACATACATAAAGGCCCACATCCGGCCAGCAGTAGGATATACAAAACATCAACATCAATACATCGTGAAACAACGTCAAAACGCTCCTAAGGACCTGAGAGTACAGGGATGACTCTACGACTCTACTACAAAACATCCAAAATAGCAGCATATCCATCTCTTGCCTTCTACTGCTCTTCTTGCTGCTCGGCCGCAACTCCGCGACCACCACAACGTCTAGCTCGAACACCTAAAAAGGGTGTAAACCAGTGGGGTGAGACACACAGTCCCAGCGAGAAACATAACTCCCCGCCGAAACTACAGAACCTCAGAAAGATAAAGCAACCACAACAGATAACTGATAAGAGGTATAACAAGAGTAGTTATATAAAGTAAAGCTATTCATACCATCAAGCTTACCAGATGTACGGAAGGCATATATCTAATTATTTCCTTATGAACATGATTAACAAGATAAGATTTATAAGGTATTACCGCATAACATGAGAGACATATAAGTAACTGCAAGATATAACAAGATTAACTACACAAGCAAGGCCTCAACCAATGTTCCGTGTTTTGCCTTAAGCAGTAAATACTATACGGTTGGATTACGTATTATTATGCCCTGAGGAAGTGAGCTATACCGCTCAAATCCAACCTTCAGTTGTGAAACCCAAAGCCGGTGCCATACAAGGTCAATGGAAGAGCCGGACTCCACGACCTTTCCCCTTGTGGTCAGTGCACGAGAACCAAAGCAAGACCGTAATCTCGTGCTTAAGTGGCCTCAGCCACAGGGTCATCTCCATAGGCTACCCTTCCTCTAGCCCACCTCGGTACAGGTCACGGCGCTAGTATATTTGAACCACGGGCCTGTTCACCGTGCTCTGAGCCATGAATGAATTCATGCTCCATATCACACATCCTGAGCCATGGGCCTGTTCACCATGCTCATCACATATTCCAAGTCTGCAACCGCATCTGCACTTGATTCCCTCTCTATTTGAGGCTAGGAGAAACCTCGCATATTCAATAATATGCGCTCCAAGTTAACCCACAGGAGAACCCGTTTCACCATCACCAACTCCTGACGATGATGGATCTATGGCCAGGGCAACTACATGATATATTTCACTGTGATTAATTAGTATCTTTTATATGGATTGCAAGATTCAACCAAGTTGTATAACATGCAAACTATAATAGGAAATAAACAACATAAACTCAATATTATGCTTTTATTGTAATCACATCATCCTGATTCATCACAAGGATCCAACATTACATGTTATCACTTGGCCTCTTGCCAATCATCTAGATCCATCTCAAGGACCATCACATACCATGGGATCTCAATCCTCACCATATACTGCCACTGCCTCTCAAGGCTTACATCATCATCATGGGATAGCAATCCAACACATCATATGTGTGATCTCATCATCAAGAATAACTATCAAAGCAATGTTACTCGTCATATATACCTCATAGCCTTTCTCTTGGCTATGTATCACCTGCATGGTTAGTCTACACAATAATCATAGGCTTAACAGAAAGACCATGTTATCAATATAAGGTGACATTAATGATTATATGCATTATCAATCATGCTTCAACTTATGATCATGAGCATAGGTTACATTATTAAGCAAGGCAGTCTACATGCTTATCATTATCTTAGCTTTATACAGATAATCAAGATGATTACATACATGGGTAGAGACATGTAAGTTACATAAACAAGCTTTGCCATAATGATTACCATCCAGCATATTAAGGACCACCATTATGTCTAAATGTGATACATACACAAGGTCTAACATAGATGTGGTCTACTATATCGTGCACATCCAGGGTTACTTATCACACTAAAACGTGATGTAAGAACAACATATAGATTTCTATGAGGGGCAGGACCCTCACTAAAAGCACCAAAAACCCTCTCCACAAGTGATATCGGGCAGGATTCCCTCACTTATCGTCCATCCCATAACGGTCAGCACAAAAGTGCAACATGCAACGCTGCGTCATGTGTGTCGTGCACTCACCAGTGCTGTGCACAGAGGTATCGCGTGATGCTGCGTCGGCACAAGGAAGCATATTGTGCAACGGGGTGTCGTGCACCCAAGCCTATCGAGCAACAGCACCACCAACACCATAACGGCCAAGAAACAACTTAAGCAAGGAACTAACTAGAAACATGCATAGCAACATATAAGAACATAAAGGAAGGTAGTGTAGTTAGGGTTAGGAGTTATGTAACCCACCTTAAGAAAGATCCAAGCTCCTAGAACCACCAAAGAAGAAGGAGACTCCAAGGGTATCAGCCACCAAACTTGCAAGAAAGGGAGTGTGTCGTGCACCAAGGAAGAGGAGAAACTAAGGAACTAAAGGGATCCTTAGCAAGGGAAAGGAACCTCATATATAGAAGGGGATGGAGGAGAAACCAAGGTAGAGCCAAGCAAGGTGTCGCCCACCTAGGGACACTTGTCCATGTGCAAAAACCACCACTCTAGCATGTCTTACACACATGTCCAAGGTCATTGCTACATGCAAGCATCAAGCACCAAGTGTCCACTAGTGGTGGCACAAATGAGGTCAAAGCTGGTCAAAGGTTCATGGGCAACACAACTGGGTGACACACCCTCACCATGGGTGACACAGCCTGGGCGACACACCCATGCCCTTGCCCGACACAGGGCACAAAGAAACAAAAGCAAGGCACCACAAGGCCCAACAGACTCAACCAAGCCCAAAGGAACTCAAGCAACGAGCCCAAAACCTTCCTCTCTACTCTAGAGGAAGTAAGGAGAGAGAGGAACACCTCACACAGTGACAAACTTGTCCACAAACCCTAGACTTGGGTTATTTGCAAGTAGCACCTCAAACTCTCAACAAGGCACAACCAAACCCTAATCACCACTAAAGGTGATTAGCAAGCAACAAAGCATCAGGGTTAAGCAAAACAAACATGATAAACCCTAAACGGAGGTCACGGTCCTTACATATATCATCTGCACATAGGTACCAACAACCTCATCTTTCTTCTAGGGTTTGGTTCCTCTAAAGGCAACTAAGATACCAAAAGCCTCCAGGGTTCATGCACGAGGCAACCACAACCATCCACTTAGGTCACAACATTCCCAACTTCTCAGGGTTCCTCATATCCCGGAGTCTAAGCTTCCAACCTTCTAACTCGATCCCTGCTCTCTCTCTCAGAGCTTAACCCTATAACAACCTTACTACTAGAGGTCATCTATTCTCTAAGGTGGATCACACTCACAAGCGTACACCTACATGGGTAAAACCTATGTTTGCTCAAGATTATCCATAACTCTTCATGCTTATCTACATACTCTCCTGGCCAGGGTTTTAGCCTACTGTCATTAATACTAACGTACTTTGGGTGCAACTTTGCCATATTCATACAAGCTCATAGCGTTTCTATATGGTCATCACTAACCTCATCTAGGAAGGGGTTATCCTTCACCCTAACATGCACGACCCTTCCCAGGGTTGGGTCGCCAAAGGTACTTGTAACATCCCTGACCTGGGTTATGAGTCAACCCTAGGTGTTTTGCCTAAATATGTAATTAAATCCTTGTGATTAACTCTGAGCATGTAATTAAGTTTCTCAGAAACGTATATTTCAGTATTTGCTCCTGTTTATTTAAAGTTGTAGCATTGTTTTGATGTACAGGGACCTATATGCAATTTACCCAGTTAAAAGGGTTAGCTTGCAATTTGCACATGATGAGATGTTCCTCTGATGTTGAGACATCATGAGAATCTCTTTGGCAAAGTTTGAGGGATTTCCCAAGCTAGAGCACCAAGGTGCAGCTGTGGAAGCAATCCCAGGGCTTGAAACCCTAATTTGGGGTAAAATGCAATTTACCCAAATGATGGGATGCAATTTGTAAAGAATGTCATCTAAAGTATCTTTTTAGACTCTTGCCATCATTTAGAGAAGAAATGATGAGGAATTCACCTCAATTGAGTTATCAAGTTAAGAAATAGGCTTTGTGATCGAATAATCAGGGTATATGTGTAATATCCCTTTAAGTATGAACTTTATTATTAGATTGTTCTTCCTTGCCTTCTTTTCTATAACATTAAGACAAGGTTTGTCCTTAGAATAAAGAGGAAGGGACGAGCAAGTAATAAAGGAAGGACTTAGTTGGAATTAAGGGAAACTTATGAACCAATGTTGAAAATCCTACCCCATGTATATAAGCCCTCCTTCCCTTAGTTGCAAGGGAACTTAACCTTCGTTCCCTTACTGTTTCATTTCACCAAAGACGACCAAGGACTGCCTTGGAGCTAAGGGGGACGACCAAGGGGTGCAAGGTAGGTTTAAACCCCTCTTCTTGCCTAATTCCATGGTTAAAACTCGAATTCAAGGTCAGCTTCATGGCTAATTCTCGAAACCCTATCTTTCTAGCCGTCTCTTTTCATCCTTCCTTGGAGTTTTCACCTTGGCCAACCTGTAAGAACTCAAGGACGCCATTAGAGCTTGGAGCTTGAAAGCTTGGAGCTCAAGAAGCAAGCTTTAGGCGGGTTTTATAACTCTAAACCTATGCTTTACTATGTGCATCTTTATATGCGATTTGATGATAGCTCTTAGTATTTCCCTACTTTTCCCTGCTATTTTGCAAGCAAACCTGTGGGATTTCTGTACTGTTCTTGAGCTAGAAGATGAAGGCGTGATTTCCAAGAAAAACCCACCGCTTTTCTTTTCCTTAAACGGTCCTAACAGTTTGCTCTCTCGGACTCAAGACCGCGAGGTGAGCAAACGGTCTCGAGACCGTGAGAGGGCTCGCGGTCTCAAGACCGTTTGGCCCCGTTGTCCGAGCATGGACCGTATAAGAAACCTGTTCCTAATTATATAAGCTAATTACCCTCAAAATTTGGGAGACTAACTCCAAAGGAATCGGGAGATATGACCTTTTTAAGTCACAACTTTAAATGAATTAACTGCTGATTTTTCAAACGGTCTGAAATTGCCTTTTTGGGCAAACGGTCTCAAGACCGTGAAAGGTCGTTGACTAAGCGTTGACCCCATGAGATTACTGTTCAAAATTATGTTAGTTAACAACTCACCAAGTTTGATGGTCTAATTCCAAACGGGCTAAGAGTTGAAGGGTGAATACTAGGGCTAACCCTAGATAAAATCAGTACTGAAATTATGGTGATCTAATTAGGGTTTTTAGGGTTGATTGACCTAAATGGTCTCAAGACCGTTTGGGGGTCACCAAACGGTCTCAAGACCGTGAGGGCAATCAACCAAGACCGTTTGGAGGTCTGGGGTCAAGGATAGTTGACCAATTGAGGACCCAATTGCAAATAAGTTATCAATTTAATCAAAATTCTGTTTTGTGGTTCAATCATGGTTCAACTCCTATCAAATCACCTTAGACTTTGATGAAATCTTGGGCAAACGGTCTCAAGACCATGTGGGGTCCACCCACATGATCTCAAGACCGTTTGGGCCAAGTTTGGGCCCAATTGGAGCTCAATTGAAGGGTTCAACTTTGTGTTGATGCACACTGTTGAGTGTTGATGGGTGAACATTGATAGACCCTAATTGAATCGATTTCAACTATAATTGGTTAACCATTATGGGTCAATTGAATGACCAAGTGATCAAGCATAACCTTATTTGACTAAACCCATAAGTGGTCAACATAGCTTTGACCATTTGAGGGCTTCAACATGGGTTGACATTATCGGTTGCATCTTTGAGCCCTGTTGAAGGACCAAGCGGCTAAGACCATGAGGGGGCTCACGGTCTCAAGACCATGAGGGGGCTCACGGTCTCAAGACCATGAGGGGGCTCACGGTCTTAAGACCATGAGGGGGCTCACGGTCTCAAGACCATGAGGGGGCTCACAGACTCAAGACCATGAGGGGGCTCACAGACTCAAGACCATGAGGGGGCTCACGGTCTCAAGACCATGAGGGGGCTCACGGTCTCAAGACCATGAGGGGGCTCACGGTCTCAAGACCATGAGGGGGCTCACGGACTCAAGACCATGAGGGGGCTCACGGTCTCAAGACCATGAGGGGGCTCACGGACTCAAGACCATGAGGGGGCTCACGGTCTCAAGACCATGAGGGGGCTCACGGTCTCAAGACCATGAGGGGGCTCACGGTCTTGGAGCTAGAAAGGGGCTCACGGACTTGGAGGGTCAAAGTGGGCAAACGGTCAACACTTTCAACCGATCTCAATTCAATTAATGATTAATGATTGGAATTAATCAATGTGACTCATGGTTGACCACATTCAATCATTTGATGGTTCAACGTTGCCCAAATCAAACACTAATGATAATCTAAGATAGTAAGGGGTTATTTGACTAAGGTTTTTGACCAGGATGATGATCAATGGGGTGAATTACCAAAATACCCCTGAAGGGTCAATTAAGTTATACCTTGCTCAATTCAAACCCTAATTACATGAGAATGATGTTTTTAGTCATCATGACTCTATCCAACTTGATCTAGTGTAATGTTACCATCAACCATTAGTATGATGAAAGAGAGAGTACTCTAGAGAGAGAAAGTAACCTAGAGAGAGAAAGTAACTCTAATCACATAATGATGATGTTTTTGGCTATGTTAACCTATGATGACTCAACCCAACATGTTTTAGAGTGATGTTGACATCACCTACCCTTATGATGAGAGAGAAAGTACTTCTAGAGAGAGAAAGTACCCCTTTTTAAGTGGAAACTCAAGTAAAGCATCTCCAATGCACATAAGTGAGCATAATTAGGGTATGGTCCACCTGTGTGAGATCATAGAAACCCTAATTATGATAAATGATGAACCTTTAACTAATCCAAGAGCATCAATGAAGATGTTACTCATACATGATGATGTTATGAGTTTAATTCACCTTGATGTGAATAGTAAACCCTAATTCAAGGGTAATGGCATGCTTTTGAGCAATAAACTCTATTTGAATAGAAGTAAAGATTTAACTCTTATGACAAAAGTAGGAAGTACATTCCTTATTGTTGTATTACCTTTATCAGATGTATTAACCATGCATGTTCTGATATGAAGGTAATCATATCCAGGTATGGATGTTGATGTTATATTCATTAAAGGCATGTTGTTAGCCTTATGAATAAGTAATGTAATCTAATGCCTTGTCAGTGGCATCCTATGCTGGTACTGGGCTATGAGAGCCATGAATACCATCAAGGTCATGCCTTAGAGATGACTTGTGATGAGGATAATGAGAAATGATGATTGATATGAGTTAGGCTTGTTACATTTAGTATTCTTCTTTTATAGCTGCTATGCTATTGTTATTGTTTGAAGGACAATGTATGCTGTTAAAGAATACTGAATGTACCTAACTAATCAAGTATAATGTAGAGCCATGATCATAGATCCATCATTGTCAGAAATTAAGTGATGGTGAAACAGGTTTTCCTTAGGGAACTCCTGGAGCACATACTTTTGAGTATGTGGGGTACATGGATGTGTAGAACCTTACATCCTAGTGTAGGAAAGTGATGTAGATGTGTAATCCATCCATCCTTCACTATAGTTCCATACCGTATCAGTGGTAGGTAAACATGAAACCTCCTGATGACGAAGACAGCACAGATATCCGTATCAGTGGTAGGTAAATATGAAACCTCCTGATGACGAAGAGAGTACAGAACGCCACTGTGACTCTAGAATAGCGAAGGACCAGTTTACCCTGGTGAGCTATAATAGTAGAGATACGAGATGTCCTACAAGTGATCCTCTTACTGACTGAGGAAGGTGAAGGTCATGAGAATCTGGCTCTCTTAATGACCTATATATGATACTGATGCGGCTTCTCAGCGATCAGTTGGAGTATGAGTGGTAAGCCTCATCTCCACAGGGCATAATGTTGTTTGTAAAACATAATCAACCATGTAGTATAACTTGTTAGAGATGACTCCAAGTTAGTTGATTGATGTTACATTGCAATAATGTTGATATTCTCCATATCTCCTAATTTGTAGAGATCTTGTTATATCGACAACTGTTATAGAATGCTTTGAAGGCTTTACTGTTTAAAATAATCTTTGATGTTATAATAAAGCTTCTGGCGAAGAGTTATAACTCTCACTGGGACAATTATGTATAATTGTCTCACCCCGTAGACTTCAACTTTTTAGGTGGACGTCGGAGACGAAGAAACCAGCCTACAGGTGATCAGTCTCAGCAGCAGCAGCACCAGGGGCAGCAGTAATCTCAGGTGGAGATTTGTCCTGCCATGTGGTGTAGTTAGAGTCAGTCCTATGTGTCCTCTGTACTCTCAGGTCTTGGAGTCTCGTGTTATGTGATCTTGAGATTTTGTATCTTGATGTATATAATTACTCAAGAAGTAATTATCCTGAGATGTAAACAGTTACCTCTCTTTATGAAAGGAGTTTTTATGGATACAAGTTCTTATCTCGAAAAGTTTTAATTTCCCGTGATTTTTGTCTTCCGCTGATTACCGATTCGCTTCCGCTAAGTTTTAATCGTGTTTATGTCATGGTTTGGAGATCAGAGCCCACAATTAGTGGTATCAGAGCTCCAGGTTCAGTTGAGTCTACAGAGGCATAGGACTTAGGATGTCGAGTCTACCTTTAGTACTCCTTCCTTATCTAATAGAATCTTCTGCTCCTCAGGAGAAGAAGATACATAAGAATGTCAGAACATCGTGATGAGCACGTGGCAGAGAGTAGTGCTAGTGCACCTCGAGGCGGTGCAAGAGTTCCGAGAATAGAACAACCTGCACCTGAGTCGCCAAGAGAGCCACCCCAGTTCGACCCAGCTGACATGAGTGATCCAGCTGTACAGACGATGTTTGGGCAGTTTATGACTGCCATGACACATATAACCGATAGGATGCCCATTCCTGCACCTAGGGCACCTGTCCAGCCTGAAGTACAAGGTATTGGTAAGACATTCGAACGACTTCGTCGTGTCGGAGCTACCGAGTACTTCGGAACTGCCGACCCTGCAGATGCTGACTTATGGTTGACAGAGTTGGAGAAGGCTTTCAGGATTCTTATGATTCCGGAAGCTGAGAAGGTTAGACATGCTGTTTATCTTCTCAAAGGCAGTACTGGCCACTGGTGGAACATGGAAGAGCAGAAGAGACCTGGAGTAGAGTTCTCATGGGAAGAGTTTCGTCGAGAATTCATCAATAGATATTTTCCAAAGACCTTCCTAGATGAGAAGATCTCTCAGTTTGAGAAACTAAGGCAGGGTATGATGAACATTAGTGAGTATGAAGCTAAGTTTATGGAGTTGTTGCGGTTCTGTCCGCACATGGCTGCTACGGATGAGGAAAGAATCAGAAGATTCGAGAAGGGTTTGAATTCTGATATGTCGACCCCTGTGTCTGCCTTAGAAAACAGAGAGAGATTCTCTACCTTCGTTGAGTCAGTCCGAAGGATAGAGAGATCTGTGGTTGAGAAAAGACAAACCCATAAAAGATATCCACAGTTCCAGGGTTCTTCATCTAGGGATTCCAAGAAACCTAGATTCTCTGCACCTAACCCTCCACCACCCAGATCGAGTTTTCAAACTCAATGGACACCAAGCAGAGGTAGAGGGCGGAGTCAACCGCTTCAAGGGACGCACAGTTCTGCATCAGTGTCAGTTACTGGACCACCCAGACCACAGCAACAGGAGAAGAGTTGCTACAACTGTGGTAAGATGGGACACTTGATGAAGGATTGCCGTTCTAGGGTTATCGGTGTGACACAACAAACCCCGAGACAGAATCAACAGGGATCTCAGAATAGACAACACCAAGGAGCAGCTCGAGGACGTGGACAAGCGTCTCAAGCTGGATCATCAGCACCACCTCAACACCAGGCGACTGCGAGGTTCTATGCTATGAACCCACCTGAGGCAGTGGTCAATCCACGGGTAGTGGCAGGTCAGATGAAACTTTTATATTCTGATATGTCTATATCCTGTGATGTATCTGTTCTGATTGATCCGGGTGCTACGCACTCTTTCATCACTCGTGAAGTGATTCGTAACTGTAATGTGACTGTTAGTCATAGAGCAGATAGTTTGTTGTTAGAGACTCCGTTGAGTGGGTCTGCCGTTTTGCAGGAGGTATGTTCTCCCTGCATCCTTTTCTTTTCTGACCATCGCATTCAAGTGGATCTTATACCACTTGATATGCAGGGATTTGATATAATCCTTGGGATGGATACCTTAGAAAGGTATAGAGTTGTCTTGGATTGTGAGTCCAAGTTGGCTGTGTTTGCTGATGAAAGCAACACATGGATCTTTCAAGGTGAAAGAAAGATTCTGCCCACCTGTCTTGTATCAGCTATGGTTGTTGATAAGCTGTTGAGGCAAGGATGTTATGCATTCTTAGCCCATGTGGTAGATGTTACCAAGGAAAGTTCCAATCCTGCCGAAGTTCCCATAGTCAGGGAATTCGAAGATGTGTTTCCTGAAGAACTTCCTGGTATACCACCACCTCGGGAGATTGACTTTGAAATCAATCTGATTCCAGATACGAAACCCATAGCTCAAACTCCGTATAGAATGGCTCCTGCCGAGATGGCAGAACTCAAGAAACAGCTTCAAGAGCTACTTGAGAGAGGTTTTATCCGACCGAGTACTTCACCTTGGGGTGCTCCGGTCTTGTTTGTTAAAAAGAAATATGGGTCAATGCGGTTGTGCATCGACTATAGACAACTCAATAAAGTGACAATAAAGAATAAGTATCCTCTGCCGAGGATTGATGATCTCTTTGACCAGTTGCGTGGTGCAACAGTGTTTTCAAAGATAGACTTGAGGTCTGGATATCACCAACTTCGTATTAAGGATAGTGACATATCCAAGTCTGCCTTTAGGACAAGATATGGTCACTATGAGTTCACGGTTATGTCGTTTGGACTAACCAATGCACCAGCTGCATTTATGGAACTCATGAATAGAGTTTTTCGACCTTTCCTTGATCAGTGTGTTGTCGTCTTCATAGATGACATACTGATTTATAGTAAAGATGCTCAGCAGCATGAGCAGCATCTTCGCCAAGCTTTGACCTTGCTAAGAGAACATAAGTTGTATGCTAAGTTTAGCAAGTGTGGGTTCTGGCTGCCGGAGGTATCTTTTCTTGGACATGTAATATCCGCCTCGGGAATTCGTGTTGACCCTACAAAGGTAGAATCTGTTCTACAATGGGAACAACCGAAAACACCGACGGAGATTCGAAGTTTCTTGGGGTTAGCTGGCTATTATCGAAGGTTCATTAAGAACTTTAGTTCTATAGCTTTACCTTTGACCAAGTTAACCCGGAAAGATGTTCCTTTTTCTTGGAGTGATAAGTGTCAACAATCTTTCCAGTTGCTGAAGGAGAGGTTGACAAGTGCACCTGTATTAGTGCTACCTGAACAAGGAAAAGGATATGTAGTTTTCTGTGATGCTTCCAAAAATGGACTAGGATGTGTGTTGATGCAGGATAAACAAGTGATTTCTTTTGCTTCCCGACAGCTTAAGAAACACGAGGAGAATTATCCAACACACGATCTGGAGTTAGCAGCTGTGGTTCATGCTTTGAAGATCTGGAGACATTATCTCTACGGAGAGACGTTCCAGATTTTCACAGACCACAAAAACCTTAAGTATATCTTCTCTCAGCATGAGCTCAACATGAGGCAACGTCGCTGGATGGAGTTAATCAAGGACTACGACTGTACAATTGATTACCATCCAGGTAAGGCCAATGTTGTTGCAGATGCCTTGAGTAGGAAATCAGCAACATCAACCATGAATAGAGCACAACTAAACTCTTTAGTATGCTCTAGAAGAGATATGCTTATCTCTTTAAGGCAAGACAATGTACAGTTGAAGGTGTCATTACTAGCCGGTTTGTTAGCTGAGATGCATATTAAACCTACCCTAAGAGAGTAGATTAAAGAAGCACAGCTAGATGATGCTGCAGTTCAACATATAAGATCTGAGTATGGAAATGAGAAGCAAGATGGGTTTCATGACTCAAAAGATCAAGTAGCTTGTTATAATGGAAGAATGATAGTGCCGGATGTGGACAACTTAAGGAAGTTAGTCCTGGAAGAAGCCCATTCTTCCATGTATGCTATGCATCCAGGGAGCACCAAGATGTATCGGAATTTGAAGGATCTGTATTGGTGGCCTGGGATGAAGAAGGACGTTGCAGAGTTTGTTCTGAGGTGTCCTGTGTGTCAGCAAGTTAAAGCTGAACACCAGAAGCCTGCAGGGACAATGCAACCTTTACCCATATCACAGTGGAAGTGGGACCATGTAACCATGGACTTTGTTGTTGGCCTACCCAGGACAAGCAAAGGACATGATTCCATTTGGGTAATTGTTGATAGGTTGACTAAGATAACACATTTCTTACCTGTCAAAACAACCTATTCTGCTGAAAGGTTATCAGAGTTGTATGTTCAAGAAATAGTGCGTTTGCACAGAGTTCCTGTCACAATAGTTTCGGACAGAGGTCCTCAGTTTACAAGTCGTTTTTGGGAACAGTTGCACAGTGCCTTAGGCACTAAGCTAAGGTTTAGTACGGCCTTTCATCCACAGACTGATGGACAGTCGGAAAGGACCATACAAACCTTAGAAGACCTGTTGCGAGCATGTGTTCTCCAGTTCACCGGAAGTTGGGATCTACACCTAAGCTTGATAGAGTTTGCCTATAACAATAGCTATCAGCATAGTATTGATATGGCACCTTATGAATCCTTATATGGTAGACGTTGTAGATCACCCTTGTGTTGGTTTGAGACTGGTGAGCACCAGTTGTTAGGTCCTGACCTGGTGCAGCAAACCACAGAAAAGATTAAAGTTATACAACATAAGATTAAGACTGCTCAGGATAGGCAGAAATCTTATGCCGACAAACGTCGTAGACCCTTAGAGTTCCAGGTTGGAGACAAAGTGTATCTTAAGGTCTCACCTTGGAAAGGGGTCCTTCGTTTTGGAAGGAAGGGGAAGTTAGCTCCTAGATATATGGGGCCTTATCCAATCATTGAACGGATTGGAAAGGTAGCATATAAACTAGAGCTTCCCCCAGAATTACAGAGGTTACATCCTGTGTTTCACCTTTCTATGTTGAAGAAATGTCACCCAGACACCGAGTCAGTTCTACAACCTATGGAAGTAGAATTGAATGATGACATATCCTATGAAGAGGGACCAGTGTCAATCCTTGATAAACGAATTAAAAAGTTAAAGAAGAAAGATATAAGTCTTGTGAAAGTCCTCTGGAATCATCGTGGTATTGAAGAAGCCACTTGGGAGTTAGAGGATGAGATGAGAAGGAAGTATCCTGCCCTTTTCTCGTAATATGTTTTATCGATTTCGGGGACGAAATCCTTGTAAGGGGTGGATAATTTGTAACATCCCTGACCTGGGTTATGAGTCAACCCTAGGTGTTTTGCCTAAATATGTAATTAAATCCTTGTGATTAACTCTGAGCATGTAATTAAGTTTCTCAGAAACGTATATTTCAGTATTTGCTCCTGTTTATTTAAAGTTGTAGCATTGTTTTGATGTACAGGGACCTATGTGCAATTTACCCAGTTAAAAGGGTTAGCTTGCAATTTGCACATGATGAGATGTTCCTCTGATGTTGAGACATCATGAGAATCTCTTTGGCAAAGTTTGAGGGATTTCCCAAGCTAGAGCACCAAGGTGCAGCTGTGGAAGCAATCCCAGGGCTTGAAACCCTAATTTGGGGTAAAATGCAATTTACCCAAATGATGGGATGCAATTTGTAAAGAATGTCATCTAAAGTATCTTTTTAGACTCTTGCCATCATTTAGAGAAGAAATGATGAGGAATTCACCTCAATTGAGTTATCAAGTTAAGAAATAGGCTTTGTGATCGAATAATCAGGGTATATGTGTAATATCCCTTTAAGTATGAACTTTATTATTAGATTGTTCTTCCTTGCCTTCTTTTATATAACATTAAGACAAGGTTTGTCCTTAGAATAAAGAGGAAGGGACGAGCAAGTAATAAAGGAAGGACTTAGTTGGAATTAAGGGAAACTTATGAACCAATGTTGAAAATCCTACCCCATGTATATAAGCCCTCCTTCCCTTAGTTGCAAGGGAACTTAACCTTCGTTCCCTTACTGTTTCATTTCACCAAAGACGACCAAGGACTGCCTTGGAGCTAAGGGGGACGACCAAGGGGTGCAAGGTAGGTTTAAACCCCTCTTCTTGCCTAATTCCATGGTTAAAACTCGAATTCAAGGTCAGCTTCATGGCTAATTCTCGAAACCCTATCTTTCTAGCCGTCTCTTTTCATCCTTCCTTGGAGTTTTCACCTTGGCCAACCTGTAAGAACTCAAGGACGCCATTAGAGCTTGGAGCTTGAAAGCTTGGAGCTCAAGAAGCAAGCTTTAGGCGGGTTTTATAACTCTAAACCTATGCTTTACTATGTGCATCTTTATATGCGATTTGATGATAGCTCTTAGTATTTCCCTACTTTTCCCTGCTATTTTGCAAGCAAACCTGTGGGATTTCTGTACTGTTCTTGAGCTAGAAGATGAAGGCGTGATTTCCAAGAAAAACCCACCGCTTTTCTTTTCCTTAAACGGTCCTAACAGTTTGCTCTCTCGGACTCAAGACCGCGAGGTGAGCAAACGGTCTCGAGACCGTGAGAGGGCTCGCGGTCTCAAGACCGTTTGGCCCCGTTGTCCGAGAATGGACCGTATACGAAACCTGTTCCTAATTATATAAGCTAATTACCCTCAAAATTTGGGAGACTAACTCCAAAGGAATCGGTAGATATGACCTTTTTAAGTCACAACTTTAAATGAATTAACTGCTGATTTTTCAAACGGTCTGAAATTGCCTTTTTGGGCAAACGGTCTCAAGACCGTGAAAGGTCGTTGACTAAGCGTTGACCCCATGAGATTACTGTTCAAAATTATGTTAATTAACAACTCACCAAGTTTGATGGTCTAATTCCAAACGGGCTAAGAGTTGAAGGGTGAATACTAGGGCTAACCCTAGATAAAATCAGTACTGAAATTATGGTGATCTAATTAGGGTTTTTAGGGTTGATTGACCTAAACGGTCTCAAGACCGTTTGGGGGTCACCAAACGGTCTCAAGACCGTGAGGGCAATCAACCAAGACCGTTTGGAGGTCTGGGGTCAAGGATAGTTGACCAATTGAGGACCCAATTGCAAATAAGTTATCAATTTAATCAAAATTCTGTTTTGTGGTTCAATCATGGTTCAACTCCTATCAAATCACCTTAGACTTTGATGAAATCTTGGGCAAACGGTCTCAAGACCATGTGGGGTCCACCCACATGATCTCAAGACCGTTTGGGCCAAGTTTGGGCCCAATTGGAGCTCAATTGAAGGGTTCAACTTTGTGTTGATGCACACTGTTGAGTGTTGATGGGTGAACATTGATAGACCCTAATTGAATCGATTTCAACTATAATTGGTTAACCATTATGGGTCAATTGAATGACCAAGTGATCAAGCATAACCTTATTTGACTAAACCCATAAGTGGTCAACATAGCTTTGACCATTTGAGGGCTTCAACATGGGTTGACATTATCGGTTGCATCTTTGAGCCCTGTTGAAGGACCAAGCGGCTAAGACCATGAGGGGGCTCACGGTCTCAAGACCATGAGGGGGCTCACGGTCTCAAGACCATGAGGGGGCTCACGGTCTCAAGACCATGAGGGGGCTCACAGTCTCAAGACCATGAGGGGGCTCACGGACTCAAGACCATGAGGGGGCTCACGGACTCAAGACCATGAGGGGGCTCACGGTCTCAAGACCATGAGGGGGCTCACGGTCTCAAGACCATGAGGGGGCTCACGGTCTCAAGACCATGAGGGGGCTCACGGACTCAAGACCATGAGGGGGCTCACGGTCTCAAGACCATGAGGGGGCTCACGGTCTTGGAGCTAGAAAGGGGCTCACGGACTTGGAGGGTCAAAGTGGGCAAACGGTCAACACTTTCAACCGATCTCAATTCAATTAATGATTAATGATTGGAATTAATCAATGTGACTCATGGTTGACCACATTCAATCATTTGATGGTTCAACATTGCCCAAATCAAACACTAATGATAATCTAAGATAGTAAGGGGTTATTTGACTAAGGTTTTTGACCAGGATGATGATCAATGGGGTGAATTACCAAAATACCCCTGAAGGGTCAATTAAGTTATACCTTGCTCAATTCAAACCCTAATTACATGAGAATGATGTTTTTAGTCATCATGACTCTATCCAACTTGATCTAGTGTAATGTTACCATCAACCATTAGTATGATGAAAGAGAGAGTACTCTAGAGAGAGAAAGTAACCTAGAGAGAGAAAGTAACTCTAATCACATAATGATGATGTTTTTGGCTATGTTAACCTATGATGACTCAACCCAACATGTTTTAGAGTGATGTTGACATCACCTACCCTTATGATGAGAGAGAAAGTACTTCTAGAGAGAGAAAGTACCCCTTTTTAAGTGGAAACTCAAGTAAAGCATCTCCAATGCACATAAGTGAGCATAATTAGGGTATGGTCCACCTGTGTGAGATCATAGAAACCCTAATTATGATAAATGATGAACCTTTAACTAATCCAAGAGCATCAATGAAGATGTTACTCATACATGATGATGTTATGAGTTTAATTCACCTTGATGTGAATAGTAAACCCTAATTCAAGGGTAATGGCATGCTTTTGAGCAATAAACTCTATTTGAATAGAAGTAAAGATTTAACTCTTATGACAAAAGTAGGAAGTACATTCCTTATTGTTGTATTACCTTTATCAGATGTATTAACCATGCATGTTCTGATATGAAGGTAATCATATCCAGGTATGGATGTTGATGTTATATTCATTAAAGGCATGTTGTTAGCCTTATGAATAAGTAATGTAATCTAATGCCTTGTCAGTGGCATCCTATGCTGGTACTGGGCTATGAGAGCCATGAATACCATCAAGGTCATGCCTTAGAGATGACTTGTGATGAGGATAATGAGAAATGATGATTGATATGAGTTAGGCTTGTTACATTTAGTATTCTTCTTTTATAGCTGCTATGCTATTGTTATTGTTTGAAGGACAATGTATGCTGTTAAAGAATATTGAATGTACCTAACTAATCAAGTATAATGTAGAGCCCTGATCATAGATCCATCATTGTCAGAAATTAAGTGATGGTGAAACAGGTTTTCCTTAGGGAACTCCTGGAGCACATACTTTTGAGTATGTGGGGTACATGGATGTGTAGAACCTTACATCCTAGTGTAGGAAAGTGATGTAGATGTGTAATCCATCCATCCTTCACTATAGTTCCATACCGTATCAGTGGTAGGTAAACATGAAACCTCCTGATGACGAAGACAGCACAGATATCCGTATCAGTGGTAGGTAAATATGAAACCTCCTGATGACGAAGAGAGTACAGAACGCCACTGTGACTCTAGAATAGCGAAGGACCAGTTTACCCTGGTGAGCTATAATAGTAGAGATACGAGATGTCCTACAAGTGATCCTCTTACTGACTGAGGAAGGTGAAGGTCATGAGAATCCGGCTCTCTTAATGACCTATATATGATACTGATGCGGCTTCTCAGCGATCAGTTGGAGTATGAGTGGTAAGCCTCATCTCCACAGGGCATAATGTTGTTTGTAAAACATAATCAACCATGTAGTATAACTTGTTAGAGATGACTCCAAGTTAGTTGATTGATGTTACATTGCAATAATGTTGATATTCTCCATATCTCCTAATTTGTAGAGATCTTGTTATATCTGCAACTGTTATAGAATGCTTTGAAGGCTTTACTGTTTAAAATAATCTTTGATGTTATAATAAAGCTTCTGGCGAAGAGTTATAACTCTCGCTGGGACAATTATGTATAATTGTCTCACCCCGTAGACTTCAACTTTTTAGGTGGACGTCGGAGACGAAGAAACCAGCCTACAGGTGATCAGTCTCAGCAGCAGCAGCACCAGGGGCAGCAGTAATCTCAGGTGGAGATTTGTCCTGCCATGTGGTGTAGTTAGAGTCAGTCCTATGTGTCCTCTGTACTCTCAGGTCTTGGAGTCTCGTGTTATGTGATCTTGAGATTTTGTATCTTGATGTATATAATTACTCAAGAAGTAATTATCCTGAGATGTAAACAATTACCTCTCTTTATGAAAGGAGTTTTTATGGATACAAGTTCTTATCTCGAAAAGTTTTAATTTCCCGTGATTTTTGTCTTCCGCTGATTACCGATTCACTTCCGCTAAGTTTTAATCGTGTTTATGTCATGGTTTGGAGATCAGAGCCCACAGTACTAGGTCAACCAACCTCACCTAGCTCACATTGTCATGGGTATCCCCACCAAAAGCATGTCAACCCCCACACACATGGTCGACCATGACATCTAACTCATCATGCCATATCTCTCTTTAACCACCACTTAGGGTTAGCATCATTCTCAAAGGATGTGCCATGTCTCTACCTTTAATGGAGGTTTCTACCTCCAAGACCAACTCTCTATTCATCCTCCTGACAAGAAGGTCTAACCTCAGGTCTCTCCTGAGGGCATGACAACACATGTCATACAACTTAAGCATGCAACTAATCTTTAGTCTATGATTAAACTATTAAGCTTATGTCCATGACATCTTATTTACATGCTTTTTCATTAATTTGGTGGAGGATTCCTTAACCTTATCATACATACCCTGACCTCAAGAGGGTGAGGAAGAGAGAGAAAAACCCTAAACCTCATAATCTTAACAGAATTAGGGTTGAGAAGGGATGAAAATAGATGAGAGAGTCCTAAAGGTATCTTATTTTGAGTCAAAACCTCAAACATTGGCCAGGAAGTCACACTGCATCTGGGAGTCCTCATGACCGACTAGCGGGGCAGAGGAAAATATTTCCAGCTCCCAGACCGTGATCCTTTTCTAGACACCTCTGTCATTAGAAAATCCTCTAATAATTCCCTTGGGTTCTAAAGAGTTTGTAAAATTTAATAATTATTAGAGATTAAATGAGGAACCAATGCTATGATACCAAATGTGACGACCCCGCCTCCCGGTAACCCCCAATTAAGGGAGACTAAGAGGTCAAAGTCGTTATCCTAATTTCCCGAATCAAAGGTTTGACAAATAATCAATAATAATTATAAAATTCTACCAAACTATACTGAAAGTTGGAATAAAATAAAACTTTGCATACCTTTTTAAAAACTTTGGATATCTAACTTCTATCCATAGCTTCAATCTATACTAACTAATCCTCCTTGCACTTTAATTCTTATTTTCATAATATGCCACTTCACTATTTGTCCTTTTCAAACTTGTACCTAAAATGCCGACAAACAAAACGTCGGTCAGCATAAATGAATATGCTGGTATGTGGGGACAACCAAAATTTTACATATATGGCTAACAATCTAAATATCACAATCAAGTTAATTAACAAGCCAATTTACGCTTTCAATGTGACATTCTCCACCGCTTTTTCCCTAACCCTGGAATACCCTCCTTAGGGTTTCTCTTTTTCCATTGACTTAAGGCCACCTTCTCCATCCTGAGCTTGGTGCCTGGGGTCACCTCTCATGGTGCCCATTAGTCATGCAATAAAGACCACCTTCTCTATCCTGAGCTTGGTGTCTGGGGTCACCATTCATGGTGCCCATGGGTCTTCCCTCTTGGGCTTGACCTTTTTGCATCATCCATCAAGGTAGCATGTAGGTGCAAGAATACACACTTATATCATAATTGTGATAATCATAGCGACTTTATGATTTGCAAGTATGAACATCCAAACCAATAGGTTGCATTCAATGTGATTAATCATTCAGAAAACCTTCGGAAAACTAATTTGATTAACCATAATTAACCACATACCTAATCCAGAGCATCTTGATGTCCAAGCAATAATGATAAAGAATAATCAAATAAGCAATCAGCAATATCCTGAAATTAATGCATAACATCCAAGTGTTATAATTTATCCAAAACACTCTCAAGATTGACTTGGATTCCACCTTAGGGTTTCTAGGCCAACTTTAGGGTTTCATTGGGGTTTTAGCCTCCATAATTCATTTATCACGTTCAATGCTCTTTTAGTTCACAAACCCTAATTTCAACATCATAAGCATACTTGAAAGTCAATTAAGTCTCTTTTACACTGAAACTACCATCTTTATCCTTTTAAGTCATGTCAAGGTCATTAAATCCAGTTATCTCCTTTAGTTCTTTCGATTTGACAAGTCGTATTCCATTATGGTCTAATTCACATATGAACTTTATTTATCACTAATTCCACATTTATCCACTAGAAAACCCTAATTACCAAATTAAGGGTATTTATCCACAATTAGGAACTTTTATGCTCAAAATAGCTTAGATTCGTCCAATCTCAGTTCTATTCATGGATTCAAATAATTAAAGACATTAAGAATCATAATTACTAACATTAAGGTTGCAAGGCCCATTAAAGCTTATATATGTACACGGAACCCTAAATTAATCCAATTATGCATAAGGATTATCCTTTTGGATCTAATATATCCTTTTTATAATCAACAGGTTAACATCAACTTTAAACATCCAAATCACCCTTCTCAATTCATTAATCATCATAGATTAGGGTTTCTTAATCATTAATGCACTAAAGTAGATAACTTCAACTACTTTTCGATTTACAATAGGAATTAGTTTCTGAATATATTTTTATTGGATTCCTTGCATTTTTTTGAGAAAAATTCATATATTATATGTATCCATCCGAGCTACCATTAATTAGATACAATTTTTGTAAGAATTATTTAGTTGGACCAATGGCAGGCTGCCATGTCATCTTTCCCATGCAAAACGTAGCTTTGGCCGATCATAACCAAAATACCCATTTGCCCTCACTTAAGTGACTGACACTGCACAGCGTGGAGGGGCAAAACCGTCCAACGGCCCTAGGTCGTCTTCAACCTCCATACAACCGCAACGGCCGTCGATTGCAGCCCTTTGCAGGACTCCCCTCTCCTCCCTAGGCCACGAAACTTGCCGCCAGCCACCACCCTAGGTCCGCCGCCCCCTTGCGCACATGGGGTGCCACTTGGTCACAGCCAGCGTAGCTGATTTCATGCTCGTCAGGCCTGCAACTTACGACCGTCGATGTAGCCAAACGGTTGTTGTTGTTCATGCTTTAGGACATGGCCACGATAGCTAAGCTGCTCCCTAGCATCGTGGCGCATCAGGCTTCCATCACAACCCCTTCTTGGCTCCTTTTTGCTTCATGCTCATGCAGCTCCTCGTGGTTAGGGTTTATGGATGAAAACAAGGAAGAAGAAGGGAGAAGGATGCATGGGATCCTACTGGACTCGGCCAAGGTTCTACCCCTTATATAGGGGAGGGTAGCAAAGCCCTAAAATGCCCATCCACGAGGTAACAAGTCCCTTTCCCAAAAGGACACTTATTTCCTTAATTAAGAAGTAATCTTATCTCTCTTAATTATCTTCTTAATAATCTATATCCTTTAGATATTAGAAATTTGAAAGTTATCTCTTTCATCATCTTTGTGCTTGGCTTTTAATCCATTGGCCATGAAATCTTATTTTTCTAAAGCAAATAACATTTCTTTTGATAATATCAAAAGGTTATTAATTATGCAGCACATTTTTCTCATATTTTGTATTATTTGCATTTTCTCTTTCTTCTTCTTCTTTATTGGGACCCCTTGGACCCCAAGAAATACTAATATTTCAAAATTCCTTTTTAAGGATACTTATTATCCTTCTAGATGCATCTACATTCTTCATTTCTCATTATCTTACTTTTTTTCTTTATTAAGATATCTCTTTTCAAGGATTTCTCTTTATCCTTTATTTCCTTTTTCCTCTTTTCCTATTTCTTCCATTAGAAATCACATATAAACAAAATTTATTCAATTGGGGCCATTAATGCCACTTTCTAGAGATTTCCATGTATTTCTCATAAATATTTTTCTTAATATTCATTATCTTGTTTCTTTTCCTAATATTTGGACTTTTCTTCTTTTCTTCTCTTTTATATCCATTATGAGATTAATATAATAATAGGAATCACGAAATTCCTATCCAAAAGGATATTTGCAAAGAAATCCATCCTTTGAAGCAAAGCATACAACCTTTTTAATTAAGCCCAAATTCCTAAAATCATTATATTTCAATTATGAAAACATATGCAAAATTGAGGTTATAACACCATGTGATTTGAAGATGTCAATGAATCAAAGTAGATCTGGCACATGAGTCATGTATCAGATTAGTCATGTTCACTCAGTCCTCGTCACTCTAGGTCCTTGTATAGAAGTAAGAGAGTTGTGAATGATGATGTGTAACTTTGTTTCCTTAACATTAGAGTATGTATCCAATTATCATGTTGTATGTACATGGAAGTGTGAGAAACATAATGAATGTTTAGATATGTATCTTTATTGTTGAAATTAGATTAGCGTAATCAAGTTTTAAATCCCCTTGTAAAGTTAGTTTATGTTAATGAATGTGAGAAAACAAAGATTTTGAAATAAGAAGAAAAATAAAGTTAAGGGTGTTATTCACATTATGTATAATTACATGATCTTATGATTAGTGGTTATTGTGAGATGTGGATGTAACACACCAAGACCCATCAAAACTATAACTGAAATATTGTTAATGAGAAGCTTCTCACCTATAACAACTATGGGCAAGACTACTCCTTCAATTTAAGTCATAGAGAATAAAAGTCTTGTAGATCTTCCTCTAGAATGATTTCTTCATTATCTACTACTAATACTAGGTGATCCCTCTCTAGTGCCTGAAGCCATTGAAGAACTTGCTCCTCTAGTTGGAGACTGTTTCCAGAAGCTTGAAAATGACACTGTGAACTCTATGCTGGTGTGATTTGAAGCTTTGGACAATCTCTCTTAAAATGTCCCATATGTCCATAGCCATGTCATCTCATAAGTTCAGTTCCCAACATTAGCCAGAGTGTGCCTACCACAAGTGTCACATATAGATGTGTCTTATTTTTGTGGACTTGTCACTGATGTCGATGACCCTGAAGGCCTTAATGAAGGTGCCCACCTTGGTGGTTTATTCCATCCGGTATGGTTAGATCTTCCACTACTATAGGAAGATACCATATCACTTGAACCAGATCCTTACCTTCCAACACTACCAAGACATTGTCCTATTTTGGAAAAGAATCCACTATCTCCTCTGTATCCACCACTTCTCTATCCTCTAACAAAATCTCATGATCTTTTTTAACCCTTAGAATTCTTATCACCATTAACTAACTCTTCAACACATCTTGTGCCTCCACAAAATTTCCAAAGTTTTCTCTACCCCTTTGGCCAACTACTGGTATCTTGTGTCTAATTTCTGGTCTTAACCTACTTGAAACCTTATGTGTTCTCTATGTCATCTGATACAAGTTGATTCAGCCCTATTTTAGGGATTCATCTTGTATCTTATTGCACTTCAATCACATCTATACCTGTTAGATTACATGTTATTCCCCTCAATATGCATATTTGTATAAAATGCACTTATGGACATTATTTTCATGTTTTTCAGGCATTTGGACCATGCTTGATGGAAGAGAGAAAGAAGTGATCCTAGGGTTTCTCTACCCTTGGAGAGACCTAAAGTGAAGTCTGATGCTCCCTCAATCTACCCCTAGTGGTCAAAGATCCATTAAAGCAAATATGTCTAAGAAAATCCAAAGAAACAAGTCCAAGTGTTGATCCAGAGGCCAGCACAGCTGTGGTACCACAGAACAGCTTTGCTAGCACACTTGCAAATCAATAGAGCCATCTCTAAGCAAAGATAGAATCACCACGGTCGTGCCACTCAGAATGGCCGTGGTGAACTGACCTAGAATGGTCATGCCACCTTGCACGACCATGTGATAGTTGAGATAAAATGACCATGAAGCCAAGAACGGGTTGTGCAATTCGAGCCACCGCTGTCGTGATGACCACCATAGTCGTGCTACCCTAGTCCCACCACGGCCGTGCCACCTCTAGTACAAAATCAACCAAGTCCCTGTGATTTTTCCCCATTTCTTACCTAGGTCGCTCTCATCCACCACGATTGTTGTCACCCCTCCCCACCACGGCCGTGGTGATCACCACGGCCATGCTACTCACAAAAACCTAGCTATTTTTTCACTGCATTTCCCTTACTACCCCTACTTGACCTATTGCTTCCCCCACACCTATATATACCTAGGTGGCGGCTGGAGCACGAGGTTCTACCACCTCTTAGATCCCCATTTTCACCCCTTAGCCATTTGACTCCATTTCCACCTCCATTCCACCACATTTCACCATTTCCACCACCAAAACCCTAGTTTTCTAGTGTTTTGCTCCTATTCCACCATCATCCCATGCTATTTCACCTTGGAGGAGAGAGGAGGATGCCCTAAATCAGCTGAATGGAGGAATACTTCATCTACACCGAGCTCCATGGCTTCTTCTACCAATTTCTCCTTTATTTTTTGTATTTTGCATTGCTATGAGTAGCTAGGCCCCTTGGGTGGGCTGTTTGGGGTGAAAAATGTTACTTTGATATGGGGGGAAAATGATATGTAAACATTGTAATTTCATTTGCTAATGATTATGTTCTATCCTATCTCACTCTTCATAAATTTCTTATTGGTTTGTTCTTGAAATCACCTAGGAATTTAGGGCAATTGCTTATATGTGTGAATTTTGAGATTTGCTCCTAGGTCAATTTCTTGGATCCCTAGCTAGCTACGCATCCTCCTACATTCTAATCAATTCTCCTAACCCTAGTTGAGAGATTTAAGTAGCTATTTTAGATGAATTTGGTGTTCTTAGCATGGAGCTTTCTCAAGGCTAGAATGTGAGTGATGGGACCTAAAACCTCACTTCCACTCCCATTACTAACCTCATCCCCTAATCATACTAAAATCATCTAACCTAGAAACCTAGGCTTGTTTAGACTCTAATTGAATTACACCTAAACCCTAACCCAATTGAGCCTCGCAAGGGTAGTAGGGAGTGTTAGGTACTAGTTCCCCTATACACAACCTACCATATCCACGACCAGTTAGTAGCTTAGGCTAATTCATTAGACTCTAGCTTGTTTTTTGGTTTGATAATCTAAATGAAATCATTATGTTCATATGTCACCCCCAACCTAATTGATAAGTGCATCCCCTAAACAACCCACATTTCCCTTAATTGCTTTAAAACCCTAATTGCCTTCTTGCTTAGTTAGTGTTATCTTAGTTAATTCTTTACTTGCTTAATTAGCTTCTTGCCTAGTACTTGCTTTGTTATTGCTAGTTTAGTCTTTAATTTCTCTTTTGCCCTATTTTCTAGCTTAGTGTAGTGTAGACCTTTTCTTGCTTGCCTTAGTGTAGATTATTTTTTTCTTGTTCTCTTTTCTTGCCTTGCCTTGTCTTTTCTTATTCAATAGAATTAATTGTCTAGGGTTAGCTTAGATTTGTTCTTGCTTGCTTTCCTTTACTTGCTTTCTTGCTCTACTTAGTGTAATCAATCAAAACAACCTTCAAACCCTTCAACCCTAGACTCCATAGTAGGAATCTAGCCCACAAACTAACCTAGCTCTAGTGCCCCCTTTTCTCCCTGTGGATCGACCCTATACTTACCTCCCTCCTATACTATGACACGACCCTATGCGCTTGCAGGTGTAGTATTTTAGTTTGTGCGAGTGTGTTGATTTTAGGTCCATTATGAATTTTGAAAGTTTAATCCACCGCGTGTTTCTGTTTGCGAGGATGCATCTATTCAAACTCCAATTGATTAGTATGTAACACCACTGTCAGAAACATTCCAAGCTTTCTAGCGTCGTTGCCATGGAGTAAATGATCTCGGCCTAGCTAATTAGTTTTGCTTTGACTTTTCCTACTGCGCTCATCATTGCTATTATTTATTCTTTATTTTTTATTCTTTGTATTCATTGTGCATATTGGTTGACTTGCTTTCTTTTGTTTGGTTGTTCCTTTTGCATGTGACAAGCCACTCGGGAGAAGACAATATGGAAGGCCAAAATGCACCCCACAAGCCACTTCAAGATTACTTCATGCCTAGCAACTACAAATAGCCAATTACTAATAGGGTTGATCAAATGCGAGGGGAGCAATTCTCCATCCCTCCAGATCTTCTTGGGCTCCTACCCATATTCTACGGCTTAGAGAGTGAGAACCCCTGCAAGAACTTGGACTCATTTCTTAAAGTATGCTCCACCTTTAGGATGCCGACGGCTAGTGATGACACAATCCGTTTGACCTTGTTCTCATTTTCCCTCAAAGATAAAGCCAAAGATTGGTATGACTCAAGAAGGGACATCATGAGTTGGGAAGTGATGAAGAATGCATCCTTAAGACAATTCTACTCTATAGCAAGGTTGACACAAATGTGGCGTGTTGTGACAAGTTTCAGTCAATTGGGCAATGATCAATTTTACAGTGCATGAGAGAGGTTTAAGAAGATGTTGAGAGAGTGCCCACACCATGAGATCCCTTTGTGGAAGCTAGTTCAATCCTTTTACTCCAATCTATCTCTAAAGAGTCAAACCTCAATGGACTCTACTTGTGGAGGAGTTTTCATGGCTAGGCCACCCGATGAGATATGGCCCTTATATGAGCACCTACCAGAAGGTTCAAGAATCTGAGCTTCAAGCATGATGACTGACGGTGGCCATACCTTCGGTATGACATCTCTAAATCATAATGACTCGAACCCGCAAGTGATGAAGATTCTTGGCGACATGGTGAGTTTCATGAAGAACCAATGACAAATGTTTCTTGCCACCCAGTCAATTCTATTGAGTTCTATGGTGAAGAAAAGAAGACACCTCACTCCTATATCTACTAGAAACCACAAAGTCCAAGATATAGCTCAAGGTTTGAGGAAGAGGTTCTCTCAAGGTTGAAGCACTTTGATGACATACAAATGAATGTGAAAAGACTTGAGGAGAGAATAGAGTAGCTATCTTTCATAATTGCTATCCAAGAAGAAAAATTGTCTTCAAAACCCATCTTGAGTTTCAATGAAGCAGGTGGACCAATGCCTTCTTCATAAGTTTTCTATAGTCCACCTCCCATGCAAGTGCAACCCATATACCACTTTCAAGAAGATCCCAAGCCTTATACTCCTCCCCCTCCACTACCATAAATTTCTCAACAATTCACCTTCCAACCTCAATTCTCTCCCCCACCTCAATTTCAACACCAAGTGTCACCTCCACCTCCTCTACAACCACAACTAGCTCCCCCTATCCACCATGAGCAAGGAAGTGTTGTGACATTTCTAAGGAGTGGAAAATTTCTTGAGCAACCCGCTAGTCAAAGAAAGGTTGATAAAGAAAAGCAAAAGTAGCCAAGTGGTGATACTATGATTGAAATTGCCAAAGATGATTTTGTGATACCACATGTTGATTTTGGGATACCATGTGTAACATCCCAGGATTTAATGCCTCAGATAAAATGATCTTAAAAGGAATGATTGGACTACCCATATCACCAAGGTGCATCTCCTTTTCCGAGAGCCCATCACTAAACAACTCCATAGTTAAGCGTGCTCAGCTTGGAGTAGTACTAGGATGGGTGACCAGGCGGGAAGTTGACCCTGGCTTGCGCGTGAGTGAGGATAAAGCATGCAGTTAAGGTTAGTGGTGGTCTGTGGGGACAATCGTCTCTTAAAACTCTACTAGAGCCTTGGGCAGTGGGCCCGGGCGTTACACCATATGATCTACCTCACACTCCTTTTCTAGATTCCACCATCCCTATTGTTCCACCTCATGTTGATGGGAACAAGGCCAATGCAAGTGAGCCACCATTCATTGAGGCATTAGATGAGCCACTAGAAGTAAAGAGGAGACAAAAGCACAACGTTGACACTCTTGAGGTGTTTCACCAAGTGAAGGCCAATATTCCATTGTTGGATGCTATTAAGAAAATCTCATCATATTCCAAGTTTCTGAAGAACTTATGCACTGTGAAGAGAAGGTCAACGAGGAGAATACCAAAGAAAGTGAAGTTGACTGAATAAGTGAGTTCTATCCTACATCATTGACTCCCCATGAAGAGGAAAGACCCAGGAGCCCCAATCATACCATAGCTACATTGGGGGACATCACAGAGGCAAATCCCTACTTGATTTGGGATCCAGTGTGATTTTGATGCCATATAGTGTCTATGTTGAGCTGGGTTTAGGCAAGTTGAAACTGGTACATTGCACTCTCCAAATGGAAAATTGCTCCATCAAAATGCCTAGAGGACGAGTGGATGATGTTTTGGTGATGATTGACAAGGAAAGAGGAGCAGTGTTTTCGGCTAGTTTCATTGTTCTTGATATGGAACCGAATGATAGGAGGATCCCCATCATCTCGGGGAGACCATTCTTATGTATAGCTGATGCTGAGATATATCTTTGTAGTTGCATAATGATAGTCTCTTTCATGGACATGAAGATAAAGATCAACATATACCTGTCCTAAAATTGATGGGTTTGAGGTGAGGATATTGGATATGGTCACTTCAAGAGTCCTATTGATCATTCGAGAAGAGGCAATCTAGATGAAGGATTTGATGAAAGCTTTGGTGATCAAAGAGATGAGGAACATAGATTGAAAGAGATGCATTTATTGCAAAAATGGGCACATGAGGATGCCAAATGGATGAATGAACGAAGAATCTCCAAGAAGCCTAGCTAAAGGCATGAAACTCAACGCTTGTGGGAGGCAACCCAACTAGGTTTGGGAGTTTTTCACCCAACCTTCCATTTTTGCTACTTTTATTTTATTTCTACACTTTCCAAGAAACCACACACACACACTTGTTTTTAATAATTTTTTATTTAGTTTTAATATGTGTAGGTGAAAAAGGGTGAAATGAGGAAAATTAGATGAAATTTTGACAAGTAATCCATGAAAATTCATTTTGAATCAAAGATTTGATGTTTTGATGAGATTCAAGTGTGGGAAAACTGCCACAATACTCACCACGGCCGTAGTGACATGGAACGGCTGTGGTGGTGCATTCATAATCAATAGGGGAATTGAGAAAAATCAAAGAAGTTGAGAACTAAAGAATAGACCTACCACGGCCGTGCAAGGCAGCACAGCCGTGTAGCCACCCACTTAGAATGGTCGTGTGGGGTACCACAACCGTGCAGCAAGCAAGCCACCATGGCCATGCCATGCAGCATGGCCGTGCTGCAGCCCGACTCCAACAATTTTGTCAGCATTTTGCAAAAATCACAAATGAGTTCTATTCTCAACTCCACGAACACCACGCCCGTTCCCCGCAAACGGTGGTCGTAAAACACCTCCCATCCACTCCACCACCCTTAAATCACCACCAAATTACCCCCAAACCATCTCCAATTAACCCCCATCATTTCTACTACCTTAATCTCCAGATTCCACCCATTTTCATCTACAAAACACCTCATTTCTCTCCAATACGCCCCAACAACCCTGTTCTTTGGAGAAAAACTAAAATCCATTTTCCACCACCAATTTCAATCCAAAATGAACCAAATGGCTAAGAAGGTTTTAGCTAAGGCCAAGGATGTGATCTCCTACGGACTTCGGCCCAAGAACGCATCATCTTCGGCTCCTTCAACACCTCTAGCCCTTCTGGCACCATCGACAACATCCGGTTCACAAGGGGAATCACCCCATGCGGCGGCAATGGTGGATCCCATGATGGAGGAGTCCTCCAGACTACCCAACAGAGGTAGGGTAGCAACCCAACCATCAGTCTCGGAAGCCCACCCATCAATTTCGATATCTCGGGCGTCATTTTCAGTTGTACGACCTTCGACGTCCACGGCACTGCAACCACAACCACAACCGAGACCACGAAGACGGCTATAGGTAGATGATGCAGATGAGGCAATGCTAGATGCACATCAAGAGGATGCACCTGAAGCACATCATGAGGCAACACCTGACAATCAGAGCAAGAAAGTGAAGAAGCCAAAGCACCTAGAGTGCTTGACATGCAAAGTGATTTCCACCTACTACACGTACTAGGAGACAATGGGAACTTTGGGTATCTTCGATTTTTTTTAGCATATCTTGGAGCCTGTTGGGCTAGTTGAGGTATTGACCATATTTTAGGAGACCTATGTGGAGCTTACACGGTAGTTATTTGCAAACCTAGACAAGGTCTCATAGGATGCCATCAGTGTCACTTTGGGGAGTAGCACCTATCTCATCACTTCATCTTTTCTAAATGACATTTATACTCCAACCCCTGAGACAGTGACATCACTTGATCAGGGAAGCACATATAGAGAAACTAATGTGAACTACACTGCAATGTGGAAGAGACTTACATGGCAAAGTAGTTTTGTGATGGGAAAATCAAAGACTAGTTTGATTCACAATCCCATCTTAAGATACATTTAAAAGGTCTTGGCGAACACCATCTTCGCCCGATATGCAAATCAAGACCATCTTATACACCTTATACTCACCAATTGTCACACTACCCTATGTAAGATTCTCCAGTTGTCTGATCTTATCACTTATGAAGGTAGGAGGGAAATACTTCAAGTGAAACTCATCCACAAATTCCTCATGTGTCATCATTGTATGTCTCCTCTTATGTTCTACTCTATGCCACTACAACTCGACACCTTTGGGAAGATAGATAGCATGACTAATCTACTTATCCTTTGATATTTCATTAGGCAAAAAACCTTTTCTAGCTATCAGAGCCACACATCCGCCACATCTGGGTATGTTTACTAAAAAAAAACTCACCCCCACTAAGCTTATTCACCACCTCATATGATCTCATCATGTCCTTGCTATAAGATCAAGACCTCATGTACATCTTATATTTCTCCCTTGTCTTCAAAATGATGTAATACATCATTACTGCCTCATATCTATCTTCTCCACCTTAAACCATTGTTTAAAGGTCAGGGCTATAATGTCTCTCAACTTGTTTTCACCATGACCATGTCCTCTTCTAGCCATCTGCAAATGCATTACATAAACATATTTGTTATAAAATTGCAATTCAAATAAGAGACATCATAATCCTATTTGTCTCTTACCACCTATATTCCAAACCTAAGCTATGATACCAAGAGTTGGCACGACCCAAACCCACTAACCAATCTTTAAGCCCTCCAAAGAGGGATTAGGCTAGCCATCCACTTTTTTTTTTCAGCAATCCCACCATGCATTAAGTCAAAATCGGGTACAAACTATTTGTCAATTCCTCCTCTCCTCTTAGACAGACCCAAGGGGGGGCGTTAGTATGACAATCACTAAGATACACAGTTGCTAGCTCCTGTGGACAAGCAGCTAGTCTAATGTTGGGGGATGGTTTCCTGAGGAACCACTTTGCATGGGCATCGGTAAGGCAGTTGAATTCCCTAGCATAGTGGACTATCCTGCAACCTTGGATAGTTCTCATTTTCTGCACTCCTACCGCTTTCAAGCTGGATAAATATGATGGTGTCTCTGCGTCATTCTGGAGGAACTTAACAGAGAGTTGAGAATCAGAGAGGATACATGTCGAAGCGCACCCCCGTTCGATCAAAGCATTGAGCCCCATCAGGATGGCCTGCATCTCCCCCTCCAAGGGGTCACTACCTTTGATTTTCCTAGTGCCGCCTTCAATCCATATGCCCTGGTAGCTCCGCAGAACCTAGCTAGTGCAGATAAGACCTTTCCCTTTGTCCACCGCAACGTCAACATTGAGGTACTCGTCAGATTTGGGGGAGGTTAGCCTGGGCTTCGGGATGGGTTGCTGCTTGTCTACCTGCTGCCTGCGCTTATCAGGTGCCTCCGAGCAGTGCTGAACATCACTCCGGATTCTTGATACTAACACGTCGACCGGTGTGATGCGATCTTCAAAGACATACCCATTCCGGTTCTTCCACAACATCCATCAAGTGGTGAGGAAAGTACTACGCCAAGCCTCAGCCTCTGGCATGGGCCTGAAATTCAGTGCAACCCACTCTGAGATGGTAGTGAGGGTGAAGAACTCAGTAGGCAGGGGGGGCGATCGACGCCCATGTCCGGTGGCTATCTCAACAGTCCCGAACAACATGTAGAGAAGTTTCCTCCAGTCCGCATTTCTTGCAGGCGGCGGAGGTGGTCATTTTCCGGTTATATCTTAGAGGGTTGGTAAGGAGCCGATCATGTCCCATAAGCCATCCAAACACTCGTGTGTGTTGGGGGACTTTAGCCTTGGCGATGGCCTACCACCTTCCATCTATGGTCTGAGCTCGCGTTAGGATGAGCCTTGAGTAGGCTTTCGCCGTGGAGAAGCATCCATGGGTGCCGTGAGGCCAGAACCACCCGTCAAGTCCTCCATCCGGGTGTGGGGTGCCCGTTAGAAGAATGTCCTCCACCGACTCCTGACTAAACCATGCTTCGATAAAGCTTGTGTCCCAGCCCCCGTCGTCAGTGCTCATGCTGTTCACAGTGAGATCCTACAAGTTGGGGGGGATCGTCAACCCAGACTTGAGAGCTGGCGGCCGACCACTCCTGGTCCAGGCTTCAGACCAAACATTGATGTTCTGACCGTCGTCGATTGTACGATGTACATCCTATTTAGCTTCGAGGATAAGTGGTCTAATTGCTCTCCAAGTAGGAGAGACATTTAGAGCGAGAGTATCTCCCCGATTGTACTTGTGGTTCATCATCTTCACCCAGAGCGTAGGTCTGTGACAAATAAACTCCCAGGCAAGCTTCATCAGAGAGGCTGTGTTCTGCTCCCTTGCACTGCGTATTCCCATACCCCCCTGATCTATGGGGGCTATGACTTTGTTCCAGGCCACCAGGGCGATGCCTTTCGTCTCCGCCTTTCCGGACCACACAAACCTTCTGATTAGCTGGTCGATTCTATCACAGACTGTAAGGGGAATGGCCAAGGTTTGCATCAAGTATGAGGACGAGTGGGTAAGAACTAGACCTGTCAAACTGGGTCAAAATCCGCGGGCGCCCATGGGTCGACCCGTTTAAGTTGGGTTTGGGTCCTAAAATTTACCACCCACTGGAAAACACCCAGACCCATACCCACCCGTTTAACTAGCGGGTTTCATGGGCAATCCGCGGGCACCCGCGGGTGACCCGCTTTATTACACTGATTTTATTAATAAAAATAATTATATAAGATTTAGTTATCAGTAAAAAAAAATATACACATGTTGCATATATGAAACTTGCTGCATGCGTGCGTTTGCGTCTAAGCCACTACCACTTGGTAGTAATAGGTAATATATATAATTTTTTTTGAAGTCTAGTAATAGGTAATATTAAACATGTCTTGTACTCTTATCTCAAATTTTAAACCACAACCAAGTTAACAAAACACATAGATTGATTTATAATATTTTTTACTCATTAAATAGTTTGTAAAATTTATTCTTTTGTATTTTTTTGTGAGAATGGGAGGCATACATAAGGTTGTGTCATCGTCATACTACAAATTAAAAGGGTGTGAAGTTGTTAGTTGTATCATCTTCATATTGAAAATTAAAAAGGGCGTCGAGTTATTGGTTGTCATCTTCATACTGTATAATAAAAGAATGTGGAGTTGTTGTTTGGAACATGCCAAAGTTTTAGTCTTTTTTCAGTTCTCCGATTTATACCCCATCTCATTTGGATGCCTCCTTCATAATATACGTGGTTCAATTAATGTTTAGTTGTTTGGTATAGGTGGTCCTCGCTATTTAAAAGATGTATGCTTTTGAGTTAAGCTTCTAAAATTTGTATTATATTTGCTGTTCTAGTATCTATACAATACTGGTAATTAATTCAGCCAGTCAGAGGTTTTTCTTTACTAGCATGTAGCATATCTGCCCATGGGTGTATTGTTGTTTGATGATCTTCTTATAGAAAATTTTTGGACAAATGAAAAAGGTTTACATGTCAATGTGATTGTTTTGTGCCATATCTTATGTAAACAAACATTATCATGGTAATTTTTTTTAATTTTATATGGGCACCCACGGGCAACCCGCAACCCGCTGGGTTGGGTTTGGATTTATCTTTCTTCTACCCGTTTAGAACTGGGTCTTTTTGACCCGCACCCGCGAGACCCAAACCCGCAACGACCCAACCCAAACCCAACCCACCCACCCGTTTGACAGGTCTAGTAAGAACCGACTTCGCCAGCGTGATCCTGCCCGTAAGGGAGAGACACTTATTGGCCCAGCCCACAATCTTGTTGTCAATTGAGTTCGTAATGGAGAGGTACAATTCCTTTTTCTTCTTGTGGTGGATGATTGGAACGCCCAAATGTTTTCCAATCTCACTAGTCTCAAGCATTCCGAGTCTTCTACATATGCATTTCCGTATAGATGGGGGGTACCTTTGCTAAAGAATACACGAGACTTCTCTTTGGCAAGCTGCTACCCGGATGCTCCTTCGAACTTCCTGATGCACCCGCTGATGATTTGGGCTTGCTCGACTGAGGCCTCCCCAAACAGCATAATATCGTCTGCAAAGCAGATGTGTGATATACTAGTCCTTCCGGCGTTGAAGGTAGCTGGCTTCCACCTTCCCCTGGACACATCGTCCTCAATGGCTTGGCTCAAATGATCCTGGCACAGTACAAATATGTATGGTGATAAAGGGTCCCCCTGTCGGACTCCTCTGGAAGGGTAGAGAGCTTCCGTCTCATTGCCTTGCCACAGAATGGTTGTCGAGCCAGATGAGATCACATCCATAATGTTCATCACTAATTACTAGGGATGGATGTGCGCCGGAGGGTGTCCTGAATGAAGTCCCAGCTCATCCTATCGTAGGCTTTGGCTAGGTCCAGCTGAATCGCCATCAGGTGATGTTTGGATCTCTTTTTCTCCATTGAGTGTATGATCTCCTGGACGAGTATAGTGTTATCGCTGATCCTCCTTCCTGGGACAAAGCTTGACTGGGCTGGATTGATCCAGGCATTGAGGTAAGGTTGGATGCGGGCCACGATGATCCTCATCACCACCTTCATGCATAGATTTGTTCAGAGATATGGGCCTGAGCTGCGCACAAGATTCTGGTTTGTTCTTCTTGGGAATAAGGACCATCAACGCATTTGCAGCGTTTCTGTCCCAGAGATTACCTGTGAAGATATTGTAGACAAAAGATGTTAGGGAAGGCTTGATGATGTTCCAGTTACACTGTAGGAAATTGGCGTCCATGCCATCCGGGCCGGGAGATTTGAGCTTCACCATGGAGAAAAGCACTTTACGCACTTCGTTCTCATAAGGTATCCTGCCCAACGCATCACTTTGTTCGGCTGCTAGCATTGGGAAGGCTTCGGTACATGCAACACACCTTTGGGCTCGGCCTCCTGGCTTGTCTTCTATATAGAGGTTTCGAAAATATCTCACAATCACTAATTGAAATCAACCTTAGATTTTTCTTTCTTTAGATAAACAATTTTAATGAAACATCTTGTTAACTTAACAAATCACATCAAATTGGAGCATAAGTATTAGGAGTTCACAACCGAGTCTTACACCATAATCAACTGAAAGAAAATACACATCAATTACAACTTATTAGAAAACTACTCTCAATCCTCTCTCACATTCCCATGATAAGAGGAAGGATAAGAGATCATATAATTAAACTAGTTATTCCTCTCAAGACCTTAGTTGATCTACTATTGATGAAAGCTAGCTTATGACTCCTAAAATGGAACCATTCATGAAAATGTTTTAGTAGAGTGTGTGAGATACTTGCTCATTGCATGGAAAATCATCAAGAAAACATTATAATTTGGATTTATATTTATAGAAGAATATAAGCATGGCATTGAAATCTATAAATAAATTATGATAATAACTACAATAGGTAAACAAATCTAAATTCATTCATTGATATTTTATTCCTTTTATTATTCCTTGGACCCACATGAAGTGTACCACAACATATGAAAGTATCACAACAAGCTACGATCTTATCGTATAAGACTTAGAGTAGACCCAGGACTCTAAGTCTACTAAAATAGCTCCTCGGTCTACAATGAGGCTCCCCACATTTGATTTCAATAGCTAAATAATTAGCCAAATAAATTGTACTACTCTAAACCTAGGTACTTTGACAAAGAGTCCAAGCACTTAGATTAACTATTTGCATTAGTGGTTCTATAAGGCTTGACCTACTAAGCAATATCCGAACTGTATTGGGTAGCACTAAAATCTTTGGTTAATGTTGGGTACCTCACTAATTTAAGGAGATCGTCCTCACCGGGCTTAGTCCCCCATACCTCTCTAGTACGCTCCAACTATCTCATCCTAGACTCTTTCATTTGGTAGGTCCTCTTTCACAGTGTAGACCTCTGCGATGAATTGTTTGGTGTTTAGGGCATTTAATGTCTAGTTGATTCTTTTGTTTCACTAATAAATTTACTATCTTATTGTTCTTAGGTTAACTATGTACATAAGGCTTCTATTTTCATTTTGACATTGAACTTAATCTAAATCAATGGAGTTAATAAAGTAAACTACCTGAAATGATAAACTAAGCATATTTATAAATACCGTATTGAACTACTCTTTTACTTCATATATATCTAATAGACAACAATCATCAACTAGACCAAAGATTCAACATATGATTTGATACTATAGAGATTAGGGAAAATTGAAAGCTTGGGTTCCTCTAAGTCTACTAGTAAGATCCGTCACAATATCATTACTATTAAATATGGATTAATTGAAAGTATCTATAAGACATTACAAATATGTCAAAACAATCAATAGCTCAAATAAAGTCACATATTTTGGCTCAATAAATCAAAGACAATAATCACCATAAGATAGTACATGTTCCTCATTATTGTGTTGGCTTAGTTTCTATTAAATTAAAGTTTAAAGGCAATTTCCACTCACTTGGGCCTGGTCCTCGCTTATTGATCTCGAATCTAGGTTTGATATGCCTGGATCTTGACCTACTCAGCTTGGTTATAATCTAGGAGCTCCGATTCCATCATCTAGAGGTCAAAAAATGATCTACTATTCCAAGATCCATCTACTGGAGGAAGAAGAAGAAGAAGAAGAAGAAGTAGCCTTTAAATAATCTTGTTCCACGATTTTACCAAGGAAAATGAGTGAGAATGGAGGAGGAGCCATCGATTTAGACTTTGATGATTTTATAGCTAGGTCTATTGTTGTCCCACATTTTTTCGTGCTCTTTCCTAAAATTGCCCAAGGAATCCCCTTCTTGTGCATCTTTTCCTTGATTTAGGGCTCTGGTTGTGTAAAGGATTGAAATATGATCCAATAAAACAAATCTCATCAAATTTTAATAAGTATATCAAAATTAATGGCCATTTTCATAATTGGCTGTGTTGGTTGGTGGCACAACACTTTTTTGTTGATTTGTGGGACCATCTAGTTGTAGCATCAGAACGCCCATAAGAAAAGCCATCAGAATGCCCATCTAAAAACCATCAGAAGGCCTATCCAAAAAACCATTGGAAGGCCCATCTTGAAAACCATCAGAAGGCCCATATGAGAAGTCATCAAAAGGCTCATTAGAAGAACCATTGATTGTCAATCAATGGTAGTTCTGTGTACAAACTAATAGTTCCATAACTTTCTCATTCTTGGATTTGGTTATTTTTTTTAATTGGATCCATAATCGAATTATCTACAACTACAATAAAAGTTTGACAAAACTCTTATTTAATAATTTTTTATTAATTAATTCCTCGTATGTCTGTAATGCTCTTCCCACATACATTTGTGGACTAAATCTATATTAACTAAGGTTCAAACCTCGATGTATTTAGAACACATACTTGTTTAACTTATCAAAGAATAAATTTAAACGAAAACAAAATACAAATCAACTAGTTTATAATGCAAAATATTAATAAATGCATAATAAAAATTAGAATTTATCTTAAACCCTCAAATTACCAGTAAACTAAGATATGAGTTGTAACATTCCATCTGCATCAGATCGGTCCACTTTGCCATCTACAACTGTTTTCCATCCACAAACTGGTCGTCATTAGTCAGGATCAATACAAGAGAATAAGAATGATAGAAGGTGACAACCTATCCCACACCATGCCTTATTGCCTACAACCTATAATCATGACCATGAATGTGCCTCTTCCCCCATCAGTTGCATCAATCTCATCATATAAAGCAAGTACTTTATTCAGTGGGGGTGCGAGGGACTAACCATGATACTCATATTTCATGAATTTGTTTTATTATTTGTTGCTTATATGAACCATTGATTTGGATTTAATAGTTCACTACATGTGACATAAATTGATCTCCTGTGTTGCATGTATATTATAATTATAGGTAAAGAGAACTTGGAATATTGGAAGTTAGATTATCGATTAATTCTAGTAAATTTGTAGATAAGGCGATGGTGAGCATGTGGAGATATTCGTCCTTACAATTTCCTCTAACCGAAATGATTGAAAATTGTTTAGTCTCAATCTAATATTCATATGAGCAGTGATATGATGTGAGTCATTGAATAGGGATAGCGGCGGTAAAACTCGATTCCATCCCAAAATTTCCCATCATTAACTTAGATCTCAACTTAATCCAGTTTTACTTTTGTTACATGTATAGATTGGTCAGATCATATCGATCTTGATTCAAACTAGATAAATTAACAAGATTTTTGAATGGTTTTTATCTTAAGATTCAATCTTTAACAATATTGCAATAAGACCCGTCCGCTTGTCGATGACATTGTCATACTGTCAATTTCGATGAAAATCTAAGATTTTGATATCCTATTGAATTTAGTAGTGTGATAATTTTTTCCACATCACCAATGTAGTTGGACCCATGTCAAGTTGAAACAAGGCCCTATTACACGCCAAACAAATATTAAAGTGTACGAGAATTTCTCAAGCCTTCATGTGAAGCAAACAACATATCCAAATTTCCCAAGTTTGACCAAAAATGTCGCCAACAGTATGAGTCCTTTACCTTCACGATTATTAGTATTACCAAGATAAGTTCAAACAATTTTTGATTGTAGAATTGTGTCACAATCTAGATTACACCCATCCGATTTTTAAAGCATAAGCGACTATTCTAGTCTAGATTACCGACTACCATATGTCAAAGTCAATTTCCAACTTCCCCATTTTCTATTTCACACGGGCACTTTTCTTTCAAGTGGCACCCACCTAACTTTTGAGTCTTCTTGTTTGACGTTTACAGTCGTTGCTTATGTGGAGCCGCTCTTACGATTACGCATTAAAATCACAAACAACAATAAGTTCTTGGTTTTCAAATTGTTCTTCACCTACAACTGGCCCCTCCAAATTTTGATGACGAGGACTAATAGTGGAAAGACAACCAATTCCTGACAAAGCCGCTTGGGAAATAATATAACCGATCTTGACTAATTTGTATGGCGGTCGAACTTAAATTGGATATTTTCAAGAATTTCTACTGCTTGGCGTATTCCGTGACGTAGTCTCTTCATTTGTCCTATCCAATTTCCTTTGAAACAGACGCCGCTATGTTTATTATATACATACTTTCTCCGTTACAAACAATAACTCCCAAATGATTGGGAAGAAAATATGTGGAATGATAACTCCCACAATTTCCCAAAGGAAAATGCTATGGGAAGGCAGACTTGAACACATTACTTGCTTCACTCTTCTATTTTGATCTTTAGCCTCTCTACAGCAGATCTCTTTCCCAAACTCGGGGATCCAGACTGAGAGCTACCGCCCACGATTGAACCTCGAGTGCTGCCGATCAACACATTCATACTCTCGGCTAAGATTTTCGCGTCCGCATTCAATGCATCGGCCTAACTCTAACCGTCACAGAGTTACAGGAAGGAGATAGGACCACAATCGGCTGTTCCCCCATGTGGTGAGGGGTCCGTGTTGAGCGAAGACCGGTTTTAGTTGACTTATCCATTGTGGCAAGAACAAACTCCCCCCTGTGTGCTGCAATGGCCGTATCGCGGCAATGTAAACACATGCTGGATGAGTGAAGCTCCTCGCTTGGTCGCAGAGGTGAGAATCCAATCGAGGTGACTAGGTCCCGTTGCTCTGAATTTCTTTGCTCTTTCTTTGGGTTAAACGGACGAACCGATGGTGACAGTGGAACAAAGGAGTGGTTTTGTGCGCGCAATAACTAGGTTTCTGCTTCTACTTTTCGCTTTCCGATAGCTCATGTCGAACTATAGCCGACCAACATGCCATACTCACTCTCGTGCTGCTGCTTGGTTTTCCATGCCTGGGGTTTTTTCCGGTGGGGTTCTAATATAATAGTCGCTGTGGCGAATCTCGCTTTGGTACTTCGACTGTTGCCCTTGAATCGATGCATGTGTTCTGGAATAAAAATTTTCCGTTAAAAACCGCAACTTTTCCCAACCTTTTTCATGGCATGTGTGGCGAAGCATGAGTTTTCTCTAATGGAATGATGGGGTTAGAGAACGACTGGCCCACGACGTGGGCTATACTTTTGTTATCGCTTCAGTATCCAAGTGTCGACCTTTTCAGCAATGCCAACCATTTTCCATAACCTTCTTGTACATTGGGAAATTTGGCTTTTAACTTATTATGAACGTCTTTCTTCTTGCTTCACGCAACACAGACAACTAAATACGAGTAAAAAAAAAGAGTAAAGGCTAACATGAGTGACTAGGTTGACAAATTCATTTCTTAGAATTTTCTGATATCCACCTTTTTTGTGTAACTTATTTTGTTCTGAAACAAAGACCAAACAAGAGCAACTGGCATCGAATTGGGTTTCGTGAGGATCAGGGAACTCAAGTTTGCCTTTTGGTTAGTCAGAGAGTATAGTTTATTCAACTGCTAGGGGTTGCTGAGATCGTGACTCCAACGGAGGAGCTGTACTACCTTACCCCTCCTTGCAAGTTCTTTGACTGTACAGTTCAAAAGTGTCATGAAAGTCTTGATTCGCATACTCTTCTCAAGTTCTTGTATACTGATGGCATCCCATCCAGGTTCACACCCTGCTTACTCAACTCAGCCGTGGAAAATTAAACTCTGTGTTGTGCTGAAAATGCAAGTCCATTGGACCTTATTTAAGGAAGCTAGTGCTCCTCGAGCAAGCTGCTTGGGGGTTGGGATTCACTGCCAGCGTTTTTCATTCCTTACCCTACCCTCTTCAGTGGCTTAGCCAATGTTGTCCGACAAACCGTACTATGTCTAACAAACCAGCCATTATCTTTTATTGGTAAACATGCACTAGTCCTCTTGAAAGAGTCCCGAAGTCCTTACTCCTTCAATCGGGTACCGCTTAAGTATGATATAACTTGAAGTTTGGTCACTCCACTTTTTTGTGATAGAGGCATGTTATAATGTTACACATAACACTAACTTGTCTAAATTTGTGCTGTTTCTCATACTTTGCTAACCTTGTTTTTTCTTGCTAACTATTATCTCACAGCCTCTTTGTGTCATCAAGGATTCCATTAAATATTTTTTTCCCCTAACAAAGGAGACATGGTTCATAGCACTGATTCTGCCCGTGACAAGGGGGGCTTAGATGAGGCAGACAACCTCTCGTCGGCTCACCTCTATTCCAATAATGCCTCACCCTCTTACAAAGTGGGAAAACCTCCTCGAAGGAAACTACTGTTTGCGTTCAAGGAATCACTGAAAGAGACATTGTTTCCTGATGATCCACTACGGCCTTACAAGGATCGGCCTAAGAAGGAAAAGTTAGTGCTGGGATTGAGAGCTCTGTTCCCCATTCTTGATTGGGGAAGATATTACAACCTCAAAAAATTTAAAGGAGACCTCATTGCTGGACTGACTATTGCCAGTCTATGCATTCCACAGGTAGACATCTATTTATTTCTTCAACACGCGAAACAAAACATAAAGCACATCATAAGGTTGTCTGTATGTTTCTGATGTAGGATATTGGGTACTCAAAGCTTGCCAACCTGGACCCACAGTATGGACTTTGTAGGTTTCTTCATTTTTTTAGTATCTATTACAGTCTGTTTCTTGAATCTGAAAATCTCACTGGTGCAATCAGACTCCAGCTTTGTTCCTCCTCTGATATATGCATGCATGGGAAGTTCTAGAGATATTGCTATTGGTCCCGTGGCTGTGGTGTCCCTCTTGCTGGGGACACTTCTTCAGAACGAAATTGATCCTCATGCCCCTGAGTACAGACGTCTTGCGTTTACAGCTACCTTTTTTGCTGGTGTCACTCAAGCTGTACTAGGATTTTTTAGGTATATTCATGGTACATTTGCACAAACTGGTATCCTAACATTTTTTTCCTCTTGTGTTTCTTACTCCGAAATGCTATGCTCAGTTTGTTACATTCATTGTCTCAAACTAATTTTATTGAGTAATATATACAAAGCTTCACTACATTGAAGCATGCCTTCGTTTTTAGCTGACATTTAATGAACTACATAGGACATTACAAGTTTATAAAAAGATATCGGTTGTGATTTCTATAAGCAAAATAAATGAAAAACAAAAGCCTTTAATCATCCCATTCTGTTCTGCACCCCTCTTGCTGTCCATCCTTCTCTTCATTTTTGATGCTGTTTCTACTTCTAGCCTCCTATCCTCCGCCCTCCCTTGCCTGTACGCCTGCCTCCACCCTGCCTTCTGGCTGGCTGCGGAAGCTTTGACTCCAGTACGACTACGCCTTCGGCTCTTCGACCTACTCCTTATATCTCCATCTCAAGAATTTAAAGTGTCGAATTCAAGTTTCGACACCATTTTGCAACCCATAGAAATGGAAGTTAATAAAAATTTGATGGAAAATAGGAAATCTTAGCCTTTGATGGACATGTTAACAATGTAGGAATTCTGGAAACTCTGCAAATTTTGGAATTTGAAGTTGTAATTCAGGAGTCAGGGCTGTAGAATTTTACATGTACAAACATATGTCTGTTATATATCTCTAGAATAACCACTTAAAATGGGATAAACAACAATTGGAGCCGCCACTTAAAGGCCGAATAGTCTATAGCTTTCTAAATATGTATGGACTATGATATATTACATACAACTAAACACAGTATTGTCGAACTAAAGGTATTTATGACCGCACGATGCCTATGCTTTGATAGAAAAAATATCACCATATCAACGAAAGTTGGACAACTTTGACAAAGATTCTATTGTTTGTTGAGCAACATACTGAAATTTCCTGGGAACTCTCGGCTTATCAACAGAGTAGTCATTTTGTATGTCACACCCATGGTAATGGAAATTCATGGAAATCATAAACGATTGATTGAAAATGTCAATAGTTTCACCCTTTACGCCTCTACTATCCCCGCGTTCCACCATCACCTCGCCGCTTCTCCTCCAACTTCTCCCTCCTTTGACTGCCTTGTTCGTTTCGGCTTCCTCTCCCACGTCGTCTACCTCCTTCCTCATTTGTCGAACTCCCATGCCTATCCCTACCCTGCCTTCTTGATCACACCCACTCCTACGCTCTTGCCTCCTCTCATGCCACCCCTCCCCTGTGCACTCACCTCTCCCTCCCATCTTTCACTGCTACCTCTGCTCTCCTTTGTCCCCCGCCCCCTGCTTGCTTGCTAATGTTGATCTGACAACTCTACTGCAAGCATATAATTCTTGTCGGCATAGATCGTCATTTCAGCATAACAATATGGAGCATTGGTTAAATCATGTTAAGCTTAATTTATTAGAAGGGTCTGGACAAATCACTAATAATTAGCTAGAGCAATAACAAAATGTAACCAAAAGTGACAATTCAAAATGCATAGAAAAGTTCTATATGTTTAAAATCTGATATCATAGGCTTCAACATGGTGGGACTCCTATTGTATTTCTAATGTCATTATCCCACATGTGAAGTTGGCTAGAAGATGAACACTTAGAGTGATCAATATATATTGACACGAGATATTTATGTACCCAGCTCTATTAACACCCTACTTATACTTGTTAACGCACCAAGCCTGGGTGCCCTGATTCATGGCTGTTTTTTCTGATTCTAGTGTATCTTCCATTTTCTATACACGTATCTATGGTTATGAGTTCCCCCTTTTATACATATGATTAACTGTTATGTGCATAGATATATACAATAGTCTTACAGTTATACTTGGACTGACACACACACACACACACACAGAGGGTAGCGATCCAGTGAGAAACATTCTTCGGTGAGAGCATGAGAGGCATTTGAATAACTAAAAATTAGTAACTGTTTTCTAAAATCCAACCGTATAATTACCTTCTCACAAAAAATCATTGCAATCAGACAATGTTAACATGTGCATATGTATGATATAAACTTTTTACATCCAACGGTCAGCCTGAAATTCAATATAAAGCGTCGAAAAATATTCTATCATTGTGAATGATATACAAATCGGAGGGTGATGAAATTTTGTAGGAAGGTTAATATTAAGGTATACTTGTAATCTATACAGTTAGATTATAAAAAATTAGCCTATGTAGAGAGCTATTCAAATGCCTCTCGTGCTCTCACTAAGATATGTTTCTCACTGGATCATTGTCCTATATATATAGCATCATCATCATCTAAGCCTCAGTCCCAACTATGTTAGGGTCGGCTACATGGATCCTTCATTTCCATTCAGCTCTATCATGGGCCATATTCTGGTCGAGATGTAGAGATTCAAAATCTCTCATTATAAGCTCATCCCATGTTAATTTAGGTCTTCCTCTTCTTCTATTAATTGTGCTTGACTCAATAGCATTGCTTTGTATAGGCGCATTAGTCGGTCTACGTTGCACATGTCCATACCATCTAAGTCGGCCCTCACACAACTTGTCCTCAATGCTCGCCACCCCAACTTTATTCTAGATATAGTCATTTCTCAACCGATCTTTTCTTGTCTTCTCCCATATCCATCTCAACATACACATTTCAGCCACATTCATCTTGTTGAGACCTTGTTTCTTCAACACCCAACATTCACTCCCGTAGAGCATGGCTAGCCGTATAGCTGTTCTATAAAACTTACTTTATAACCTGAGAGGGATCTTCCGATCATATAATACTCCAGTTGCACTCCTCCATTTCAACCATCCTGCAGTGATTTCGTGACGAACGTCATTTTGGACATCCCCATCTATTTGAATAATAGAACCCTAGTAACAAAATTTATCACATTTTGGTATATCTACTCCGTTCAACTTGGCTCCACCATTCACACTACGAGATTGGCTGAAATTGCAATGCATATACTCAATTTTTCACCTACTAATCATCGTTCCATTTGATTGCAATGCCTTTTGCCAAAGTTCAACTTTATCATTCAATCCATCTTTAGTTTTGTCAATCAATACAATATCATCAACAAATAATGTACACCAAGGAATATCATCTTGAACATTCTTTGTAAACTCATCCATAACAAGAACGAACAGATACAGACTGAGTGTGGATCCTCGGTGTACCCCAACTATGATAGGAAAAGTTGGTGTCTCTCCTCTAAGAGTCTTCACACTTGCAATAGAGCTATCATACATGTCTTTAAGTAAGTCAATGTATTGGATTGACACACCCTTTTTCTTCAAAACCATCCACAACACTTCCCTCGGTACTCAATCATAAACTTTTTTCATATCTTGGATTTATACACACAGACACACACACACACATATATATATATTGTAGTTAATGCAAATTTAAGCCCTAAACTAAGTACAAACCATGATGCACGACTTTGACTTCAGTAAAAGTTCCGACGCCATTTTTGAAAGAAAATGAAGCAAATCCAAACAAAACATTGATGGAAAACTTCTAATTATTGTTAGAACCTAGAACTCAACCTTAAAAATGTCAATAATAACATGAAATCATGAGTTCACAACACAATACAAGATTCACAAGTCAAAAAGTAGAGAATAGAACTATAAAGAGTAAGTAGATTAACTGCATAATAGCAACTTTCTTCTTCAAATACAAGCATAAGGGGTGCCTCCTCCAAGTTCCAACAGTCAAACAAGTTAAAACACCAAGTTCCTAGCACACACCACTCTTCAATTCACTAAGGAGTGATTTGGGAGGTCAATTCAAGGATTCCTCTTTCTGAAATAATACTCGAGCAAGACACTTGACTGGGATGACTTCGGCCGTCTAAATGTCGGCTTGATGTTGCCAACATCGGGGATTAATCAACAACATCAACGACATTGTGACTGAAACGAACTGTCGTCCGTCTAAATGTCGGCTTGATATTGCCAACATCGGGGAATGGGGATTAATCAACAACATCATCGACATTGTGACGGAAACGAACTGTCAGCCGTCTAAATGCCGACTTGATGTGGCCAACATCGGAGATTAATCAACATCATCAACGACATTGTGACGGAATCGAACTGTGCCAAGCCATCATTGCCAATGTTGGGGGAAAATTTGGTCGACATTGTGACCAGGTCGACTTATCCAGGCTTCAACTTCGCCACCTGTCGACATCAACAACATCGGCAAAACATCGCCCAACATCGTCGTTTTTTAGAACCATGGTACAAACCTAATCTAAGAACACCGTTATTTGAGATTCTAATAATATTAAAAAAGGGATTTCTTTAAATAGGATCTATAATCATAAATTTTTTGATGGGATCTTACTACCTTTTATAAACTAGTTAAAGCCTAAATAAGGAACTAAGGATGACATAACCTTTATAACTAATAGACAACCATGCTTTTATTATTACAAGGCTTATATACGTACAATTTGCAACCAATATGATTATTTTGCGTTCCTAAGATATGCAAGAAATGATCGAGTACATAAATTAAAGCAGTAAAGCAGACACCAAAAGTATTAGTACCGAATAACAACAATAATGACGAAATTACTAGTTTTGTTGTTGTTATTATCGACAAACATAGACAAAATAAACTAAGTTGTTGAGCATTCAGACACTCATAAAGACCATTATTACTCATCCCCTAGAGACACTCAAGGTGGCATATATGTCACAACATGGGTCAATGTGCACCACCATGGCGCGCCTTCATTGCCTAGGTATGCACCCTAATAAGTATACTGACTATTGTGTTACATTAATATAAATCAAGCTTGTTCAGTAGAGAGTCCATTATATAATCTCAAGATAACACTGTCTACTACTTTGTCTACTTCCGTGGTACTTAATAAGGATCAATGTATGATCAAAATGAAACTTCTCTAGTTGATAATTCGTTCTATGTCTATGCTATTATTTAATGAAAATCAAACACCACAATGACAATAACTCATAGCTTTGTTGAAGCCAAGATGCCATAGAGAAATAATGGAATCATATTGTGTCAATGTTTATCTAAACGGAATTCTCCCAGGGTCATGATGAAAGAGTTCACTAATAAAGGCAAAAACAAGCGAAAGTTTATAAGATACATCAATGAACTAAAAATAGAAAGGTACAAAAAGAGGAAAATTCTCCGACATGCTTTTGTTGTTGTCATGAATGATCACACGAACCAGATTGGCCTCTGGTTGCTGCAAAGCATTGTCTTTCTCTCTCGATGTGTTTTACGTCTCCTTGGATTGTTCACATATGATTCTTATAATCAAGTGTTGCATGCCAACTTCTTTTATATCTTTGGATGAATTAGGTCAATTCTTGAGGTAAACATGGTTCTTTTTTTCTTTGGTTTAAGAATTGTTAGTGATCCCATGGTTTTTGGTTATCAAACCACAACACATTGACATGTATTCGTGTTGCTCACCAAATTATTTAATAGGAGGGGCGTCAGAGTAATTATCAACATAATTTACAAAGTTCCTACAGTGCTCCATGTGTGTGTAGATGTACTTCCGCTACACTTGGATGAGTGAGGCATTGAGGTTTGATCAACAGACTTCTTTAATGCACCATAAGTCATATACTTAAGTTCCATGTCATGTGGCATAGCTACAAATGATCTATTCGATAAGCTATGGGATGTAGCATCGATCTACATGGTCTTTGGACTTGCCTAATCATTCTTTATTTCTTTTTCTTCAGAGGGACCACAACCTTGACATCTAATATCCGCAACTCATGACACTCATATGGTAGCTTGAGGTTTAAAAAAAATCTTAAATTATTAAGCAGATCTAGTCCCCTATCTATTTCCTTGTGTATTTGTCTTAGATTGGGTATAAATTAATGCACAAAGAGTAGTACTAGTATCTCCAAAATAAAGTAAAACAAAATTGAAAATTGCTGTCTTATAGATGCATTAACAGAAGTTAAGAGTTATATAAATAATAACGATAAAAATCTATTATTATTATTAATAATAACCATATATAATTATAATATAACAATAACAACAACAACAATATAGTTATACTCTATCATATAGTGGAATATAATATAATAGTACACACATATTCTGCGATTTATGTGATTTACATAGTACTTTTACCAAAAGTACTCTTAAAATACTTTTGCTATACTTATACACAGTTACAAATTCAATATTGAACATTTGTTGGCTTTTGCTTGAAAAATACGTAATTTGAAAAAATTGGGGAAAACTTACTAATATAATATTTAGTCAACAACTTGGGAAAGATTTGAGAATAAGTCGACATGTATAAAACAATATGTGTATCAGTGTATGTCTCTCTCTCGATAATACACACACACACACTACATACATACATGTGTAGGGGGGGACTGGCAGTAGGGGGTAGCCCTCTGCTGCCCACAAACTACACGGAGGTCGGAAGCACAACGTGGAGGTAGATCAAGGACGCTTGTCTAAGGGTTCGAACCTAGTTCCCTTCATTCGAGAGCCTTGGTCGTGATGACCTGCGCGATCCTTGCCGGCGTGCATGTATGGTTGTATGTATATATGTATGTAGATATGAGATTAAGAGAGGCATCCTCTCCCCTCTCCCATGCCCGTAATAGAGGCCAAACGTCCTGGAGGGTGGTAAACCAAGGCGGCAACTGGGATTTGAACCCGGATCCCTTTGTTAGGGGACATCGTGCTTGACCACTTGCGCTACTCCTTGGCTATATGTATGTAGACATATGTATATATGTGTATGAATGTATGTATATATGTATATATATGTATGTACATACATGATTACATGTAGTATGTTACCCAAAGTTTATTTTTTGTTTGCTGGTTTACACTTTCTGCTTATGAATGTAACATATTTGTAGAAGTGTAACTGTGTAACCAAATAGACAAAATATGTAATCTGTGTAACAGAAAATGCCACCTGCATGGGTATTGGTTGAATCCTATATGTATGTATGTGTATTATATAATACTTATACTAATACACACACACACACACACACACACACACACATATATATATATATATATATATACATACATACATACATACATACATACATATTCACAAGATGAGTTATTCACACGACCTATAAATGTCCAAATGTGCTCAAATTTTGTATATGAGTTATTCACAAGATGATTAAGAATATCAACGGATTAGATTTTTGAAAAAAATATTGCATCATGAAAAACTACTTGTGTATTCTGCTCCGAATCGAGTGTATTCTAGCCTGACTCTCTCTCTCTCTCTCTCTCTCTATATATATATATATATATATATATATATATATATATATATATATATATATATATATATATATATATATATATAGGGCCCATCTTTATTGCCCGCGCGGGTAGCTACCCGCCCACCCTTCCGACCACCTTTTTTCCAATTTTTTTTTTCGCAATTGTAGAGGACTATTTTGTCTAGTTCTCCAAAAATTTTTAGCAAAAAATAATATCATTTGCCCCTCCAAAATAAAAAAACCCGTCCTTATATATATCTGCTGTATATTTTGTACTGAGTTACTTTTTTGGCCAGCAGAGTTACTTTTTTGACACCATAGTTACTTTTTTTACAGTAGAGTTACTTTCTTAGCCAGGAGAGTTACTTTTTTGGCTGTCGGGTAGCGAAAATCCAGGCTACCCGCGCGGGCAATGAATGAACGCCCATATATATATATATATATATATATATAGAGTCAGGCTAGAATACACTCGAGTGTACGGATCACACGAATACAATCAAGTGTGTTTGCATATCAAGACTATTTTTTGCAAAATATAAACCGTTGATCTTCATTATCATAATATAACTAGGCTACATACAAATTTTGAGCCCATTTGGATGAGTGTAAGTCATTCATCCAAGGGCAACAAAATCGACGCGCGAAACTAATTTGAAATGCATAATTTTTGTGGTCTTCATAACATGAGCTATACATATCCAAATGTGCTCAAATTTTGGGTATGAGTTGTTCACGAGATATTTAAGAAGATCAATGTATTAGATTTTCAAAAAAAAAATTCCATCATAAAAAACTACTTGAGTGTATTCCGCTCCGGATACACTCGAGTGTATTCTAGCCTGACTCTCTCTCTCTCTCTATATATATATATATATATATGGCTAAAAGAATTGTGTACCTGAGTACATGTAGCTTACATGTACCCATCTTCATTTATGATGATTGTAAAATTCTGCTGAATAATCTAACCTTATGGATGTGATGTATACCCCTTAGATAAGATACATATCAAAAATCACAACAATATAATATTGACAGACCATCCGATGAAACAATTTATGTATTTTGTGATGAACGGTAAGTTATAGGAACTACAAAAACCGTTGGATTAAAGATTGTTATATCTCAAGATCCATATGAGATATGGTAATGATTTATGAAACACTTCTAATCTATATAGTATTGAATCAATCTATATGGTTAGCTTTTCTGAATATACTCCACAAGTGACATTTTAATGACCGGTACACAACTTACATGTACCGACCGATACACGCTTCCTAACCTCTCTCTCTATCTATCTATCTATATATATATATATATATATATATATAGAGAGAGAGAGAGAGAGAGAGAGAGAGAGAGAGAGAGAGAGAGAGAGAGAGAATTGAGATTCAAACCCAAGTCCCTTTGTTAAGGGACGCCATACTTGGCCACTTAAGCCACTCATAGCCGACCTCTCTTTCTCTTTTCATATATATGGGGTTAAGAGAGATTTTCCCCCCATTCCCCACAACATGTAGTGGAGGCCGGACACCCTTGTGGGTAATAAATCAAGAAATGCTTGTCCGGTGGTTCAAACTCGGGTCCCTTCATTGGGAAACAACTGAAGTTCTCCAACTATGCTCTCTCTCTTCTCTCTCTCTCTCTCTCTCTCTATATATATATATATATATATATATATATAACCAAAAAGGTTCCGTTCATCTGGCCTTTCCCCAGCAAGTCAAAGTTCTTCTCCACACGACAACCCTCCTAAAAATCCGGACTTGGAACTCTATCCATCTTATCCACTATACACCATGTACACTATACCAACCCCCCAAAAATAAAATAAAAATAAACACCTTTCTGTATCTACATATCCAATCTAGTCCAGCGTAGTATCTCTCTAGAAAGCCTGATGTATGTTGTACTTTTGTCATCGAGGTGAATAGGTGCATGTATGCGCTGTGTGAGCACATATGAGAACTCGAATACTTCAAAATACCGTATATACATATATGTATGCATGCATATTACATAATGTTTACAGACATACATAAACGTACGCATCATTTTATATATACTAGAATCATAGTTGTCAAGGCGGCTAGGCGGTCAGCATGCCACAAGGGGCGCCTAGCCCGCCTAGGCTGTTCTGGGCGTTTTTTATTTTTGTATTTTTTCAGTATGTTTATTTGCTTCTTATACATATATGCTACACATGCACTATAGAGGAAACATAAAAATAGAGGGCAGAATGAGGCTATGACAGCAGTAGGAGGAGATGGGAATCAGAAGAAGAACAGAGGGAAGTAATATTGGAAAGTCTGCAATAACGATTGGAGGAGGAGATGTAGAAAAGAAATAAAAGAAAACAGGAAAAAAAGGGTGGGAAGAGCTTGTAAACTAGAGGAAAAATGGAAGACGGGAAAGAAAAGAAAAGAAATATTAACTACAGCAGCAATATCACAAGGAATAGGTGATGTAAAAGCAGAAAATATTAAGTAACAACATCAGCAACATTATGAAGTATAGGTGATGTAAAAGAGTATTAGTAGAAAACAAAATTCCTAATAAGAAGCCAAATGGATGTTGTAACAGCAGCAGGAGAAAGAGATGGAGGACGAAAAAGTGAGAAGAAAAATCATAGCAGCAGCACCAGGAGCAGCAGATGTAGAACAGTAAATCAAGATTGCAGAAAAAAAAGGGGAATGCAAAAGGAGGCTGTAGCAGCAGTAGGGAGAAGAAAAATGTCAAAAAATGTAGACAGAGATGGATGAGGAAGTGAGTAAGAGGAGAAATAGGAGAAAGAAGATAAAAGGAGGAGAAGAACCAACACAGCAATAAAAGCAACTAGCAAGACTAAAGATGAACTAACTGGAAGGAAAAAGAAATGAAAACTCAATCCATCAACGCCTAGGCTGTCCGCCCAGCCCGCCTAGGCGTCCGCCTAGACTGCCTAGTACGCCCAGCCCGCCCAATTCCCTGAAGATTCTAGGCGCCTAGTATTAGAACCCCCATGGAGCGCCTAGGACGCCTAGGCGCCCACCTTGATAACTAAGACTAGAATACACTTGAGTGTATAGGAGACGCAATACACTCATGTCGTTTTCCATCATGCCATTGTTTTTTGTAAATTGAAACCTTTGATCTTCAGAAATATCTTATGAATAGCCTATATATGAAGTTTGAGTTTGTTTGGACACTTGTAGGTCATGCATCTAAAGATAACGAAAATGATGCACTTGAAATTAGCTATTTACATCGATTTTGTTACACTTGTATGCGTGGCTTACACTGAAATTTTGCACGTGGCCTATCGTTTTGGACTTAAGAAAATGGTCTTAATATGTAAACAGCAGTTGAGTGTACATTGTGATCTATACACTTAAGTATATTCTAGCATGACAATATATGTGTGTATGTATACATATGCACACACATACACATAATGCACACACATGCATCTATGTATATGCATATGTGCGCACACACTCATATATAATACATAAATGCATAACATGATAGATCCTATCAAATATGGAAGGGGCTATGGTTTGCAAGATGTGAAGAGGAAAACTTTATAGTCATAACGTTAGAGACGGAGGGGGGCAGTCTGCATGATGTTGGGTTGGGTTAGCAAATTGGAAGAGGGACACTAAACTTGTTAGAAAAACAACACGGGATTTAGCTTTAGAACCATTTATATGAAAAACCGTAAAGGTTTGTGAATAATTGTTAACTGTCATCAAAATTGTGAAAGTTGTGAAAAATTAGGAATAATCCCCCACCCATAATATTTGGGTAGAACATTCGTCCGACTAAAAAATCACTACTTTTTTATAAAAAAGTCACTGAATTTTGTTACTAGGCTTAGACATTGTACTTTCAAAATGCTCACATAATAGTTTTATACAGTAAAGTATAGGTCCTATAAGATATTGTCGCTTAGCTATAAGTATACATATATAGTAGGTGGCGAGCAACAATAATGTGTACAACACTGATATACATATCCGTTATAGGTGGGAGAAGAATATTATGGTCAGTTTGTTGTACGTAAATAACTTGTCACATGCACAGGTCATCGGGCAAGCGTTTTTCTTTCTTCTGTATTTTTCTTGGATCAAAGTAGATCTTGTTTTAATTAAGTGCTCCTAAGTGGTGAATTAAGCAGGCCACACGAAGCGGGATAAAGTGGTCTGAAGCTGAAAAATGCATCCACTTAGCAAAGAGTGTTTCGCTGGTTGCTTCAGCCAAATGTTCCTTGGGTACACGGGAGACTGCTTAAGCGGGTGCTTAAGTTGCCGAAGCGGACACTTTTAAATCAATGCGCCTCGTCCCCTTTCTCCCTGGCGGCTCCCTCCTTTGTTGTTGCAACAACAAGGGTGGAACCGAGGAGGGACACCTGATAGAAAAGAGGGTGGTGGGTCTTGAGGAGGCTAATATAGGGTGGGGGGAAAGGAAATTGGTGGAGGTAGAGCCAGAGGAGAGTGATTGTGCAGACATGATAATGCATTAAGAGCAGAGAGATCATCCAATGGTGGGGATTAAATAGAGTGAGAAGGAGGTATATTTATAAAATAATGAAAACAAATAATAGATACAAATAATTATTTGTTTATCTCTAAATAGTTTCCAGATCAACAAAAAAGTGGAGTGTTTTAACTAGACTCGAAGATAACAAAAATATATTGATTTTCTTAAAAGGTAATGCTTGATGTAATCAGTGAAACATTGAGACAAATTGGTGCGCACAAAGGTTGTGACATTTCTTGTATAGTACCCTTTTAGGTTTATCAGGTTATCTAGTCAGTAGTACCATAAATGCTTGCTTGTTAGCATTATAATCTTCGAAGTTAAGAGTAAAAGTTTACCATTGTAATAAAAAATAATAGCCACAAATGAGAGATAATGATATAACATTAGTGTAAATTTGTCGAATCAAACCTAATTTTCTCCGACGGCTCTAATCTATTTCATTATTGTATTTTCAACTGTCATATATGTTTGTGCTATATATTGAAATGAAGATTCTATTTGTTTTCTAGATTGTATCATGAATCCTTAACATATACTCAAAACATGATAGAATAGATATAATCAGCTCATACAAAATGATCACTTTCCCTCAATCATGCAATTCATAACACAACTTCTAGTTCTAGTTAAAATAAACTTGCATAAGATTATCATCCAAAATATTCTTCTTTCTCATCCCTCACTTCCACTCTTCCCATCTTCATATCTCCTCTGTATCTCCCCCTCACCACAAATTACAAGTACATCCAAGGGAAGATGAAGTATGAACAGTCTCAAGAGACTAGTTCGGGTAATAGTTCAGATGGGTTGAGTAATAACAAGAAATGTTAGGCGTAAAAATATATTATAGTTGGACAATATGGAAATTTTAGCATCAAGCAAGGAATATGTACTCATGTTGGGAGCCTGCTCCTACAAAAAGGTTGACGAATATTGCTTGGTCCTTCTTACACATTGTGTTTGATTAAGCTTTCAGTACACCTTTCAAGCAATGTTTTCTTTTCCATAACTCTTGACAATAGAAAATCAAATCTATAATGATTTGATTAGCGGAAAAAAGACCACTAAAGAAGGATCTAGAACAAGCAATAAAGATTTCCAAATGAAGGCCCAGCCAATCAAAATTACTAATATTAGTTGTGCAGGGACAGTAATAGAGAGTTGACAGGCAAGCAGCAGCAGTTTCTGTCAGAAAACTAGGGTGGCAGCAATAGTAGCTGTCATGGAAAGGCCTGCGGGCAGCCAAGAAGAGAGAAGAGCCGGCCTCCCACGAGCAGGATCTCTCCCTTTCTCTTATTCTTTTCTTACATAGGCTTAGGGTCCCCAACAACATACTGCTCCGATACCATGTTAGAAACCAAATAGATGGATAATATATATCTTCCACTAGAGAAACCCTACTCCTATATTTAGGAGTGGGGACAAACACAACTTGGACTCGAGCCCTACTTGGACTCGAGCCATAATGTGCCAAACATGCTTGGGCCCCATATACTAAATAGACAACGAACCAATGAACTAATTCACTATCATCAAACATGTGGAAGAATGATATGATGGGGGAAATCCACTACCTTGTAGAGTTTTTCTTATATATAGGAGGCAACCACCCTTTCCTATAAGTAGGATAAGGGGGAAGCATACAGACACAGGACAAACCCTAATGGGCAAGACACACTTGGAACCATATTACAAATAGAATAAAATAACTTAAGTAAATTGACACAACTTAAGTAAATAGACTCTGTAACACTCCCCCTCAAGCTGGAGCTTGGGAGAATCCCAAGTCAGCTTGCAAACAGACAAACATACTATACACTAAGAAAAAGGATAACCAAACCCATACAAGAATTTCTCCCCCTCCATGTTACAATAAGTCACTCAAACACTGAAATACTCAAAGACTCCTCGTCAAATAGATACTTCAAAGCAGCAGATATCTAAGCTGGCATAGAGGCTTCTTGAATATCATAATAACATCTGGAGCAAAAGAAAGAATAGCAGATAGGCACCAAGATATTTATCACAGTCGTCGTTGTAGTAGCCAAAGACGTTGGATCACATGTCCTAGAGAGAGCTAGGTCACAAGAAGCAACAATAATCAACGCGCAAACAAAGCACAAACGAACTAGAGAGTGCTGGATCACAAGCAGAATGTCAACATGCACACAAAACATGGACAATTAGATAGTTGACGTGCGCAAAGTATGAACAAGCCAGAGAGTGCTGGCACACAAAAGCAAAAGTCGACGACATAGGTGGATAGAAGACCAATGTGCAAAGTAGCAAATAAATAAATAACTCCAATATGCAATGTAGATGAAGCTCCATGCAAAGTTAGCAATAAAAAGTCTTCATCATCTTCCCTCTTCATAAAGTATCCATCACATAAACAGACGTAAAAGTCCAGAGAGTGCTGGTTCACACTAGAAAGTGAACGTGCAAACCGAGCACAAACAACAAATAGTGCAAAAGCACAAAGCAACAAGTAAAATGTGCTAATCATAGCACAAGTAGCAAGAATGACGTCTCAGTATGTAACTTCATAGCATCAGTCGAGGTAGATGATGAATAAGCAATAATAGCACTAGAAAGCTCCACATAGCATAAACAAGCATGGATAGTCCACATAACAATAGAAGGATCCACATAGAAGCCAAAAGGGACACTGTATAGTAGCAGAATGATCCATATATCAACTATACAAGTGGCATGAAGATCCATATAGCAACAGAGCTAAAGTCTTATTCATCTTTCTTCATCTCTCCTCCATCTCATCTCTTCTCTTTACTCATCATCCTCTATTCTCTCCTCACACCAACCACGAAAAGAGTCAAGAGAGTGGTTGGGGTGAAGAGTCAAAAACAATGATAGAGGTAGGGTTGTGTAAGCAAATACGTGGAGGAGGTAACCGATAATGCGAGTCAATATGCAACATGACCCGATTCCATAGATCCAAAGAGAAAAATAAATGGATCTTTTTACGAACCGTAAGAGATTTGTTTGGCCCTAAGGCCGACAAGTATTGAGGAGGTAGGCAATAACGTATGCAGGACTAGAAAGAGTGGGGGGTGTAAAAAATATAAAATTGTTGAAAAAGGAAAGATAATTGTTGCATGTTAGAAAAAGGATAGAAGCACACCATATATAGAACCTTTAGTCACGAGTAGATGATATAGCATGCCAAGATGTAGCAACTGGAAGTAGCGGATACGCTGTGTCGATGAAGAGACACGCCGTGTCTGATATCACAATAGCAACAATCAGCGTCGACAAAAAGTAGGAGACATGCTGTGTCGTTGAGCGACATGCCGTGTCAGTTGACATAGCTCGGGGCAGTAAGGTAACAACACGCCGTGTCAGTTGACATAGCTCGGGGCAGTAAGGTAACAACACGCCGTGTCGTATATTGGTACGCCGTGTCTGATATCACAATAGCAACAGTTAGCGCCGAAAAAAAGCAAGAGACACGCTGTGTCGTTGAGCGACACGCCGTGTCAGTTGACATAGCTCGGGGAAGTAAGGAAACAACACGCCGTGTAGGTTGCACGACAGAAAAATGTCAGCGAAACAATAACATGCTGTGTCAAAATTTTGACACACTGTGTCCCATATCGTGACAACAGATTTGTCGAAGCGGATGCTCGTCGACTCGCCATATTTCAAGGCAAAATGCTGTGTTACAACGGCGAATCGTCAACAACAAGTCCGAGTAGTAGCAAAAATGATGGAGAAATCCTTACGGAATTCCATCAAAACATTATAGGGACGATGTATCCCCAATATCAGCAAAAAAAGAGATCTTTATCCAAGATTTTAGATTAGATCTCAATGGTGGTGGCATGGAGTAGATCAGTGGCAAAGTAGATAATGCTGAATTTAGGTCTTCCTCTTCTTCTATTTATTGTGCTTGACTCAAATGCATTGCTTCCTATAGGCGCATTAGTCGGTCTGCGTTGCACATGTCCATACTATCTAAGTCGGCCCTCGCGCAACTTGTCCTCAATGCTCGCCACCCCCACTTTATTCCTGATATAATCATTTCTCAAGCGATCTTTTCTTGTCTTCCCACACAGCCATCTCAGCAAGTCAGCATACACATTTCAGCCATGTTTATCTTGTGGAGACCTTGTTTCTTCACCGCCCAACATTCACTCCCATAGAGCATGGCTGGCCATATAGCTGTTCTATAAAGCTTACTTTTTAACCTGAGAGGGATCTTCCGATCACATAAAATTCCCGTTGCACTCCTCCATTTCAACCATCCATGCAGTGATCGTGTGACAAACGTCATTTTGGGCATCCCCATCTATTTGAATAATAGAACCCAAGTAATGAAATTTATCACATTTTGGTATATCTACTCCGTCCAACTTGGCACAATCATTCACACTGCGGGACTGGCTGAAATTACAATGCATATACAGTTCTCATTATAAGTTACAAAGAAAAATCAATATAATAACTTACTACTTAAGTGTTTTGTTAGAAAGTCTATTTACTTAACTTGTTTTAGTCCATTTGTAATATGGGCCCAAGTGTGTCTTGGCCCATTAGAGTTTGTCATGTGTCTGTATGCTTCCCCCTTATCATATTTATAGGAAATGGTGGTTGTCTCCTATCTATAAGAAAAACTCTACACATTAGGGGATTTCCCCCATCATATCGTTTTTCCACATGGTATCAGAGCAAGCTTTCCTGTGCCGCCCTCAACCCTAAGAGAGAGAGAGAGCACAAAGGAGAGAAGCCTCCCCTTGTGGGTGGTCGTCGCCGCTAGGCGTTGGTAGGTTGCCTGCATGGATTTTTCATCCTTGCTTCTCCTTGGAGTCGTCTCCATCAACAAAAATCATCCACCTTGAAATTGTTGGTACCGGATCTACAAGGATCAACCTCTGTCAACCTTGCTTGCAATGAAGCCGTTGCTATCATATTCGCCGCCATCATCACAGATCTAATCATCACAGATCTAAGAGAGATTTTGAATCTCTACATCTCAACCAGAATATAGCCCATGATAGAGCTGAATGGGAATGAAGGATCAATGTAGCCGACCCCAACATAGTTGGGACTGAGGCTTAGATGATGATGATGAACTTACAATGAGAACCGGCTCCTTGAATGTTTTCTTTCCACATTTTCACATCACCGTCATGTATGTTTAAAGCTGTTTCCTCACTTCCTTGATATCTTTCAGTAGAGAAACCCTACTCCTATTTAGGAGAGGAGAGAAGTACAATTTGGACTCAAGCCCTAATCTGCACAAGGGCCCATATACTAAATAGACAATGAACCCATGAATTACTTCACTATCATCAAATACTTAATTAGTCATTACTTGAATTTTTTGCCGATTCTTCTTTCTGTAACTTATTATGAGAATCGGTTCCTTGAATTTTTTTCCTCATTACTGTCATGTATGTTTGAAGCCAACACTCTGGATTTCATATTTCAGACTGGGATTCTTGATTGATTTTCTGTCACATGCTGCCATTGTGGGATTTATGGGAGGAGCGGCCATAACAATTGCCCTTCAGCAGTTGAAAGGATTCCTGGGAATAAGAACTTTCACCAAGAAAACTGACATTGTTTCTGTTATGCGTTCTGTTTGGGGTTCAGTTCATCACGGTGTAAGTAACGTTATTAACCTTTAATTTTAATATCTGTAGTTCTATTACTGAGCAGAGTGGTGCATGCCAACTTATGCAGTGGAATTGGCAAACGATACTGATAGGATCGGTCTTTTTAATGTTCCTGTTATTTGCAAAGTACATCGTAAGTGTTGCTGCTTTTCCATCTAAGTTATGGATATCTGAAGAATATTACAATATTTGAGTTGTCATCAGGGAAAAAAGAAGAAGAATCTTTTCTGGATACCTGCGACTGCACCACTAGTCTCTGTAATCTTGTCCACATTTTTTGTCTACATTACCCGGGCTGACAAGGAGGGTGTTCAAATTGTAAGCTTTGAAGATATAAAGCTTCTCTGGTACAAAATCCAACTTAATACTGATTAACCATTTTTGGAATACAGGTTAAGAATATACAGAAAGGTGTCAATCCATCTTCAGTTGATCAGATTTATTTCAAGGGATCTTACACCCTGAAAGGATTTAGAATTGGTGCCATAGCTGGATTGGTTGCTCTTACGGTATATGCTCTTACCTGTAACTTGTAGAGGTGATTCCCTGTAGCTGTACTTCTGACTCTCTTGATCTCTTAGGAAGCTGTCGCAATAGGAAGAACATTTGCAGCAATGAAGGACTACCAGATAGATGGAAACAAAGAAATGGTGGCACTAGGAACCATGAACATAATTGGTTCCATGACTTCCTGCTATGTTGCAACTGGTGAGCTAATTTAGATAAAAATTCTATTGTGTTCGGGCCTCTATTTATTAAGACTTAAAATATCTCTTATTCTTTTTCCCTGATTTTATAGTTTCTTGTTTGCTTTCCAGGATCTTTTTCCAGGTCGGCTGTCAATTACATGGCTGGTTGCCATACAGCTGTCTCTAACATTGTCATGTCATTAGTCGTCTTCCTAACGCTAGAGCTGATCACTCCCCTCTTCAAATATACTCCCAACGCTATACTTGCTTCTATTATTATCTCTGCTGTGATTGGCTTAATTGATTATGAAGCGGCGTATCTTATCTGGAAGATTGATAAGTTAGATTTTGTTGCCTGCATGGGTGCTTTCTTTGGTGTAGTATTCGTGAATGTTGAGATTGGCCTTTTAATTGCAGTAAGTAAACGATTGTTACTCATTGTTCAAGTTCTGAGTTTGTCAAAATTCAATTGATAGACTAATTCACTTCTAAACAGGTAGCAATATCATTTGCTAAGATTCTTCTGCAAGTAACCCGACCTAGGACTGTCTTACTTGGAAACCTTCCTCGAACTGATGTATATAGGAACGTTGAACAGTACCCACAGGCTAAAAGAGTTCCTGGAGTCCTGATTGTGAGGGTAGATTCAGCTATCTATTTCTCCAATTCTAACTATGTCAAGGAAAGGTTAGATCCTATTTTCCAAGCAGTAATGAACTAATAGTTTATTAACAATTTAATAGAGTTAGACGCATGAGATGGACATTTTTTTGTTGATTGTTTAATATAAGGAGGAATATGCTCTCACTCACTGGGCTGTCCACTATATGTTTCGACTTGATACTGTAAGGCAAACTGTAACTATATTGCTAGTTTCTGATTGGATCCTATGCACAAACACTTGCCATGAAAATCTTACCTATTCATATTTAGTAGGAGCCACCTTTGATGCTTGCAGAACAGCTTTTGTTTATACACTCAGAATATAATCTAGGAATTCTGATATAGTATAAATGATCTGGTCAGTAAACTTTTTAACTCTGTTAAAGATTTCTATATGATAAATTGTGATACAGAATTGAAGTGTTTATAAATATTGTTTCCAACAAAAGTTTCCAGTATTTTGTTTAATGTGGTGTTCCCCCTAGTGGAATGGTAAGACATCCCTCACCAGGTACAGTGTGTAACTTATAAGCCATATCATCCTGCTCACTGACATGCTGCTATTGGTCGAAATTTGAACTTGGAAGCTACAATGTCATCCTTGGAATAGATTTTGGCATTGTTTGGGTTTCTATTAAAAGCTAACGTGCTGTGGATTACCCTAAATGGTGTTTCAATACATGTGTCAATTATCATCAACGAAATAGATGAAACCCTCTACCACTAATATTGGGAAAGCCTGGTGGAGTCTTTATTATTGTTTTGAAAGATCTTTGATCTTGTATCATATATATTGCCACATCTTGATTTAGCCATTTAAAAGAAGCATTGCTACTCTGTCGAGCTCAGTTAAAATGAAGAGACAAGCCTAAATTAACTTGGAAAGAGCTTATAATTTGAATGTTTACTCTTGATAAGGATATGACCCATAACCCAGAGCTGGTTGGAAAAGAATCATGCATATAGCTGACTCCAACATTGTTGGAATTGAAGCTTAGATTATGATGATGATGATGATGATCTTGCTTTGGGCATTACAACTCTGCAGGTGTCACAGCGTTGTGTAGTTGACCATAAAGAATTTTCAGGTCAGTAGATCACCAATTTGGATGGATGGGTGTACCTTAGAATGTCATTCAGAGGCTGAGGAAGTTAATATTTTTTATGACATCAAGAATAACATCTTTAGGTCATCAACAAATGCCAAATGGTAGGAAGGAGATTAATTGGAGTCATGATTACATGGGCTAAGATAAAAATGGAAGCAATGAATATTCTTATTAAATTTGGGGTTGTAAATATGACATTATGATATAAATAGACAAGGAAGCTAGAATATCAACTTTTAAGGGGAAGAAGGGCATTGAATGACATCACATGTGTTTGCCTAATGCAACTTTAAAGAAGTAATGGCACATTTGGTGCATAATAAATGATTGAGGTGGGTATGTCAAAGCATGGTACCAAATGGTAGATGAATTTGGATAGGATGGTGCATTTACCGTTCATGTTTGGATGTGCAAATGATGAGTTGAGAAGCAAGATGAGAGTTGGCGTCGCCACCTATATCCACTCTCATCCTGATTGCAATCCCTCCTACACTGCTGTCTAGGCAACACCAGCATCAAGCCAATAGATACATTATTGGAGACTAACCCATGAACTGGGATGCTTGCCCTCTAGCTTCTTTGCACCACCCGCTTCATCATCGTCGTGGAGATTGATGGCCACATGATCCAAATCCTCCGCCAAATTACTTCTTGAAGACCAGCTTGCCATAAAATTATTCACCTGTCATATTCATTTTTGTAGCTTTGCCCTATACCAACTTTTACCCAACTCGACGATCAATGCCATGTACAGATGATTCACACTGGCGCCCTGAATTTTTGTTTCAGAGACAGTCGAATAACCTTCCTTCAAGATCTGTCTTCTACATCCCCTACAACATCTCCTCCACTCTCCTCGAGAGCAAAGAAGACCCTTTACCCCGTGCAGCTTCTGGAGTGCAACATTGCTGCTCACTAACATTTCATGGAGTGCCTGCCTTCCTTCAGAACATAGGGACCCTGAACTCTAAAGATTGGCTGCAGAGGCAAATCTGGTGACCATATTGGAGTATGTCACATAATTTAGTCGTGACAACTTTGTCCTCTGCCCCGATCGACTCATCTGTTTACAACTCTGACCCAAGAGTGAAATTTTGGTGATAGGGTCTGGGGTTGCAGGATACTGAGACTTGAGATCCACATTCTGCATACTATTCTTAGCTAAGACAAGCAAACATGGATATTGACGAATGGATGAGACATGAATCCTATCCACCTCAAATATGGTGACTAAACATGGCCTTATAGGCAATTTTCTTGTCCCATTGACATTGTATGGATAAGGATAAGGGGATATGACAATATTAATGGTTATTGATGATATCAACATGACAATATGTTGACGCTAACTTGACATTTAAGTCTGATTTTTGAGTAGTGAGACATCTCCAAGAAAATTGTATTATTGGTAAATTTAAGTGGCCATTGATGACTTTTGATCTAGGAAATTGCCAAGTTGAAATTGCTTAGTTGATATGTGAGTCACATCTCAAGAAAACGGGAGGGAAAAGGTACTGTTTGGACACGTTGGATATCATTATTAATGTCATAGAATAAAAGAAGGCCAATCGATATATTTGATAAGAGGAATCCCCCTTCTTTATATAGGAGAAGGGGGAAGCATACAAACTTTAGACAAAACCCTAATGGGCCAAGACACACTTGGGCCCATATACAATTAGGCACACATTATTTAATTAACTAAATTAACTAGACTCTCCAATACTCCTCCTCAAGTTGAAGTTTGGGAGAATCCCAAGTCAGCTTGCAAACATACATATAGACTAAAAATAATGAAGTAGAAGAAAAAGATAAGCCGGGCCCATACAAGAACATTTCTCCCCCTCAAGATTACAATAAAGCACTCACCACTCAAAAAACTCAAAACATCCCCCCTCAAGTAGATACTCCGCAGCTAGCAAGCAAGCCAAATTTGAAGTACGTTACAAGTCGCTGATGCAGGTCACAAATATGTAGCAGAAGCTTCTTGATAAAAAGATGTGGCATTTGGGTAGTAGTAAACAACAACAAAGCATCATGATCTTGATTGCAGTCGCTAATGTCGCAACTTAGAGAATGCTGGGTCACAACAACAACAATAGCCAACATGCAAACAGAGCATGGACGAACTAGAGAGTGCTGGATCACAGTAGCAGAAAGTCAACATGCACACAAAGCATGAACAATTAGAGGGTCAACATGCGTAAAGAACGGACAAGCCAAAGAGTGATGGTTCACAAGTCCAGAGAGTGTTGGTTCACAGTAGAAAAGTCCAGAGAGTGCTGGTTCACAGTAGAAAAGTTCAGAGAGTGCTGGTGCACAATACAAGTAGTCAACGTGCAAAGAAAGCAAAGACAAGGAGTCGATATGCTCAAATCATGGACAATGTTAACATGCAAATAAAGCACATACAAAAAATAGAGTAGAGTTGATGTAGCTGGATTGAAGACCATCAGTTTGAAAAAATAAGTAGTAGACATGAAGCTTCAGATAGTAAGCTCCAAGAAGCATATAACAGTAAGCGTCAATAGTAGAAGTCCACAAATTCTTCAAGAAGTGCATAAAAATCCACAAAATATAGGCCAACAAAATAAAATCTTCCTCTCCTCCATCTCATCTCTCCTCTATTTCACCCCCTCACACCAACCACAGAAAAAACCAAAAGTGGTTGGGGTGGACAATGATAAAGAAACGCCCCTAAAAGAATAGGTTGTAGCACTGCCGAAGGGGTTTGAGGGGCGCCCCCCAGTCCCCTAATTAGGGGGTCCCACTGCCCCTCACTGGGTGGGAGTCAAGGGGAGGCCGCCCCTCGCGGGGACTTGGGGGCAGAGTCCCCGAAGAAAAAGGTCTACAATGATTTTTGAAGAGAAATCAAGCACAAATCTTCACAGAGTTTAATACTATGACAGATAAAATTCATCCAAATTTGCACTAGCAAGCATAGCCCTGTGAAGGTTGACATTCTCGTTCACAATTATCTAATCTGTAGTCGACAAAGTATAGCCCGACTGAAAGACAAAGCCGAGCGACTCTGTCCTCCTTCAGAAGGTAGACATGGTTATAAGGATAAGGAAGTTGCAGAAACATAGACATCGTCCTGCGCTCCGACATGAAAGTGTATCTTTTCATCCATTGAGGCTAGGAACTCAGTAACAACAGAAATAGGGATCTTTGCAAGAAATCTAGGTAGCAGACGCCGAAGAAACAAAGGAATTAGTCTCCGAGGCAGATTCGTAAATATATGGTAATGTCCGCTGAGTTGAAACTTGATGTAGATTTGGTTTCCCAAAGGATCAAGCAGGGAGTTTGAGTTTCATCCTGCGGCAGCGGCTGCCATGGCTTGCTCCTAGACGAGGATGCGCGATGGCTTCTTTTAGACGATTCTTGCGGGGAGAGGCAACAACAGTAAATGCTGGAGATCTAAGTGTGAGGCTTGCAACATTAGGTGGGACAACACGTTAAGAGGGATTAGGGTATAGTGTTGGGGATTGGTGCAGGAGCAATAATTCGTAGAAAAGAGAGGACGAGGAAAGAAAGCGGCAGGACAATGAGAAAAAGAGAAAATCGAATGTTGTAAAGATGACGCGGGGGGCATGGTTAGGACGCGTGCCACAGATGGATGAAACAACATGTAAAGAGGGTGTTGGTGGGCTGGGTGACGGGGTTTCATCAAGGATTGTGGCTACGAGTTTGGGACAACTGGAAAAAGAAGTAGCGAAAGGCGAAGAAAAGGCTCGCGATGGGAAAAGAAAATACCTAAGTGGGAAATAATGTAGGGAGTTTTTACGGGAGTGAATGTATGGATGAGGAGTGAGGGTAGATGCCGACAACGTGAGAGGGGATGAGGGTCTGGCAGCAACAAAACTGGAAAAGGAAGAGAGTTGGGGATTCAACAGAGAGTGTAGGAGAGGATGCCCGACAGGCGGCCAAGCCTAGAAGGACGGCTGCTTTCCGCAGGCGGAAGAAATTGTTTTGTCTCCTCTAGGTTTAGGGTTGAATCACTGATCTGATACCGTGCCACAGTATAAAAGAAGGCCAATCGATATATTTGATAAGAGGAATCCCCCTCTTTTATATATGAGAAGCGGGAAGTACACATACTTTAGACAAGACCCTAAT